>JALIZF010001632.1:0-506405 GCA_029948255.1 Telmatactis stephensoni | reverse complement strand
CATTTTTGGGTAGGCGGCTATAAATACTCAATTCTTAGGAGAGCTCATCCCGGTAAAAGGGGGTGCTGCACCCAGAAGAGAATAGTAAACTTTAGATCCAATTAACTACCACTACAAGAACAAGTATGAATTTTAAAACAGACCATTTCACAGTTCTCATTGTTCGACCTTGCACTCAACTGTCGTCATGCAATACATAATTTAGAATTTGTCTACAGCCTGTGGAATTTGAAAGTGTTTTGATTTTTTGTTCATGGGTACATTTACTATGGGCTTTAGTCAATTTCTAAAGAATAGATTATTTCACGCTGTCAAGGCCAAGGTTGAACAGTGAGAACCATGATAGATTGAAACTTTACATTGTAAAACTAGCCGTTTCTAATAGAAAGTGAAATGCTGCGAGCAGAAAACAGCTGGTGTATCTACGTTAGCAGAACTGTTCCCCTAAAACTCACAAAAGTACACCGCTTTGTCTGATATATCAAATCTCCTGTGCGTTGTGTGACGAACACTGCTAGTTGACCTTCAGTATTGAACTACTGAACATAATTCTCCAGGATCAGTGTCGGACACACACAGTTCAAAATATTTTGCACTTAGTCATTACATATATTTCTACAGTTTTGCTATCTTTTCTCTCGACTTGTTGTTTTTGATTATTTTACCTGTAACCACATGTCCTCTTAGAGGGCTTTTATTAAGGCATTCCATCTTCCTACAATCAACAGCTTAGTTAACTGTAAAGGTGACAAAACATCGAGTTTTAGACAATTGTGAATGACTAGACGTTTTTGCTAGTAATGTTTACATGTAGATTTCATGGAACCAATTTCACACCTATCAGGGAGAATTCCACGTCTTTCAGATGATTTTGTGTTAATTCACTTTTTAAGGGTATACTGACAAAAAAATGGTCCGTTGCTAAATAAGGAAATTTGAAATTTACTCTAAAATGCCACCAAATTGTCATCGCTTTTTTATTTTATATTTTGTCTTCCCCAAGGGAACTTTTACATTTTGAATTTAAAATACATTTATTTATTTTGATGTATAGAATTGAGCACGAGTTTTAAGAATGGTCTCCAAATAATTAAAACCTTTTAGGATGTTTTTGATCGTCTAAGAGTAACTTATGCCAATAACTTTTTTATTTCTTAATTTTTCGCAAATCCCATGCTCAGCTTTCAAGAGAAAGCTGTAAAGAATACAAGTATTGCAAAAAACACTTTGTCTGAATGAAATCCACCAAATATTGTAGCTTTTTAGGGAAACTGGAAGTTAAATGCCCTGTGCATGCACATTAAGAACCAAAATGAGTTGTTTTTGTCAGGTGTGCATCGCTTTTCCGGAAGTCGGACAATTCCCACCAAAAACGTGCGTGCGTGCGTCTATTCAATTTTGCCGTCCAAAACAAGCCCCTATTTTTGCATAGCAGCTGTTGCATAGCAACGATATATGTCAGTACATTCTTAAACTATCCTTTACTGTGATCTAAAACTTCAAAAGAATTAAAACAAAATTTGGAAGTCTGTTGTTGTCAAATCAAGTAATTACTCAAAGGAAAACCACCAAAACTAGTAAAACTCAAAGCCGACCAGAAAGACACCAAAGTTTTGTTTACGATGCTACTTTTGCTTGTACTACCAAGGTTCAATTCAATGGAAACAAGAAGAATGGTATTTGTAGAAGTGCCATAAGCATTTCAGATCTAGCATACCTTCTATCGAGTAGAAAAAAAAATAATTTAAGGTAATTAAAATGTTTTATGAGGACAGTACCACAATTATACTGTATGCTCTATCAGTTATGGCACCTCTTCCCTGCTACGCCACGAGGAGGCTACCATTCATGTAGCAGATAATTTCCCATCTCTGATGGGTCTAAGCCAATTGGTGTCACTAGACAGTAGCCAATAGTCCAAAATAACCCTCCTACCAATTTTCAAGTTTTGCAGGGTCCTATATGTCCATATAATGAGAAAATCTAGCAAACATTGCAAAACATCTAGCTTTTGTTATATAATTAGTTGTTACTAGTTAGTATTAATTGTTAGGGTTAGAATTAGACTATCAAGGTAAACTAGGTGTTGCAATGCAGCCGATGAAAGCATCATCATATAGACGCTGTAATACTACTGTTATAATACATACCATCTTGATCACTAAAGATCTGCATTCTCGTCCTTAACTTTCCTTTGACTTTAGAAAGGCTTTTAATCACTTGACATTAACACAATTAACAGCATACACCTCCCTCTTTCTCTTTGGCTTGAGGATCATCACTGTCCATAGAGCTTAATATAAGAATTCTTTTATCACTTGCTTGTGTGTCACTGTATGATTGGGTAAACATCACTGCCTCTGCTACTGGGATAACAATAATTTGGCAATTCAGGAAGGCATACACATTTCCTCTCTTTCTTTGGTTTGAGAATCATTAGTGTCCACGTGCACAGAGATTAAGAACTCTTTTAAAACCATCACTTGATTGTGTATTAATATACAGGGGTAAACATCACACTCTACTAGGGATCACAATCTTCATAGGCTTAGTATGGTGCCGATTATATGGTTGGACACTTCTACATCTGTTGCTTTTTCTTTGGCTTGAGGGTTATCACTGTAGTTATAAAGCATCATCACCACTGGACTGTGCAACTGTGTACAAATGTACAAGGACGGGAAAATTTCATACATTGTACCTCTGAATACCTCTGAATGGCTTGAAGATTATCACTGTTATAGAGCTCCCTTGCATCACCACTGGACTGTGCAACTGTGTACAAATGTACAAGGACGGGAAAATTTCATACATTGTACCTCTGAATGGCTTGAAGATTATCACTGTTATAGAGCTCCCTTGCATCACCACTGGACTGTGCAACTGTGTATAAATGTACAAGTACGGGAAAATTTCATACATTGTACCTCTGAATTTAACTTGGAGGATTTCTAAAGGGATGAATCTGTAACACTGTAGGAAAAAGATGATTTACCAATGTTTCAAGCCTAGCCCCTTTGTAGGAGTTACTCGTAAATGGAAAATTGCCACACTTGGAGGATTTCTGTAGACTTGGCAATAAGTGGGTTATTAAGATATGACGTACATGGCCATACAATTCTCTTACGGATACCCATGTCACCATTGCAATTGCTAAATTAGTTTTGGCAGCAGTAAATATGACTGTAGTGTCAATATGTTATCCACTTTTTACCTTGTTGTAGCTGGACATTGCCAGTGAATGTGATTCCTAATTGTATTCCATGCTGCAGACATTTAAATCTCTAATTACTCAATTACATACTGGCTCTTCTCTGGTGACCAAAGTCGTCTACAAACTATCCTGGGATGTTGTTCAGATTCCTTACAGGCATTCAATGTTTGTGACAATGGACACTGACCACCCATATCCACCCATTTCCACAGGCAGTAACCAAAGTCCATATGTTCTTCAAGCTCCAAGGCAAGCCACAATTGACAAGCAAAACAAAATCCAAAGTTACATGCTGAATTCCAAAGAAAATCTGTTATAAAGATGACAGCCACTATGTGAACACAGTCCCTAGGTATACA
Organism: Telmatactis stephensoni; assembly: GCA_029948255.1. Taxonomy (NCBI): domain Eukaryota; kingdom Metazoa; phylum Cnidaria; class Anthozoa; order Actiniaria; family Isophelliidae; genus Telmatactis; species Telmatactis stephensoni. The sequence continues at coordinate 502,832 of JALIZF010001632.1, read as the reverse complement.
GTCTGTTTCATCCATTTTCAAACTTGCTGGGCACCAATCAACTTTCTATTTAAAGATGATGTCCTCTACACGTACATTCCTCTACTGAACCATTTCTTTCCACTCATCTGAAGGTCCACGTGCTACCATTGCTGTTGCGATTCAATGCAATGCAGTCAAGGAGCAAAACAAAATCTAAAACAAACAATGGTCACAGAAAAAATTGAGTTGCAATGACAATGGCCTCCACGCACCCCTATAACCATTTCTTTCCATTCATCTGAAGGTCCAGTGCTATTAATAGTGATATTCTGATTCAAGACATGCAATGCATTCAATAAGCAAAGCAAAATCTGAAACACCTAAGGATACTGGTCACAAGAAATTAAGCCGTGATGATGACAGCCCCCACACTCCACCATGGCTGTCCCTACTGTGCTATTCTCAGCATTATGAAAAAAAAAAAAAAAAATACAAAAAAAACCCAACACAACACAAACAAACAAAAACCAGCAAAGATAATGGAAATACGTTACAAAAAACAAATGAAGGCCCCCACATACTCCCCTACAGCCTTCCCTTAACCACCCATGAGAACAAGGAAATCATGTCCTTAAAGCATGATATTTCAGAACATACTAAAACATACCATCAAGGAATAAAGTCATCTTTAGTCACATGCTAGACAAAATCCATAACTTTCTCTAAAAATTGTAGGAGCAAGGAAAAGGAAATTGAAGGCTGGAGTAAAAGGAAAATTGCCATTAGTTGGAGGATTTCTGTAGACTTGGTAATAAGTAGTTAAGATGTGTATGCTGGCTGTGCAAGCCTTTTACAGATGCCATTATGTCACTTTGTTACAGTCCTTAGATACTGTAGACTTTGTTCTTCAATTATAGCCAATCTACCCAACTAAATTGTTCCTGGAAGAGGAAAACATGATTGTAGTGCCAAGATGTTATACACCTTATATTAACTTGTTGTAGCTGGACATTAGTGAATGCAATTCCTAATTGTATTCCATGTTGCAGACATTTTCAATCTCTAATTACTCAATCATGTATTGGCTCTTCTCTGGTGACCAAAGTCTTCTGCAAACTATCCAGGAATGTTCTTGAGATTCCTCATATGCACTCAGTTGTTTGTGACAATGGACACTGACCATCCCCAGCCACCCATTTCCACCAGCACCAATGTCCATATGTGAAACCCAATATGTTCTTGAAGCTCCAAGACAAATATGCCACAATTAACAAGCAAACAAAATCCAAAGTTAGACACGAGGATCATGCTGAATCCCAAAGAAATTCTGTATAAAGATAACAGCCTTTACACACTATCATTGCATTAAGTCATATTCTATAATTATCTACCCAACTAAAGGCCATTCTACAAAACTCCAAGAACAATGCAATAACAAGCAAAAGAAACCTGTTGATGCTGCTCACCAATAAACTCTACAAACGGTCATCTCTCTCAATTTGATTGAAGTTTCATATACTTTGGCATTCCAATTCAAGACATATAATGCAGTCGAAACACATAAGGATCATGCTGGTCACAAGAAACTAAGCTGCATTATGACTATGGCTTCCACACACATCACTTTCTACCCAACTCAGAAGGTCCATGTTACAAAAAGCTCTGCCACCCTGATTAACAAATCAATACCCAAGTGCAAACAAAATGAAATCTGACGATGTTCAGTACTTTTATCCAATCAAAAGTAATTAACAATCTAGTGACCCAAGAAATAAATACACTGTGCATTAATTCCCTTGTTATCAACAAAATCCCTGGAGCTGTCCAATCTATCTTTGTACAGATTTTTAGACCAATCACTATGCAGCTTTCCAAAAATGACACCAATTTTTGACTGTTCAATTCCCAGAGAGATGTAAAGAATAGGAAAGACAATCAGGAAATAAGTTATCAAAAATGAATGAAGGCCTCCACACACTCCCCTACAGCCTTCCCTTAACCACCCATAAGAATAAGGAAATTATGTCCTTAAAGCAAAATCCAGAAAGTATTAAGACATACCATCAAGGAATGAAAGTCATCTTTAGTTTACAATGCTAGACTAAATCCATCACTTTCTCAAAAAAATCATATCTCCATCAACTAGACCCGAGTGGTTTTGCCAACGACAACATAGATGACAAAAAATGTCTACATAGGCACTGCATCTATGTAGAAGAACCACTTAATACTTAGAAAAGAACTGTTCAACCAATATCTGCAATTTCTCAATCAAACAAAAGTACCCAAAGAATTTTGGCAATCGGCCAATAAGTGGACAGGATCAAACTTATCCATTGTGTACGACTAACCAAAAGTCTACCACATATGGAGAACAAACAATTAACTTGCAACCAGAAATGTTCAAACATCTGCACTGATCAAACTTTGGCTGTAAACCTCCATGCCTACCATTAGGGTTATCCACCATTAGTTATTTAATTTTAAATATTTATTTTTTCTTTGATATTTAAGTTTAGGTTTGTTTATATTTGTTTTAAGTTTATTATTTATATTTAAAACTTTTAGGTTTGCTAGGTTTAAAGCTTTACTTTTACATGTACTCCACTCCTCACATCAATGTTGGATAACCCTAATAATAGACATGAAGGATACAGCATGAGTTTGATAGAAACAAGCAAAGTGACCAAAATTCTCATTCAGTCACTGCAACTTTTAGACTCTCCAACAAAACAAATTTGCACTAATACATGCAGCTGTACAGTATCCTACTAACTGCTAATTCACTCATTTATGCCACCAAAGAGTGACAACAAGAATCCAACTCAAACAATTAAGCATTATAAAAACTCATACAGTATGTACAATGTACATATTCAACTATTGCAAAGTTGGGAATAATCACGCTTTAGTGACACCTTAAAGCAGCCGACATATTGCTGCAAGTCTTAAAAACAAAACAATTAAGAATCAAAATGGACAAGCTGCCTTATGATACTAACTAAAAGTGGCATTTCCCACTGCACTGCAGCTATAATACCATCCAAACTATTAAATACACATTGTCCAAAAATGAAATCAACTTTGCCTGTTAATAAAAACCAACTTTAACACATGGGTACATAAGTACCAGATTTACCATCAAACACTTGTACAAGAATGTACACAGTCACAAATTAATTAAACCATATAACAAGATAGAGCACTGTCTAAATGTGAACTGATTGACCCAATAACTCAGAATTTACTTTTCCTAAAATGATTCGCAAAACGGTACTATAGCTATACTACCAATTCCAATGCCAGTCTGCCAACAGAGCAAACAATGAGAGTCATGTCAATCATCATCATGCCAAGTTGTGTGTTCCTGGTATCATCCAAATCCTTTGTTACCAATTCCAATGCCAGTCTACTACCAGAGCCATGTCAGTCATTCTCATCATCATCATGCTAAAGCTATTTGTTCCTTGGTAATCATCCAAATCCTTTGTTACTTAGTACTACCAATTCAAAGCCAGTCTTCTACCAGAGCCAATATGTCACAGTTATCGTCATCATGCTAAGTTAGCTCTTTCTGGTATCATCCAAACCACTTCTATCCATACTATCAATTCCAATGCCAGTTTGCCACGAGAGTCATGCCAGTCACCATGTCAAGTTATCTCTAGATCTTCCTAAGGTCATTCTCACCCCTCGTTACCATACTACCAATTCCATTCCCAGTCTACCATTATAGCTGTACCAGTCGTCATCATGCCACATTATTTCTTCCTGGTATCATCCAAACCTTGTTACTATACTATCAATTCCAATGCCAGTCTGCTACAAGAGCCATGCCAGTCATCGTCATCATGCTAAAGTTATCTGTTCCTGGTATCAACCAAACCACTTGTCACTATATACTACCAATTCCAGTGCCAGTCTGCCAGAGAGCTGTGCCAGTAATCATCATCATGCCAAGTTATTTCTTCCTGGTATTATCCATACTTCTTGTTTCTATACTACCAATTCCAATGCCAATCGGCTGAGAGCCACATCAGTCATTGTCATAATGCTAAAGTTATCTGTTGCTGGTATCAACCAAACCACTCATCACTATATACTGCCAATTCCAATTCCAGTCTGCCAGTAGAGCCATGCCAGTCATCGTCATCATGCCAAGTTATAGTGTCTCTCTTCCTCATTACCAAAAACCTCATGATGGTATAATTTATATTATGCTGCCACTGCCAAATTGTTTTCTGGAATGGAAGAAAACTGAAGAATAGTAATTGTTAGTCAGAACAATTATCAATCAGTTCATTACATAAAAGAGTATTTCATAATTCTTTTGAAATGGCAGTTCAATTTTATTTCTTGCTTTCAATTATCTATTAATTTTAATGAGACAGAAATCCATTGTTTTTCCATTTCTATTCAGTTTGGTTTTGAATTCAGGTTTCATTCATTTTTCATGTTTTCATTTGTACAAAGGTACTAGTCATGTAGTTCATTACAACTCCATTCTGCTTCATTTTGTAAATTTATACTTAACATTGTTACCTCAAGTTGTACATGCATGTACCATTATTACTGTTGCTGTAATTATCTCAAATACTCAATTATGAATCTGTGAAGTAGAATAAACTCTACAACATTTTGCTAATACTGTGAACAAATGACACTTGATAAACAACTAAAATAGTGAACTGGGAATGATATCATTCCATTCATTGATTCAAATTCTCATTTCTTGCTTTCCATAATTCATTTCAATGAAGAAAATTCCACAATTTCCTTTCTAATTTGTTTGTGAATGATGATTTCATTCATTTTTCATGTATTCATTTGTATAAGATAGTTCATTACAACCACTTTCATTCTCCAGCATACTAAAATTTACAGTTATACCTCAAGGCAGTTGTACATATCTGTACCATTGTTACCATTGATAATAAATTTATCTAGTTGGAAAGCTTGCAATCATGAATCTGTGAAGTAGAATAGAACAAACTCTGCAATATCTTGTTAGTACTGTGAACAATGATATTTGGTAAACAATAGTCACTGGAAAATGTATTCATTAAATCCAATTTGGGTTTCATTTCATTTCCCATTCATCCATCTTGACATCAGTTGATATACAAATGTATTATTTTTCTTTTTGATTGGAAATGCCACCTTCACAAATTCCTACCCATTTTAAAACAAACAAGTTAAATGTTTTCATTCAATTTCTCATCCATTTCATTTGCTGAACAAATAACTGAAAAATAAAAGAAATAGGTGTTAGATAAGTTAAGTAGGCAAACAAAAGTGGTTTACTGCACAAAGCAAAAATAGCAACTCGCTGCTTAATTGAACTTTGGCATGCAAATTAAAAAAGTGGCAACTTTGGCAGCAAATTAGAAAAGTCAGGCAACTCACTCATTCAACCTTAGCACTGCTGTACTTGGAAATTGAAATACATTAAAGTTCCTGCATTGCGCATCTCGCATTGCACAAGCAACCTGCACTTACAATGAATACCAGTTTCAGTGACCTGTCCTGTTGAGTCAATTTTTTGTTAGTAGAAATTGCACACTGGCAACGTTTTGTTTCTTTTAATTATTTTGACAATCTTTACAATGTGTTTGATTGTTTACAATTTCACCTTATTCTCAAAGAATTTACATGCATACATTAGAGAGAAAACATTAATAAAAAACGACCAGGCAGAATTGAAGAGTTGATGTTTGTAGCCAGTAAAAAAAATTCCTGCAAACTTAAAGGTGGTTAGTACCTTGTTAGTAGGTTAATATAATACACTTAGACAAGACATTTTGTTGTTTATTGAATTTGCAACAATTTTACAAATGTCTAAAGCTTACAAAAGTTAAAAAATGTAAAAAAAAACCAGAAAAAAAATGGATTCCATCCTTCGAAGATAAAAATCCATTCCACGAGTGCCAGAAAATTTCCATGCAGCCAGTGGTATGCCAAGAGGTTGAAGATGTCATGCCAGCCAAAAAACGAGTTTGAAACCATTCATTATCAAAAATCCACATAAGTTAGTAAACATGTCAACACACAAACTCAACCTCCACACATCACTCACACACTCTTCATACCACCTGCACCCATTCTTCCAACCCACTTTAAACCCACTTCTAAACCCACCCTTGATAAATACCCTTAAATTAATCTATGTGGTCAGAGTACATTTAGTGTAAAGGGCTGGAAAAGTTTTGAAAGTCCTAGAAAGCTTAGGTCCTATCTACCTATGTAACTTAGTTGGTACTCTGACCCCGAAGTCCTGTTTAGTCTGGCTAGTAAAAAAATGAAAAAAAGTAACGACAGGACGCAAGCTAAGTTAATACTTCCCAACAGGCCAAGGAGCACAAAACTCTCATTACAGAAGAGTTGACAGCACATCACACTCTTTCACATATATAACTCACAAAGCTCCAAGGGGGACCTAATGTTTATTTCCTAAGCCTTAACCTAAAAAAGTTGACAAAAAAAAGGAAGAGTTAACAACATGATATCCATTAAAGAGGAGGTCCATTATATGGCCTAGTGGGCAGGCTTGTCCCCATATAATGTACCGGCAGGCCACACCCAGTATGGCATCCTTGATCGTCGATGTCCTACCTTTACACCAATGTGACAGTAAACCTTTCAACAACCCACTGCATATATCAAGTCAAGAACCAATTTTCTTGCTCAATATATACAGGGTCGGATATGCAGTCTGCCTCAATGATGGATAAGACGAAGTAACCCCTCAAAAAACTAACAGCTTTTATCTGACTGGCAATACTACAATGTTTGCCATAAATAGAATAGATGCCAATTTATCCTCCATCAACATTTTTAAACAACAATGATGATAACAAAAATATTCATAATTATTTTATTATGAATATTATCATCATCATCATTATTATTATTGAATTTAGTCATGCTTCTCACTCATTTATCTAACACAACCTTGGTAATGTTAAAGCTGCATTATATAAATAAGAAGAAGTCTTTTTATTCATCACCATAGAAAACAACAGCAACTCCTTGCCCTACCTGCTAGGTGGTGCTCAATTAACCTAACAATTTGCATTAATTTCAGGGAAAATGCAGCACAAAATGGACCAAAATGAACACCAAACTACCAGGGTTAAAAAAAAGAAGAAAACAACCCGAAAAAGCTAGTCAGAATAATAAAAGAGGAGAACACTGTTGCAACCAGGGTGGTGTCAGGATAAAAGCTCTAAGACTACAACTTTTAGAGAAAAATTTTTTAGCATCCTACAGGTACAAACACTAGAACCATGCAACCTAAATACAAATGGTTTTGCCTGCGTTTAGTGTCTGCATGAACTGTAGTACCAAAATAGCAGCCAAATTATTTTAGAAACTCCGAGGGGAGGGGCCATTACAAAATTAACAACGCCTACTGAACCTTGCTTCAAATGTTGCAGAGGAAGACACATTAAACAAATATTAACAAATTAGAGATACACATGAAAGACATGCATACGGCCCTGCAACACCCGAAATGACATGATGCTTCGATGTCTTCATCTGTGTTCTTCTTCTTCTTGAACACTTGAACACTTTCGCAACTTTCATCTTGAGCTTGATCTTCATCTTGACATTCTGTACGTTTACAATGCATAAATATATTTTAATTTGATTGAAATAAAATGTGAAAAATTTAAACTAGCCATCCTGCAGGCAGGGCAACCTGACCTCCTCCATAATGTTTTTTTTAAGACCATGATGAACTGTTATTCTGTTTTGCTATCTTGGTCTAATTAATGAGGCCCATATTCCATTCCTATACCCCATTATAGTCAAAGGGCAAGCCATGCCCTTCTAGCCCATTACTGTGGACAAGGGTAACACCTCCTAAACATCCCAAGTACTCCAGTGAACCTTTCCCATTTTCACTATCACTGTCATTATTCACAAGAGTACTGGGACTGAACATTTTCTGCTACATTTTGTATCACACACAACACAGCGCAACATCTGTTGCATGCATGTTGTCAAAAACAGATATGGCAGTTTAGGATCCATTCTGCAACATTGCAATGGTGGCACATGGTTTAGATGTTGCAGAAGATATTGCATCATGTGTACAGGCCTTCACGCACACCCATATCACTATAGATGGGGCCATGTCATTTCACTACTAGCCATGACTATGGACAATGTTGAGCCACACCCTTCTAGCCTGTCATTAATAACAAGGGCAACAGCCTCCCCATACCATTTTCAGGACTACAGTAGACATGTACAATTCCCCCCCCCCCTCCACTCGTTTCACTATAAAAACGGCAAGCCATGCCCTCTAGCCCATCATTATGAATAAGGGTAACAACGTTAACTCCCCTACCCCATTTCCAGGTCTCTTCCACTTAGTCATTATGGATGAGGGTAAATTAACAGTTTATCACTGTGGATGTGGCATGTTGATGTGGTTGTGGATGTTACCAGGGGCAGATTAAGGTGTGGTCAAGGTGGCCACAGCTCCCCTTATTTTTGAGAAGTTTTGATTAACTTGTCAATAAAATCATAACTTTTTTTGTTATACTGCAATGGTTCTTGACCCTGGCCCTCTTTGTGAATATCCTAGAACCCCCTGGTTGCTCCTCTTCAACACTGTATCACTGCATCCCATTTTAAGGACATTCACGGGCAAATAAACCTGCACCTAGATTTTACTGTTTTTTTGTTGTGGACATACTACATCGTATACTTGTTCAAAAAATATAATAAAAAATGCACTATATACTCACAAAGTAATGCGCATCTCAAAAAGAAAAGATGGCAAGCAAAACAAAGGGTGAATTAAACGAATTTAGAAAATGGTGAAAATACACTTATCTCAAAAATATTTCTAAAACCAAAACTAAAACCAATGACTAAAGAAGGAAGTACAATTTTTTATGAGGCTTTTAATCCATACAGTGCAACAAAATTTCGTGGCATTCAATTCAATGTAGGTGAAAAAAGTGGGGGTTACCGAAATCTTGTAAAGTTTGAAAATTTGGCCACCATCTTGAATACAGAGAAGGAACTGGGTCCAGTAGAATTTTTTCCATCCCTTTTTCTGCAGTTTTTCAACCTGACCGATTTTTTTCCTCAGTCAAATTCCTTTTTCTGATTTTTTCCCATTTTAAAAGTAATTTCTATTTAAAAAACTGAATAAAGTTAATGACCCCAAAAAATTTTTAGGCCTCCATCTTGGATTTATAGCAGTTATACAATGGTTTCGAGTGGCATACTGTGGAATATCCCATGATTCATTTGTATTTTCTAGTATACGCACAAGCATTTAGGCGAGTGTATATGCAAAGAAAGTACAAGTGACGAGTGTGATATCCACAGTATGCCACAAGAAACTATTGTATAACTATTTTATCCCACACCATAGAAAATATAGTCAATTGCCATAATGCATCATGGGAAGAGACAGTTGAATACCACCGAAAATACAATGGCTTTCCTGCTTTCTGATTGGCTGTATTTTCTATGGTGTGGGATAAATTGAGGTAGCACACGCTAGCATAGAGTGCATAATAAAAGTGTATAATGCCTGCAAATGTCCTTAAATGACTCCAGTGAACCATTTTCTCATACTTTTTCACATGACTATAAGAGTAAGACATGCCTAATCACTGTGGATAGGGCTATCCCATTTCACTCCCACACCATTACTCTGGATAAGCCCTTCTAGCCCATGACCAGGCCCTCCTACTTGCAACTACAAATAAGAGTACAGTACACCCACCCTGGTGCCATCCACCTGGGTAACAAGCTACCCTATATATCCTCCAACCTCACTAGTATTATAAGGATAAGCCACACCCTTTTGTTGCAAATAAAAGTAATTCAAACCCCTCATGCCACCATATGCCTATTCCCCTCCCTTTCAATGTGGCCACTCCATGCCCCGGCCTAAAACCAATAATCTTTTAAAATTATTTTAGGTAATTGAATAACATCTTACCTTGGATATGTTCTTCCTTTGCTGGGTGATCAAGTCATATAACGGGACTTTTTCACCTCGAGAAGAACCTGAAAGATAAAATGTTTTACTATTAATAAAAGGCTAATAAAAAGGAACACATCTAATTTTCATACTGTGCAGATTAAATACAAGAGTCCCCAGATTTTAAATATAATAGTTGCCAATAAGGGGTGCATTGGATTTTTTTTTGCCCCAGACTGAGTTTGTCACAAGTTTCATGCCAGGGTAGAAATCATTTTTATGTCATTCCATGGTAGAAAAGATGGACGGCATTCAAGGAATCCATTTAAAACTGAAAAATTTTGTTTTTGAACAAATACCTTTTAGGGGTAACAATCATGTGTTGCCACACCCACCTGAATAAGAATCGGGTATCTTTTAGGGGTCATTTTTAAAATTTCTGATGACCATCCCCACCCTTAGATACATATAGGAGGCCCCCTGGTCAAAAGACACAATCATGACTAGTTACAGACAGTCAAGTCATCAGATCCAACTGTCTGTCTGTCTGTCAGTGAGTCGGGTCAGTCATTACATAATCAAAGCTCATGATAACACATCATCTTACCTTGGATGTGTTCCTCATTTGCTGGGCAATTAAGTCATATAGCGAAACTTTTTTGCCTCAGGAAAAACCTGAAAAGTCCAAAATCAAAATATAAACTCTATGTTCTATGCAGGACAAATACATATATGTCATGTTGACATATTCCCATTTAATGTTTGCATAAAAACTATCCTTTACCTAGTAAATATAAACATTTCACTGAAAAATAATGAGTTATTTCTGTAATCAATATACTGAAAACCAAAATGTATCAAAAAGTAGGCATTTTCAATTAAAGGAAGACACATTATTGTGAATGAAGTCTTAGTCATCAACCTAGTTGACCTGAATGGAGATTTTCATAGAGAAAATTATACAAAAAAGGTCTTCCTACCTTTGTGAAGCCCTTAACTTGCTGGGTGCTAAAGTCATAAAACGAAACTTTTTCACCTGCAGAAGGGCCTGCAAAAGAGAAATAATAACCTCATTAATGCAAATCCATTGCATGGTGGTAGTAGAGGTTTCCTAGTCAAGTTAATTCTAACCCCCACCCCCACCCCCCATGGGGCTTTCATATATAAGGACCATTGGATTGGCAAAATTATTGGATGTGTCTTCCACAACCCCCATCAAAAAAAATCCTATTCCCATTCCCCACCCCCTCTATGGAGAGCATCCTTTTCACAGTCCAACTGTGAATCTCACCCATACTTTATTCACCCCCTTCCCCACCCTTGTAGGGTTCTCAAAATTAATAACCCCCTTGTAACTTAAGTGCAAAACAAAACTAGGGCAAAATTTACCTCATTGGTCGTCCACGACACTGGGCGAGGAGCTTATATAACGATACTCTTCACCTCAAATTTTCCCGCTAAAAGAAATACAGGTCCTGAAAAAGGAATAATACATTTTAATATTAAAAAGCAGTTCAATTTTCTAGCAAGTTAAAATTCAATGGAAAACTTTTTGAGGAAAATTGCGAGTGCTAGCTATTTTTTGTATAATAGCTGTTTCGAGACCTCCCTTGGGACAAGAGGTGTTAATTGTTTCTTTGTTTTCTCAAAGTCTAGAAAAGTATGCTTTCAAATTCCCTTTTTTGCAAAGAAGCATTCCTGGAGGGCACGAAAACAAGTGGAAACACGGAAAATTTGCATTTTCAACGAGTTACCTTTTGAATGGAACTGTCAAAGGCGCCACACCGCGGGACTTCAGCCGTGGACGAACTTCAAAATACTTCAGAACTTTTGTAGTCTCATAATTCTTGAAACTATTTCTGTTGAAAGCAAAAGGAAACGTATTTTAGTGGAACGACAAGAGATGTTTTGGTATTAAATCTGAGAGTTCGCAGGTTCAAGCGACTTTATTCGGAACATGTCTTCGGGGGTCGAACGTGGAAATTTTTTGTGAACTGCGCACTGGACTAATATCTTAGTCAAATTGAGAAGAAAAGTTCAAAAGAGAATATAGTCATAAGTAAAGTTTATTTAAAGCATACAGAAGAACAGAAAGCACTATCGACTACCTGCTGAAAGTTCTCGAAGTCGACCATTTCTTCGTGCGTTCTGCCACGATGTGTAGTTCGGTACAGTATATGGCAAAGTTTTGAATGAATTTTTGAAACGGAGGTACTTTCCAATGTAGCCATTAGCTAGGTCTATCTTAGAACATGCTACACACACAAAATTGGAAGGAAAAATGTTAACATTTGGAAAATTTCAAAGTAAAACAGGAAGCCACTTCTACCTTGCTGTAAACCGCTCCACGTCTTGCCGCCAAATGTTTGAATATCGCAAGGAACAAACCTTGCAAGTGCACATTCCATCGTGATTCTGCCTTTCAGCCAATCAGAATCAAAATCAAGAAATCGACGATATAATTCAACCAATCAGAGCTAAGATACTAATTTTTGATTGACAGTTATTGCATAAAGGGGTGGACGAAGTATTTGAGAAGGGGTTTTGTGCCACTGACACAGGTTTCCCAAATACAAGCGAGTGGGATGTTGCGGGGGAGGGGGGAGAGGAGTGCGTTTGTGATTTTTTCGTGATTTTTGTTTAAATTTATTCATTTATTATACGAGTAATTGGCTCCAGTTTGACAATTCTTTAAAAAATTGCCGACTGGGGGGACGCGCACCCCAAATCCCCCCCCCCCCAGCCGGCCGGCCTGTATTACTAATTAGGTCATCAAGCGAACAAGACAGAATCCATTATATGAACAAATTGTACACTGCATACACTTCCGCGGTCCGATTTTTCGCTATACTTTCTAATTTTTTTAAATATATATTTTAAACCATCTTTGACTATTTTATATTTTGTCTATGCTGCATGTTGCGGTCACTTTTGACCATTTTGCATAATTAGGCAATAGACTTTCTTTTACGAGAATATGGATCATCCTATAGGACTGCCGGGCATTTAGTTCCTGTGCTTGTCGATATGCCCGGCCGCAGCCCACGTGGCAGTCCGCAGTTTCGGCTTAAAAAATTAATCAAACAACTTATTCTTATGTCATCAGTCTATACTACCAGACTGATATTCCATAAGTCGTAGTTTGGACTAATATTTAGCGTTGGCAGTTCCTTCAACTCAACGCTGGTCTCCTTTATCACCCTTTTTCAATTTTAACAACTGAAGTATTTTTCAACATTTATTATTCTTTCATAATCTTTTTCTGTTTCTCTCTTTTAATTAGCAACTAATTTTGATTTTGAGACAGGAAAAAAGAAAGAAAGGAAAAAAAGAAAAAAAAAAAAAGAAAGGAAAAAAAAAAAAAAAAAGAAAGAAAGATGGTCCCCTAGCCGGTTTCGAACCTGGCTCTTACATTTGCGCATTTGCTTCACAGTTCAAGGGTTTTCCAACTGCGCCACGGGATCGCGTAATTTGCAAAACAATAGACAGCCAATTCACAGGATACACTAAGTTATTTTGTCCTCCAAATCCCTAAGTAGACCAGTTAGCCTAGTGGTAAGGTTCAGTTATCTATGGCCTAGGATCCGACTGTTTCCTCCCTCTTTGACTGCGAAGCTCGCTGCGTTCTACCGGATAGCGCGGAAGGGGCCGAAATCTCCATCCTATACGTAACATGCGACGATCCAGCAATTTGTCTGGATGCATGGTCCGATTTTTTGGATTTTACATAAAATTAGCATACTAATTTCTTTGGGTAACGGGTTCGAGTCCTTCCTACGGCAACAACTTTTTTTTCTTTTTTTTCTTTTGTTTTTAATTCTATTTCTCTTCTCTAAATTTTCTTGGCCTAAAATTCAGGTTTCAACGAAGAAAACTACATAAACTCTTTACATTTAATAGCTTGATGCTTTCAAATTTTGCATAATTTAGAAAAACATGCATATTCCTTGAAATAAAATATCTAACTAAAATTTCATTCCACTTTCTATAGCCCATGCAAAATGCTCAAAAATGGCCAAAAAGCGTCAAAATCCAAAGGCTATAGCCCATGCAAAATGGTCAAAAATGGCTAAAAAGCGTCAAAGCTCGTGCAAAATGGTCAAAAATACAAAAAATCCACAAAATGCAAGGATTATAGCCCATGCAAATTGCAAGTCAAAAATGACCCAAAATCGTCAAAATGCAAAGGCTATAGGCCATGCAAAATGCTCAAAAATGGCAGAAATTCGTCAAAATGCCAAGGCTATAGCCCATGCAAAATGGCCAAAAATTGTGAAAAAGAAACAAAGGCTATATATTTCACCACACACACACAGTGCGAAATCGGAATTTTTTTATTATTATTTCAATGAAGCAAAGCAATAAATAAAAATGTTACTTTAAAAAAGAAGGCTGTCCATGTTGTCGACTTCTACCAGACGTGTTTTTGTAAGAAATATAAATAAGAATACTGTTATAATATTAACCAAGACAGGATATAGAACCAGGACACTGAGACCGCCCCACCCCTCCCCCCTCAGCAACTACATGTGACGTGTTGGCTCGCATTTGAGCTATACTTTAAGAATTTGTTATAATCCCCTACGATTGTTTGCACTGGTAGCGATGGTTTGGTAAATATTCAAAACCTTTTACCGTGCGTACTATAGATGACGTCACCAAAAAGTTTAGTCTGCTTTAGAGCACTTAATGAAATTAAAATACTTGCACCTATAAGAACTAAAATTATGCTTCTATAGAAAATTTTGAGTCAAAAGAGTTTTCCGATGAGAAGATGTGCTCTAATTTTGATAAGAACGTATGGAGCCGCCATGTTGGTGGAGCCGGCGTGTTGGTGCACCTTTGTGGCGCGCAAACATGCCGGCCACAGCATCAAGCACCTAATTTGTCTGTGTTACTGAATATATGAAGAATTTCAGCTTTCTTGTGACGTCACGTAAATGCGATCTGTAACCTCACAAAGCGGCAACACGTCACATCACGCGTGACACGTCACGCATGTCTCAGTATCCTGTGTATGGTATCTCGTATTGAGTGATAAAGTCTCATTATTCCTGTGATGCCGATATTTCTCTGTCTTTTAACGATAGGGTAGGGAGGGGTAGACATTTTCCAAATCGTTTATGTGGTGGTGTCTTTGGTTTGTACTTTCGTTTAATGACGCAAGTAAAGCCCGTGGAACAACAATGCTGAAAATAGAGGAGAAATACATTTTAGAACTGAGAAAATGTAGAGGAGAGGAGAGGAGAGGAGAGGAGAGGAGAGGAGAGGAGAGGAGAGGAGAGGAGAGGAGAGGAGAGGAGAGGAGAGGAGAGGAGAGGAGAGGAGAGGAGAGGAGAGGAGAGGAGAGGAGAGGAGAGGAGAGGAGAGGAGGGAAGTGTATTTATAAAAGGATGGGAGGAAAAGGCGTAAAGAAGATTGATATCATCACTTCGTCGTCTAAATACATTTAGAACTGCTAATAATTCGATTTAGAATAGAGTAACTAAGTATTCATGATATCGTAGGCAGTCGAATATGGCTTTAACTAGAATTTGATTTGAGAATTGCACATGGAAGGGTATGGCGTCTGAACTAGACTTTACTAATGTGAAGCTGATGAGCATTGACCCTTCAAAACATAGAAACTGAGACCGAAATGAGCATTGGGAAATTTTGATTAGATGATTTTAGCGAAACGCGTGCACGTGAACGTTTCAAGACGTTTCGTGGACGAGGCAAATTCTTGGTATTGCAAAGACGATTATCTAGCGAATTCACAGATAAAACATATGAAAATCCATATATCACTAGTGTACACAGCAGCCATTTCGGTCTCATCTTCTAGGTTCGATGATTTTGAAAGGGTCAATATTTGCGCAAATAGGTATATATTGCAGAGTTGGAGTTGTCTTCAGTTGGAAATGAGCAAAACTACAATAAAAAAGGATAAAATGTCCGCGACCAAAGTGACAAATAACTAACCTTTCTTGACCATGGTCTACAGATGTCTCCTTCTTTTCCACAGAATTTCCAGGAAAACCATTTGTTATCACGATACTTTGTTACTTTGGTCGTCGATATAGAAGACTTTTGCAACGCCTAGAACAAAATTGTACATTAGCTACACACTTCGTTGAAAGCCATCATGTGGAGAAAATATACGGTAAAGATCCCCACTCCCATCGATCGTTTACAGAGTCCATCCATTTTCGAATAAGTCCCGGCTCATATAGGCTCCCCTCCCCTCTCCCCCATTGAGTTTTTTGTTTACCCCGTATAACTGCAGCTCACAAATCTAGTTAACAAATCGCAAGCGGTTTTCCGTTGTCTGTACTCTTACTGACAATGGATTTGACGTCACAAAATGTTTAAAATTCAAGTGGAACCACGAGCGCGGCGAGTGGTTCACTGCAAAGTTTTGAACATTTTGTGACGTCATATCCATTGTCAATAAGAGTACAGACAATCGAAAGCCGCTTACGATTTGTTTTTTTTAACAGCAATTAAAAATTTATTTGTGATAAAAGTTGAAAAATTCTCATCAACCGGGATAACAGAATGAGCGCACGCGACGGAACACGTCAGCACCATTGTCTGAGCTCTTATTGACAATGGCTTTGAACCAATCAGATTACGAGATTTTTCTTGGGTGTTGTAAAATGTATTATAGACCATGGTTGTGTTGTAAAATGTGTTACAGACCATGGTTGGATTAAACAAGGAATAAAATTGTATGCATATTGGCATATTTATTTTTGAATAAGCATTCTTCCCACTCGCGATCAAATAAGCCCCCCTCCCACTAACAAAAAATCCCCCCCGTCAAAAAGGTGAATTTGAATATGCTCCTGACACGGTATGTGATGTCATTATGGGAACGTTGGGTGACCAGCGATAAGCTTAAAAAAATACAGTTTTCCGAGTTCGAGCTGCAGTTATGTAGAAGGTACATTCTTTTCCCCTCCTCTCCCCCCACAAATTGTAAAAACGTTCCACCGCACCTCCCCTATAAACCTTTCTGATACATCGCCGATCTCAAGGTTGTCAGTGTTTTATTGAGATGCCAAATTTTTAGACCAACTTATAATATATATTTCTTTCAGTTGAAATGCAACAAGTTTCTAGTGTGAACTTGGTTTACTTTACAATGCAAAGGAAAATATATGTTAATTTCAAGGAAAGATCACAAAACTCCTTTTGTTATTGTCTAAAAACGTTTGTACTTCCAGAAAGTACTTTATATCAATTAATTGCGTGCATATTTCAAATTGGCAACGTTCTTGAAAATCGTTACATACTGGTACTTGATCTCTTGATCCTATGATATCCGGAAGGTTAGGGATGAAGCTACTGAGCCTTTGCGCTCTAAGTATTTGCTGATAGGCCCTAGCCTCAGGCATCAGTAATAAGCAATCGGTAATTATGTTAGTGCTGAAGGACAATATCATCTGATTAATAAAAATGCTATTGACACTGAGTTGTAGGTTAAAATTAACAATCTTTTAGTTGTCAAGAATCTGTTAACTATGCCTGGTTCACACTTGTGATTGACAACATAAGCATCAACACAACTACCCTAGGGCAGTACCCCATCTCCCCTCCGGGGTTGTGCTGATGCTTATGTTGTCAATCACTTGTATGAATCAGGTATATAGCTAGTTAACAGAATTATATATGCTATACGTGCCGCGGGGACAGGGTATCGTTTATCAGCTCCCAGGTCTGAGTTAGGGCATCATTTTGTTGTTGTTGTTATTGTTGTTGTTGTTTTTGTTGTTGTTACTGTTGTTGTTGTTGTTGTTGCTTTTCAGAGATAGGATGCCGTTCTGCATGGGATAGGTAATGTTTTTTTTTCGCAATAAATGTCACTATGAGTTTACACCGCTTTCATGCTCAATAAGAGAGGCCAGGAAACGGACTGACATTATTATAGTCTGTATACATTTTTAAGCTTTAGTCTGGAATAGAATATGGAAAATCAAAATTTTAGGTCTGGGATAGGGGATTTGAGGTACCGGCGGTCCACCCCTACCCTAAAACACCCTTAGTCCACCCCCTCCCTGTACAAGCAACATACGCAGACTCAGTAAAGTACATTAGTAGTGTTTCACTTTTTTTCATAAGAAATGCGACAATGCGTTTGAGTATGGTACGTGCTGGCCTCGGTTCTCGATAATTAACTCTTAAAGCCTAGTTCAAACGCCGTGCCTTCCATGTACCGTTCTCAATTCAAAATCTAGTTGAAGCCATATTATTCGACTGGCTTTGGTGTACTGAAGGCTTAGGTCATTCTAAATCGAACTAGTGGTTCCAAATTTATTTTAGCCCCTAACTTTCTTTGTATTTCATTGCAATAATTTGGTACAGCGTATGGCTAGTACTAGCATTGTTACTGATTGGTTACGCCCTTGTAACAATGTCTTACCTTACAACTAGTTTGGTCAACCATAACAACAAGAACAACCAACACAACCATGGCTAGTATCTTGAGCAGAAACATACACGAAGTCGTCGTCATTTTCAAGTCTGTGCAAAAATCGAGAGAATAAATTCCTTAATGAGAATAAATTCCTTAATGAGAATAAATTCTTTAATGAGAATAAATTCCTTAATGAGTGCCTATATGAAATTAAAGCCTGATTCACAATAGCGACGCAAACGTGCGGGTTACACATAGCTATTTCGAAAAAGGTTGACGGGGCGAATGGCTCCAATGGCAATGCAGTAAAGACCTTATTGGATAGAGTGGTCGATTGGCGATTCATAACTCCGCGCCGGATAGCGGTCTAATGACGTGACCACAGTTCCTTTCGGTCGTGCAATCACCAATCGCCATTCGCCGTTCGGCCCGTCAAATTTTTTTGAAATAGCTATAGCTTTGGCCTGGGTTAATCGTCGTACTTCACGCCGTACTGAAATAAAACAAAAGATCATTGATTTAATTTTGGTATGGTTTGTGTGATGAGGTATGGCGTTTAACCCAAGCTTCAGGCTACGTACGTACATACTAATCCAGATCGATATATTTGAAAACTTATCGTTTTTCTTCATTTTCGCATCTTAGACAAAAAATGCGCCGTTTTAGCTAGTGTGAACGGAAGGCCTAACTATATCAGAAAAGATGGGTTATCGAATTTTACGGACTAGTTTGGAAACACCGCCTCATGTACACACACAGAGCTGAAAAACGGCTTAACTTACTCCTCAACAAATGAAGTTCAAAAGTTAAGCCCGTTTCAGAAAAGGTAAGGAAAAAACACTGAATTAGTCTTGTAGGATATACTATTAGCTTTGATTTCATACTTTATACCTTTTCTCTACAGCTTGTACTGCAATTACAATTATTTTTTCTTGAAAATCTCTGATAGGAAACGTTTTTCAGCCCTGTTATGTATACAGCAAAAACGGAGAAAGAAAGATGAAGTTTTCAAATTTATCGAGGTTAGTGTGAACGTAAGCTTAGTATCACATCCTTCACATAGTTGTGAAAAAACTGCTAATAAGTTGCAGTACATCGTTTGAAAGCCCGCCTTTTTACGTTGTTTTTATATCTACACAGAAACGACACTAGTAAAAATTGTCTGCGCATGCTCGTAGTCACGTCTTCGTGCTTTTGTAAACTTATGCAAATTTCGCTTTTACGCTTGCTTTCAATCATGGTTTTCACAAAATGTCAAAACTTAAGGTCAATATGCTTGAAACTTAGGGCCAGCATTCACATGTCTTCATTAATGCAATAGCTGCTTTGTCTCAAAAAAGCATACAAGAGAAATTTATATATACACCGAGAACACGAGCATTTCATTTCAAGCTAAAACACACATTTCTTAAGAAACATCGAAATATACACGCATGCGCAAACGTTTTTCACTAGTGTCCACAGAAATGACAAAAGAAACTCGTTATTCTAATGTTGACAAGAACTCTAACCGTACCAAAAAGGAACGTCTTCAATTCAATTTCTTCCAGACTAGTTTGGACACATGTTATGAGCCTGTGTTATTTGCGCTTATTATTATATCGCTGGTGTGAAATATTTAGTGTTTTGATATGCAGGAGGTCAAGTACAAGGGAATTTTTGAAATGTTTCAGATGTTTGACAAAGTAAAAATTCCAAGAGTACTTAAATTAAATTAGTCTTCTAGAGAGGTAAATGGGAATAGGTATAAATATTAAGGAAGTATATATGTTTCTTTTGAAGTTTTTTGAAGTAATTACCACGGTCATCTGGACAACGAAGTAGTTGGTCAGAGCTACAACGTCCAGAAAATCGACCATGAAAGTTAATCTGACAGGTGCCCAGTTAGTATGTATATAGCTATTTGCACAAACATTGACCCTTTCAAAATCATCAAACCTAGAAGCTGAGACCGAAATGGCTCATAGATACTCTAGTGATATATGGATTTCCATACTGTTTTATCTATGAATTCGCTACATAATCGTGTTTGCAATACCAAAACTTTGTCTTAGTACATGTTCCTGTCAGCGAGGCTTATCACTTATAGCCGAAGTTAAAACACCCAATTTTATCGATGATTCGTATAAGAAAAAGTGTAAAAAAGCGATTTTTTTCTTAGAAAGATGACATACGCAAAACTAGACATAACAAAACTAGGTGACTAAAGCTAAACATGTTGTTGCTCTTTGGATAAAAATATAAACGTGTGATTCAATGCATGTATCAATGTATCCTAAGTTAGAACATTCTAACGACTATTAATATTTCAGTGGAGTGATGCCAAACGTTGATGTCATCAGATTATGGCGTCTCTCCTATAGCTATAACATTAAAGTATTGTTATTAATCATTATTAATTCATCATTAATCATTATGATCATAATATACTAACAAAAGTGATACTAGTAAATAGTGGAATTGCTGGGTTTCAAACAGCTGATCATGATGAATTTCGACTCATTATCTGCCTCAAATGGGACAAATGGTTGTCAACTCTCAACCAGAGAATATTCTATGAAAACTTGTCTTTCAGCTGATGAAAATTCCAACGAGTTTGAAAATAACGTCATGTGAAACTCAAGAATTGCTGATTTTCAAACAGCTGTTGAATCTCATTATCTCAGAAAAAATTGCGCGTTCTAATTAAATGTCCTTAGGTCTCCCACCCATGGTCATTAGAAGTCAACATTTTCCATCTCAAACCTGCAGTCGTCAACTACTCACAGTATTTCGCTGAAAAAACATGATTTTGATAAGTGATCTAAGAAATCGAAACCGAACCCTTCCGTTCACCTCACTGCCCACCTCTACACTCTGAACGTCTTTGCTAACTGATTGATTTAACAGACAAAAAACAGTCTTCCTTATGATGAAGCTGGTTATGTTGAAGCTCGAGATGTACATCGTTTAATCAGAGTTAATTAATAGAGGGAACTTCTCTATTAACTTCTCTTCTTCTTCCCTCTATTAACTCTGTTTTAATACGTCAGTTCTTGGTACTTAAAGGCCCACTTGGATGAAAATCGATGAAAATTGGAAACTGTATATTTCTATCTGAAGATGAGTGTAGTTAAATAATTGTCTACCCTCTGCCCAAAAATCTGCATTTCAACTAGCTCATTTTCAAAGAAAAATTTTGATATTAAGTCTAAAAAAACAAAAGGGTTGAGTAAATGACGTCATTTACTCACAACTTAAATGCTAAAATACTTGGCAATTTCTATTCGTCTCGTTTGAATGAAAAGAAAATGTTGCTTTTGATGATTATTGGAAGTCGTACAGATAGGTTTTACTAAGTTTTAGGTCATTTCCAATTTTAATTTATTAAAGTACCCCTCTAAACTCTAGCACTTAACCCTACACCTAAATGCATCTGCTCCAATTTCAAAAACAAAGATCCGGTTTGATAATTGTGTTGATGTTTTCAGTTTTAGTCACGCCATGCAAAAAGTGTTTTAGAACTTGTTAGTCTATTAAAAGCAACTTAATTAGATACTTTTCAATCTTCAAATACTCATTAATTATTCACGAGGTAAGCTATCCAATCAAGTTGTCAAATCTGGTCACATGATGGACTTGGATACCTCGGAATGTCCGCCCCAGAGTTGAAATTATCTCAAAGTCCTTGGACTTTGAAATACATTTCATTTCAAAGTCCAAGGACACGTACTGGAACATCAATTGGAATATCAATTGGTATCAGCAATTGATAGCAATTAATTGATACTCACTCAGATTTTTGCCGTTTATATCAATTGTTATCAACTACTATCAACTGCAATAATATAGATTACCTATCAATTTCCGTAAATTATATCATTAGTGCCTTTCAAGTTTATCAATCTTTATTATATACCCTTGTCGATGTGCGCGCTCTGATTGGCTGAAAGTTGTGCTTTATCAGACGCGCGCGCAATTTTTGAATTTTTGTACGGAGAAAATCGAGCTTTTCCCTTGAATATTTACTTTAAAATATATAATAAAACAAATAGAACAGCTTTTTCCGTGCTCCGTTCATTAATACAGCACTTAGGACGTGCCGAGAGCACTCAAGAAGTGTGGAGAACACTTCTTTCGTGCTCTCGTCACTTCCTGCGTGCTGTATTACTAAACGGGGCACGGAAAAAGCTGTTCTATTTGTTAACTATCAATTACTTATCAATTATTATTAACTGTTTATCAATTATTATCAATGGCACTCACTGAAATTTTGGCTATCAATTGTTATCAATTACTGATAACAATTAACTAATTGCTATATTTTTATCAATTGATGCTAATTGTCAATTTTATCAATTAGTTACATCGGATTGACTTTGCCTATTTTTCTATGTAAGCAAACTTTGGTCACATGCACTTAGAAATATATATTAATAAACTCTTCAAAATCTAATAATTTGTCTAACTTTAACTTTTAATTTAATGCATCAAAAAACATTTCAAACTTTTTCACGAACCTACTCGACCCCCGAACCTCTAAATCTAGCCATACTCTCTTATATATCCCTTTCCTAACTGCTAAGCCACAAGCAAATTCATTGACCAGAACGGAATTTTTGGACATTTTGTCCTCACTGTCGGACTTTAAACATTACTTCAAGGCACTTCTCAAAAGCTATCGTTTTCAGTCTTAGTCGTAGTGATTCTCTCTTCTAACGACAATTAAAAAAAGACTTATTTTGCTGTAGCTTTTCTCTATTTATATTTTTTAGCTCACACACCCAATTCATATAAGTTGATGATTATCAAAAGAATTCTTGTAGTGAACCCCAAAGGAGTCAGCTGTCTCGAGCTAAGGGTACTTGACAGATATGTATTTATATACTTCATAGGTTTTTGACTGTACATAGGTGCAAAATATACACTCACTCATACAGATGCGCTAAATACCAAGCCGGAAAACTGTCTGTTCAAACAGGCACACGCAAACGAAAATTGAGAAAGAAAGTCTGTAGCTACAACTATTCCACGAAAACAATCATCCTTAAATGTTCCATGACTTACCGTAAGCACTGAGCTGCAGCCTGAGGAGTTAGAATACACAACTGCTTGGTAGACTGAACTACTTTTCTAGTGGAACTAGTTTTCTAGTTAAACTCGTTTACAAATTCTAAAGTCTACTTCATTTACTAGGATCGATTATACAGTATACAGTAAACGATGAATCTACTCGGATTATCTTCTCTCCGGTTCAATTATATTGACCTCTACTGCTACATATTGGCAGCCATTCCAGTTGGTATAGATTGATAAAAGCAAAAGAACAGGAATTGCATGACCGTTGGTCAATAGGCGGCTGTCAACTCTCAGTAGTTAGTCAAACTAGGTTAATGGCTTTTTTGTCGTATGCATACTGATATAAGAACTTAGGTCGTCGATTTTTGAATTTATGATGACAGAAATGCAAATGGCCCCGGGCAGAAAGAGGATCAAAGAGCGAGGGGCGGAGAGAAGAGGAGACAGTACAGGAAGTTGGAGAGAAGGAAAGCTAAGGAGGGCAGGAGAAGCGAAACGGTAAGCCAGGGGCCGGCTGTTCCGGATATATGTATATAGATTCCATCGGTCATGTTTAGCGATTTTACTTTACTTATCCTGTATGTCCCGAATATAGGGATCCCGGGGGATGACTCCGATCGGAAATGGGCGGGGATGCTCGTCGTACCTTTCAGAATAGAAGAATAGAACTTTATTAAACGACATTACATTGCAGCTATACCAAAAAACCTCTTGGCAGCTGAATTGCGTAATTAAATATGTTGCAAAAATATATACAATTAAATATTCATAATAATGATAATAATAATAGGTAAAACAGATATACATATATATAATGGAAGGATTGGATGTTCAAATGATGTATAAAATGATGTTCATAGTGATCCTACTTTAGATCGTATTTACCACAGCTTGCTATTATATATGAGTTTTTGTATCTATTGGTCTTACAGACCGGAATAGCGAACTTCCTCTTTTTGCGTAAATTAAATCTATTTCTAGTGTTCAGAGGTAACAAGTTATAAAGTTTATCTGATTCGTCTGCAATGATCTTTTCAAAAAAATTCTTGCTGTGCAGTTCTCTTGTGGCACAAAGTGTGTCCAGTCCTGAAAGGTACAGTGCAACGCTGTAGGGCACATCATAGCCGTATATGATCTTCAGAGCCCGCTTCTGGATTCTCTCTAGAGAAGAGCTTAAATAATCAGGTAAACTATAATGGAATACCTGGCAGGCGTATAAGAGAACGGACCTGATACATGCTGTATAAAACTTGACTAAGTCTGTAGAACCAACCTTTGATCGTTTGAGCTGACGGAGAAAGTAAAGTCTTTTGGCGGCAGGGGTCAAAATACGTGATCTGGTACCTTTTAGGGTGTCCCAAACTTTAGTGGACTACCAGAGACTTAGCTGGTACCTTTTACTTTTTCGATAAATAATAAAATACCTAAGATAAGCATCAGTGGGACGATTTTAATGATCTGATTTGTGTCTCTTGAGCACATCGATAAAGAAGTTTTTATGTTTTCGCGATTCTTCAAATTTTTGTTTTTGAATTGGTATCTTTTAGGGTTCTTTTAGGGGCAGTATTCAACTGTTGCCACGCCCACCAAGATAAGACTCAGGTACCTTTTAGGGGTCATTTTCAAAATTTCCGACGAGCATCCCCGCCCTATTATATATAGGAGTCCACCCCCCGGGATAGGGATTCCATCGAAGCGGTCTATTTTTATCAGGAATAAAGAAATGAATAATTTTGTACAATTAGTTTAAGAATTTCGACATGAGTCCTAACATTAACCAGATTAACAATTGTCAATTTCTTTGAGTCTATCCGCGAAAATGTCGGAAAATATTTCACGAAAATCATAACTAAACTACAATCGAGAACTTCCACATGACCGCACCGCTTTTTAAGAATATCTAAAAGCCGGATTTAAATGCTTAAAAACCACTTAAACATGTATAAGCTGTTTAACGACAAGAAGTATAGATTAACGGCATTGTATCATTTACAAGTGCCTATTTAACAAGTAGATTCCATTTCTCGCGCACGTGCGTCTGTAGCCTACGTTGCTACAGGCCACAAAATAGTGCGTCTATACTTTAATAGCTGACGTTCATACTGAATCGAAACCATATTTTGTTCATCTTCGATGAAATGTTTCATCAGAAGTGACATTTTTGGAGCGGAAGCATCTGGCTAGTCTGAGTATCAGACATTCTAAAGGGAGGGGAAAGGGGAAGAGAGGACAGAGGGAAAGGAAGGGCAATCACTGTTTTGAGGCACCTTAGTTCACCTGCTTAGCCCAAAGCTAACCTCACATGAGAAATGATATGGGTGTTTGCTCAATCAACTGCAACCTGCTTGTGCTCAACGCTCAATAGAGCAGCGCGTCAGTGACGTCACAACTCAGACAAACAAACCTCAGAAAAAATGTTTTTTATCTTCTTGAGTCCGATTTCTGCCGTTTGGTTTTTAATGACAACTTTTTTGAAAATAAGCAATGTTTTATAAAATAAAATAAAATGAATCAAATGTATTGTTTCTCGGTGTTCTTTTCAGTATAATTTTGTTTGTCTGAGTCATGCATCTACTACGCGAGCTATTTTTAGAACCGGCGCGTATAGTAGCACTATTTTCAAAGTTTTTAAATTTAGAAAGATTATGCACCACGTGCACCGGAAACGGCAGACCGCAGACCAGAGAACCTATGTACACGTGACCTTCTATTTTTGTGTCTGGCGTTGCGCGTTTAGCATGCACTAAAACAAAAAAGCAACTTTTCACTTTTAATGCAAACGCGAAATGACTCACCCTCGCGTTGAAACGGCAGTACCGTGGGTGCCATACCTTTGGCTCGCATTGGGTTCCTTAATGATTATTTGGGAAGATTCCATGTCTTCCTAGAGATCAGAATTATTAACCGAACATAACGCGAACTAATGCTCTGGCACCCTAACCCAGGGTATTGAGACGGCAACTTGCCAGACGCAAAAAAGCAGGTCGCGTAACCTTCTCTGCCGTCTGCCGTTTCCCGTGTACGTGATGCGTAACGATCTCTGCCATTACGTAATTACGACATCGCACAGTGTGATAACAGTTGGAAAAAACAAGTTCATATTTTTTGTTTTCATTCGTTTCGTGTCGTTTTGTTTTGCATCATTGCATTTGCAGATATAAAGAACATCCTATCTCGTCTTGATCTTGCACGAAATAAATTCCTTTGCAAACTCCTTCTATAGGTCTCGTGCCCGGTCTCGTGGACTGGGTGGATGACAACACGTGTAGCGAGAGTAACACGCTGGAGTTACGCACAATACGAACGTTGCACTTAAAAACAAAACAGTTATCCTGGTTACCAGGGACAACTCGCATTCACATATTCAACCCCTAAGCCTCTTATCTTTCAAACACTTCTCAGAGGTACGTACGACTCAATAGTCCAATGTGAGTTAAAATATTCCATAGCTATGGCTATCGCTGTTGAACGAGTCATACCGACGGCGGGAGACCCGGGGATTGGGGGCGGGGAACTCTGTATAGATATTTTGGCCAGGGATGATCATTGGGAATTTCCATATTCATCGTTTAAAATCACCAAAATTTGCGTGGCTCAAGTTATTTTTATCCCTAAACTACACACCCAGAAACATAGCTCCATATTGATCTGGTAACGATTTTTGTAACAGTATACCAGCGTCTGACCATAAGTATCCTAAAAGTTACCAAATCCTGTGATTTTGGATCCTAAAAGCTACGACGATCATCCCCGTCCAAGATTGAATTTGTGACTTTTACAGACTTGATAAAACTCGACATCAAAGTAAAACATCTTATTCCAAAGTTCAAGATGATGGTGTCAATTCGAACACGACAAGACCATGGGTGGTGATTATTACAGAGTCAGCTACAGCAGCTGAAATCCTTTTCAGGCTAGAGGTTGTACCTTGTGGGTATTTTTACAACCACACAGTGCTGCTTATACTAGCATTTCATTTGCACCATACGAAAATGCCGGCTAGAATAGGGCTAGACGATCCTAGACCTTTCGAAAACGTACGCCGAGCGACAATATTACTTAATAGTTAACATATTTTTAAGATACATATTCGATTTTTTAAAGGAACGATCTTAGATAAGGATATTTTGTAATTCTCGAGTGATGTTTGAAAAACGGCGAATCACGTGACAGATATGAAATCTACTACACATCAATGCATGGGTTCAAATGTGAGACTCGTTTCCGGTGACCTACATGGCCTGCCAATCACTTGATCCTATCATAGTATTATTTCTACAGCTTGTGTAAACTAGTCAAAAAAATTAAAATTCTCACTGTGTATGATACTACGTACTAATCTATATTGCACTAAATAAATATACAGGGAGCAATGTTGTGTAATATTTACAACACTTGGTCTAGAATAGTTTACCCATGCATCGCTAGCCTTGTGCGCGGTACCGGTTCATACACAAAAAATTTTTGAGCTGGAGCCGGGGAACGTGATATACAAACGCACATATGGGTAATATAATTCGTAGCAGTTAAATTTACGTAAAGAAGCAGAACTGAATCGGAAGAATAATACGCCATTAATGCAGCAAAGATTACAGTATTGTGCAAGATTCCACATTTCAACCTTTACAGTTTTTACACCTATTTGAAATTTTCGAGCTTCTGTCAAGTTGTGGTTATTAAATAATATTAAGGGAAGGTCCTTAAAGGAAGAAATCCCTAAACTAAATTGAAAACTCACCAAAACGTAGATTGCTCAGAATTCGTGTGTTTCTTTAGAGGTCTTGCTCGCCTGCTTCAGATACAGCCAGGAATACAGTTATAACTGAGGAGAGCTTGCTACTGTAAAAAAACTTGAACCACTTGTTGATATATAATAGCATTACGCTATGGCCCCCCACAGAGATGGACTCAGGCCCAGGCCCTCGCAACCCTGTATAGAGGAAGCAGTAGAAATCAGCTACCGCTCATAAAGACTATAATTGTTTCACTTGGATTAATCTCAAAGGTATATTACGTCAACCAGAAATGGAACGAGCTGTAACAGAACTCTAAGAAAAACTTCCTCCAGGACTATAAAAGCAATATTTTTACCTTTTGGAGTTGGGGTGGGGAATTTGTGGGACCATTTTTAAGTCGATATCATTCCGTGTTTTGAGAGGAATTCTATGAGTTGTGATTATCTTAAGGGTTCTCAAACCAGAAGTAGGAAGTCTATCATCGTTGCTGATACCAACGATTAGTGGATTAGCTCGAAGATTTAAAATTTTGGAATAAAAAATGTTGAAATGAAAACGTTACAGCATCAAAAATCCCCCTCTTAAAAACACTTATCATCATATATGTTATCTATAGCTTAAATGAGTGATTTGTCTAGTGAATTTTTACTAGAATACGTTTATTAAATCTAATTTTCCATACCGAATTATCTGCAAAACAAAAATTCTACAAAGTTAGCTACTTCAAGCTAAACAGTGTAAAGACCAAAACCACTGACCAACTTACTAACTTACTTGCATGCATTACTGAGTCCATCTAGTTTCCATGCTAAGTTATCAAAACAAAATTTCAATGATAGCTACTTACTATAGCTGAACAGTTCAGAGACACTTTAAAGTATCAAAACAAAACCCATGCAAGTAAAGTCAAAGTCCGCGTTGAAGCGGCAATTACAAGACTTAACATGCTACTGAGATATTTATATAAATTAAACTGTGATAAACTATTTTGGTAGAGCATGTGTATGCAGAAATGCAAATAGACTGAGCAACAAAAAAGTTATCACCAAGCGTTGGTCCCTACTGTGGCAACATATATCAGGGTCAAGAGATGGAAAATAATAACACAGAAAGCAAACGAGAAACCTAACATTCGCTCAAGTACTGACGAGGCTGTTTTGTTCTTTCTATGGCTGTGATTTCCGTTGTGTTTTGAGCGCCTGTTCTCTTTTTCTTTCTAATTTTAGAACTACCAATTTAATTATAAATTATAGCTACATTTTTTTTACTTGTAGCTTCTCTTTTACATGAGTTTTCTTTGGTATTTTACTGTAAAGACCCGTGCATTTTTCTGTAGCGGCAATAATAATTTTGACTAGAATCAAGAATTATTTTGACTCCTTGACTTATTTTCCCACAGAGAGTAAGTGATTTGGGTAAAACAACTATTAGGTCACTCTCCAGCTCGTTGCTTTAGACCCAAAGTATTTGTTAGGTCAAAAAGAAATCCCACTTATAAAAGATTCTACCAGATACATAGATATTTTAACGAGCTATTAATAATTTCACTGGTGTGAGAATTACATAGAGTTCAATAGTGGTGAGACTTTCAGCGTTTTGGTGGTTAATAAACTTGTCTCAACTAATTTGAGAGACTAGAACTCGTTTCTTTCTTAAGCTTTTTCTGCGACTTTTTGCGAGCTGATACGATATTAATATTGTAATCGTCAAATATAATTGCAAAAAAATGTGGATGCTCAGTACATTCTAAGAAGTAGCCGGAGTATTGCATGGCTTCATGTTTGAAAATGTGCCGGTCATCACCAGCAAAAAGCGGTTTTCTTGATGATGAACTGGAGTGCCATCTTTCCCCGCGAAAAGCACCATTCCATGTATATTGAGCATACTTTATTCACGATTTTATTAGCAAGATCTAGAAATTATATCATGCCGATCAATCAATGTGCATTTTATTAAATGAGTATTACCGATACCCTACGAGCAAAGGATTCCTCTACTTTTCCCCTAATGAGAAAAGGAAGGTACATGGAAGGCTCTGCTCACAGGGTAATGTAACGATTGAGATTAATTGATTTAACACACACTGACGCGAAAGAAACTCAGAAAAAAACAATACGTTCCAGATTGGACTACATAACCCATGGCTTCCTTTCATTCCATCTCAAACAGAATTTCAGATTTCAGAGTTTCGTGTGTGCGTCAACTTTCAGTCATTAATAATAATAATGAATAATATTCAGAAAAAAATAAGCTCCTGCATGGGATTCGAAACCACGAGTTTCCTTTCAATCTCAAACGTCGAATTCCATTTGGAATTCAATGAGTTTCTTTTAGTTAGTGAGTGTCAAATCTTAATCATCTCTCATTACTCGACGCGGCGGTAGCCAACCGAGTCATAATATGCGGGTTTTCGGTTCCGTCCGTCATAAAATACAGACAGGTGTCTACAGCCAAGAAAGATCGAAAATCCGCCGAGTGAACGTTTAAACGAGCGTCTCAGTGTTAATATTTTCTTCTGTCGAATTTTAGGCCCTGTTCACACTACAGCTTTAGATCCATCTGAGATCGATCCAGTCCAGTACATCGCTTTAAGCTGGATCGAACTCAGATCGATCTAGAATTGTAGTTTGAACAGGGCCTTAATCATCTCTCGTTACTCGGCAGGCATAGCCGGCCAAGTCATAATATCCGAGTTTTCGCATGCGCATGCTCAGTCAAGGAATATCGAAAGCCCGCAGAGTGCACGCTCAAAGCGTCTTCTTTTATATTCCTTCCGCTATTCTATATTTACTTTACTTGATCCGTTATGATGGACATATCCGAGAATGAACTATATTTACGTACGTGTACGTACGTACGTGATGACCCTAGCTCACCATACGAGTTTCTAGAAGATCTGTGGTTAGGGCGACCGCCTGGAGATCGGAAGGTCGTGGGTTCAAATCCAACTTTCTCACGATTTCTGAGCTATACCTTCGTGTGAATCAGCCAGTTTTTCAATGGAGCTTGTAATCCACTTCTAAAAAGACTCTTACGGAAAGACTTTTCGCTGATCCAGACCCCACATGAAACAAGGTCCTCAAAAATATCATTGGAAGTTTTTTGTCACGCCGTCCATGGTCCGCAGGTCCTTCGCTTCACGAGTGTCACAAAAGTCGATTCGACGATTATGAATGACAGCACAAACATGCTTTTCACGTCTATAACACTTTTACATTCCCCAGTCGCTCGACAAACTTATTTATTTAACTTCTATCACTGACGTGATAAACCCCGAGAGTCGGAACAACAAACAAATGTAATTATTGCAAAAAGGGTATTTCTGCAAGAAGAAATTAAGGTTTTTATTTAGATCAGTGAAATGCATTTGAGCCTGCGTTATGTCTGGTTTGCTGTCATACGTTTCAGTAAAGGAAAGCATAGTAAAAAAGTTTATAAAAAGTTTATACTATACGGTAAACTTACAAAAATAAATGTTTATTTATTAAAACAATTCATTATTTACCTATTTGGAGCAGATTTCGTATGAGTGTGAAACGTACCTCGCCGTGCCGTGACCGTGTCAGTGCCGTGTTTTCAATAAAAACATTCGAAATTCTTGCCGCAACCGTGCGGTGCCGTTTTCAGTCATACGAAATCTCCTCTTTATAGTTTTCAGTATGTTTTATAAAGGGCACAATGACCATAGCTTATGAATAGTCGTAGGCTACTGAGTCATAGAAATTAAAAATCCATTATCGATACACTAGTATTCAAGTGTCTAGTCTAACCAGCAGACGTCCCTTTTAAAAATCGCAGTCAAACAACTACGTTACACAGCCAAGCAGCTGTAGATAAGATAATGTACGGCAGCCTAGTCCCCAGGCTATCCCGTCTCTCAGGAACGCCTGGGTACTAGGCTGAATGTACGGGCTTTAACTGAAGGGCAACTTTGAGAGCAAATGCTTAGCTTAAAATTGAAAAGTAATAGTTTAAATTTCCAATTTTTACCAATCGAGGTCAAGGATCGATAGGCCATGGTCGAGTCGGCCTGTTTGAACGTGAAAAGCCTGGGAAATTCTTATCTTAACCGCGCATGCGCAGACATCTGACCGCGTATTTTCCATATTTATTGCATGCTATTCCTGTGGAAGGAATGTGGAAGGAAGGTAAAAGGAGGGGAGGACTGGAGAGAGAGTATAAAAAAATGGTCCCAGCGCTTCCTTATCGTCAAGTTAAAAGACAGTTGAGTTCGAAATTGTTAACCATATTTGGAACCAGCCATTATAACAATAAACTAGTGTCTTTGACTCTTCATATATTCAGTTTGTAGTTCTTTTAAATTTCTTTCTAGTGTCCTTACTTCGTCCATTCGATTCTCTTGTTTGGCTTGCTTGATGTAATTTCGGATTATCTGCATTTGTTCAAGAATAGGGTCTGGGGACGAAACAGTTCGATTAACAGTTACTGGTCCCCAGCCTTCCGCGACTTGTGAATCTGAGCTTGTCCGCTGACCGGTTCGTAGTTGGTCCACGGGCACACGCCCAGATTGTTCACCGCTTTCGCGTTTTTGAGTTTGTAATTTAGAAGTTTCTAGTCTCTTTTTCATGGCTCGCTCTCGCTCGGCTTTCTCCTCGGCAGCTTTACCCACTAAATAGGCTGCTCGCTCTTTTTGTAACTTGAAAACTTTGTCTCTATCCGGTAGATTGGGTAAAGTAAACATGTTTTCTTGTAAGTAGCCGACCGCAAAAGCACGCATGCCCCGTTGTAGTTTAACAAACTGTGCACTGGGTGGTTTATCGTCATCATTACCAAGTGTTCCAATCTTTTTGCTGTAATATTATGATAATGATAATAATAACGAGAGTTATAAAATGACTATAAAAATCTGCGCACTTCACCGCTGTGTGTTATGATTCTCCCAACACTACTCTCAATTCCCGCTTGCTCTAAAACTGTACAAAGAACGCACGCTCGTTTTTGGCTCCTCTTTAAAATACTGAACTATAATATGACGCGCACTCTGATTGGCCAATTAACTATAATATAACGCGCGCTCTGATTGACCAAACAACGCGTATACTATGAACTCTATGAGATCAATCCTTACTCCCGGTTACTCGGCTATTAACACTTTTCATTTGTACTGAATTCCCGCGCGCTCTAAAACTCCTTATAAAATAACCATCATTGACCGAAGGTAGCATATACTGCGAACTCTAAATATATACACAGCACGCGCGTGCACGAATTTTTTGTTAGTGTAAAAAAACCCACTGAATTTGCTCGAAAACAATGTATTTTATAAGGAAATAGAAAACTTGCCCGCTGTGCTGTGTGCAGGTTATGTGATCAGTGAATTCTTGTCCAATCTCTATTCAAGCCATGTCTCCGAGGCTTTCTAAACCGATAGGAAGTTGACGAAAAGCGGCATTTGGGAGAAAATTACCCAAGTAATCAGACTTTTCACGTCATAATATATTGGGTTATTTCAAGAGAGTATAACCACGAGACAAAGACTCTGTGCGCGCCCTAATAAAAACCTTCGGTGGCCACATGTTACGTGTTGCACCTCATTTGCGCTATTTTTAGCACTTGTCCCGGTCTCCTTTGGTTACTCCAAAGGCTTCGGTTCATGTGCTAGTTGTGAATGCATTCGGGTAAATATTCACTTCAAATGCTGTCAGCGTGAGCAAGTGACTGTCGGCTGAAGAGCACAGAGGTGGTGGAGCTCTATGAAAAGTGTGGGGGGCTCATCCTCAAGTCAAGAGCACACCAATTTCCTGCAGTCTCTTATTCACAAAATTCCCCACAGCAGAGGCGGCGGAGCTCTCTGAAAAGTGACCGTGGAAGGGGGGCTCAGCGCTCCCCCCCCCCCCCCCCCACAGACACATTTTTTACTGGGTGGACTGCCCCCCCCCCCCCTGCTCTGCTCTGCCGCCTATGTCGTAGTTCTAAAAATAGCTTTAAAAGTGAGCAAGAGGTCACGTGACGCATGTGCCTTTATCTCCTAGTGATGTTCAACAAAGTTGTATTTATTGCCTTCACAGGCTAGGGTATTTACGAGGTTAGAGTGTAGAGTGTAGAATGTTTTCCTTACCTGATCAAGTCTACAGTTTCATATCTTTTTATTAACTTGGTTCTGATGGCCGAGGCTTCTGTTAAATCATACTGGATATCGCCAAGACTACAACAACCAATACAATTATTGTTAAAAATCTTATTCAGTTTTCTTACTTATTTGCCCCAGATTATGTATGGTTCCACAGGCAATGTTCTGTTAAGCATCCCCTTACAGTGAGCAAAATAAGGAGAGAAAGGGGGATGAAAAGTTAAAGACATCAAATAACATTTTGTTATATGAAACTAGACGCATAACTGCGTGAACATGGGCTTCCTGTCATAATTAGTCATAAGCTTCATTTTTATTACGTATAACAATGTCCAATTTAGCTATAAAATCAATATGTACTGATAGTTTTATCAAACAAGCTACGCATCTATTCTTGAAAAAGCGACTTATTATCCAATTTATCTTCAGCTTCAGTAATATGTGTTATATCTGTGTGGGCTCATTGCTAATATTTGTACAATCAATAATAACATCTTTATACAATGTGTTATTAGCCATGTAAGTGCTGCTTGTACAGATGTTGGTCTGACAGCTTCAAAATATACATGACCTCTAAATTGTAGTTTTCTTTTCAACTTAAGCATAACTAGACGCACACGTGCGTTCACTCGTGCGCCCGGGAGCCTCTTGACCGGCCCTGTTCGTACTCTTCCCCGAGCCGTTTCACGATTCTTCACCATTCTGGGAAATAGTTAACCGTAATATAATGACCATTTTTGAATCGGCTAACTTAAACTAAAGAATATCTGATTAGTCAATTTGTCTGTCAGCAGCTATTAGTGTTTGCTCTTGTCTTTCTATTATCATGGATAGTATTATGTAATGATCCTTGTAAGAAGTAGGCAAATTCACGCCCCCTAATGCATAAATGACTGTTATAGTCAATTTGCAATCCAATTAAAATACGGCTACCTCATTGGTCGGATTCAATTCAAGCGCGAAATTTGAATTTATAAATCAAATTTCTTGGGATCAAAGCTGGTTTTCAGCACATCTTAATTTAAAAATCGCATTATCAAACACCATAAAAACTTCGTATGAAATTTAACGAAAACTGGTCGTGGGGAAGATAGCTAAAATAAGTCTTTTCTCTCACTCGCTAACACTGAAACGTAACACGATACACTGAGCTGTCATTGCGTATTGTTTTCTGTACACAGAACAATGTAAAACTAGCTGGCCAAATAAACTACAATGACATAAATATGTTTCATAATTATTTGCCTAACGATAAATACAAAACATTCAATATGCAATGCAGGCAATGAATCATCTTCCAGGATCGTCAGCCGTAAATTGTAAAACCGAGTCCGCCGATAATCATCATGTCATCCATTTCTCGACTAAACTCGCATTTAGATGTCCAAAGGATAAACTCCATCTTCTGTCTCAATTCTACATACCCCTCTTCTAAGTCTGGAAAACGTCTTGTTCAAAAACAAAAGTTCCTTTATTTTCTTTGAGATGTGCAATATGAGCTCAAATACGCAAGTCCTAACAGAGCAAAGTTATTTGGTATGGTGTGAAAGGTCACGGTCTACAAGTTCTTCTAAAATACTCTTTTCCACTACAAAATTATGCCGTACATGAACATGTGTTTGGCACGTCCAAATATGTCAGCAATAAAGGCTTTCCCTCCTAGTCCTCAAACGTAAACTCTAACCGAGAACGAAGTGACTAAACGTCTGGCAGCCGGACCTAGTGAGGGTCTTAAAATAACAAATAACTAAACATCCGGCAGTCCGATATTTCTGAACATTTCTATTCGAAATCAAACAAAATATTTATTCGAAAGTGTTCTACCTTTATTTAGAATCCTCAAGCGCTTCCAGGCAGCCAAAAATCTCGAATTTGATGTATTTCTCCAACCCTGTACACTGACAGAGTGCGAAGACATAACAGTGCGTAACGCTTGGAAACAGTCCGATATTCTTCCATTTTTCGCCATGAAATCCACCAATCTTTCTTTAAAAATGGTCTATATTTATTTAGAATCCTCGAGCGCTTCTAGACAATCAAAAAAATTCGAATGTTGTCGTTTCGCGGATGGTCAGGGTAAGCTTACATACGAAGCGATCCGAGCGTGACACTTACAAAATTTATCTGACACTGCCGGGCACTTGAGGAAGGTATCGTCCAAAACAACCAAACCAAAAACCTAACTCAATTTTAAAATGATTTCATAAAATGTGCAATATTGATCTAAAAAAGTTGAGATTTGCTTCGAAGTACGTCTGAATCCAAGATGGCTCCGACTTGTGAAACCACGCTGCTTGTCAAAGTACCAGTTCCCCACATCAAAAAGAGGCAATTTTTGGCAGAAACAATGAAAATAAGACTGGAACCGAATATATTCTAAAACATGGCAGGAAAAGCTAATTTTAGGTCTATTTTTAGGGGTTTTTTGGCCTC
Source organism: Telmatactis stephensoni (assembly GCA_029948255.1). NCBI lineage: Eukaryota > Metazoa > Cnidaria > Anthozoa > Actiniaria > Isophelliidae > Telmatactis > Telmatactis stephensoni. Next base: position 466,197 of record JALIZF010001632.1, on the reverse strand, counting down.
TGACCAATCAGAGACGAGGATTTTTATTTGCTTATCCAATTAGTATAATCGCGTGCTTTACATGCCATGCATTACTGGTGCCTACTTCTTACAAGGATCATTATAAATATATATCTCCGACATGCAAAAATATTACCAGCGAATATATCAGTTTATTCAGCGAATATACCAGTTTATTCAACTTTTTATTCCACTTTGTATCTCAATTGTTTGATGTAAAGACTTCTACAACGGCGTTTTTGACACAATAACAATCCTGTACTTTTTCGTTCATGTTTCGGATGTTTTCTCTTTGAATAAAAGACGTTACGTGACCAAACGCACACTACAAGGTCAAGTTCCATGCCAGAATTGAATTCCGATATTAAAATTCAGTACAAAAACCTCTCAAGATCTCTTGAATGCTTGAATGAGGAATATAATTGACTTGCTTCTATGTATGTTCGTTTAGCAACATGTAGGATGAGAAATTCGTAGTTTTCCAGCTCATAGGAATTAGTATTCACCAACATAAGGGCTATTACAAATCCTGCATTCTGATTGGCTCCCTAACCTCGGGCTATTGGTAATAGCCCGAGTTGAGAGGAAGCGCGAGTTTTGATATCAATAAAACATTTTTCTCTCTTTGTTTTGTTTAGTCTCATTCACCTTTGGCCCAATATGTTGGTGAATACTAAAACAATTAGACCTCTCGGCCTCATGGACTACGAGTTTGAATAGCCCATTCGGCCTACGGCCTCATGGGCTATTGACTCGTAGTCCATTCGGCCTCGAGGTCTAATTGTTAAATAGTCATTATCGCGAGGGCATCCTTTTAAGTACTCCATTTCGAGTTCGATATTTGGTCAAAGTATTGGAGATGAAGCTCAAAATAACAGCCCATTCTGAAGCTCTTATAAGTATATAGGTATATCTCGAGTTAAAAGCTCCAAATTAAATTGTTCTACTGCAGAAAAAGCCTGTCTGTGAAAGCTATTTTCTTAGTAGTCGGTCACCTTGCATTCCTAAAGTATTTCCCGATCAAGACGACAACACGCATGCGTGGACATTTCGACGACGAAGACGAACATAAATGACAATAACAATAGCGAATTTTTAACATGGGCTTCGCTTCCACAGGAAGCCCATGTAATTATGTTTTCTATGAAAGCAACAAAAAACTACAAACACCAAATGGCTAAAGCAGATTTTATAATAAGCAATATAAAACACGCGCGCATGTCTCTGTACTGTGGTATAACCATGATGGAAGATGTAGAGCAAGAGAAAAGCAAGCTTAGGAACACAAGACATAGCCAAGTGTTTCACTTTCTTTTTGAGTGTTCCACATCTTCCAGAGTGTTTATGTTATGATTCAATTTTATCCTTGGTTCGATTTTTATTTTCTTTTGTTTTTGTATGGTAATGTATGATAAATAGTATAAAACAAAGGAAAATATAAATTAACAAATTAAAGGAAATTATGAAATCAAATCAGAACATTTATATCACAGTACAGAGGAAGAGACACAAGCAATCATTTTATATTGATTATATAAAAATCATTTCAAAATGTGCAAGCCATGTCTCTGTCTTTTGGTATAAATATGGTTGCTGCCAAGCAGCATGTGCATTATATCTCAAATATTTTACAATAATTCATGATAAACCATTGTACAAAGTGTGAATGACTAAGAACAATAGTCATATTTAGTACAGTATCGTAAGAGAAAGGCATTGTTTATTCTGACTTGAAAGTTATCCCTGTCACAGAAAATATGTTCAAATGACAAGTAAGAACAAGACTTACTTCAGTGAGTCAGCCATTTTAATGTAAACAGGAGCTAACTTCTCTGCTTCAGCCATGCACTCTTTCATTTTCTATACAAACATGATAACAAGAACATATAAATTGGTAACACATTTGAACAAATGATCAGACTAGGTGTTCCAAGCTGTGTGGACTAAGGGGGATTCCCCTGTAAAAGAGTAACTAACTGAAATAGGAAGACCTGTGGATAATTTATGATGTCACTAATGAGGGGATTCCCCTTTCACTGTACCACAGGACACCCAACTAATAAAGCTAAGGTGGGTATTTTATAATGACACTAATATAGGGGGATTCCTCTGATACAGCTCCAAAGCAAATGTAGCTGGAAAACAATTAAAGGGGATTCCCCTTCTTTATACCACAGGATACCCAAATCCTTAATGAGATGCACATAGTACATGTACATCAGTTCATTTCTAAATATACTTAACACCTTAATAACTACTACACTAGCCACACAGAGTAACAGAAGTATAATTGTAGTTTGTGTAAGTTTTGTAATAATAGTAATCAGAAAATTTTCCTGTTTTTTTTGTCCACATGAATATTAGTTTATTCATCCCTACTGATATGCTGCCCAACATGAAAAACAGTAACAGTACTGACAGTGGACAAGAAAATACTTTAGTTTGTACCTGATATAGCTGTACAATAACTGGTTTAGTTTGTTTTTCTTTTTCTTGTTTTTCATGCCTTGAAATAGAAATAAATGTTTTAATTATATCTTTTATCATTGCCACTGACAGTCAGGCCCAGATGGAGTTTGAACCTGTGACCTTCTGAGTACCATGCGAGCAAGGTTGTATGTTCATATTTTTGTCAAATATTCTCGACTGCCATTTTGCGTATACTGCTTAATCCCCCTATTAGAGCAGATTTCATATGAGTGTGAAATGGACTGCACCGTGCCGTGTCCGTGTCAGTGCCGTGATGTCTATAAAAACATTCGAAATTCCTGCCGTAACAGTGCCGTGACCATGTGGTGCCATTTTCACAGTCATACCAAATCTGACTACTCTATTTGCTAATGTGTACAGCTACATTTTTGACTTTTCATCATCATCATTTTATAATATTAATTTAACTCATGTACTAGTGATATTGTTTATTACCTAAATAATAAATCAGCGCAGGTTTGACAAGATCGAATACCAGCTTCATCTGTGTCATCACGTGACCTTCTTTTACCACTAGGAATATCTACTGCTTTATCTAGTTTTAGAATTGACACTAGAAACATTGACACAAGGGGTTAGTGAATAATGTTAGACATTTGAGAACGATAATTCTTTCAGAGACCCTTTACTTAAAGCCCTGAACAATAATCCTCAGACAAACACTTCACTGTACAGTATAAGCATCCACTCACTCCCATCCAATGGTAGTCAACAAACTGCAGCACTACCATCTTTTGTAATTTAAGCTATCCAACACTGAAGTTGGAGAAGAGGGTGTTTGAAAGAATTCTGTAGGTTGAGGCTATAGGCTACTGTCTTCATAATTATCTTCCCCATGCTCAGGGACCAAGGGGTAGAATTCTTTTGCCCAGTTTAAACTCCAAGAAAAAATATCCCTGAGAATGTTGTCTGTAAGACCTAGCTGGTTTGAGGAGTCAAAATTTATCTTGTTTCTGATTGGTTGACCTGATTAAGCTGGAAGATATTAGCTCCTCCAAGCTACTCTGTAAATTCGAGCTAGATAAATAAAGTCTATGTATCTATGTATGTATGTATGACCAATCAGCATCAAGTACATGCAGAAAAATTACAATAACCATTACAAAATGTGCTATTAATAATGAATAGACCTTTTTCGAGTTTGTTGATACTGCTGTAAAATTAGACAACAGACGCATTGGCGCAGGGTTAGCCTCGAGTCAAGGTAAATTATTCAAAAATACTAGCAGAAAAGCAAATAAACATTTTGACTAAGAACAATACAGAAATCAATTTTAATCCCATGGGTCTTTCTTGAAAAGGAGGCTAACCCTGCATAAATGCGCCTTTTGTTAAGTAGCTCAGCAGACTTTAGCAACTGGAAACTGGACTATTCTAACTGTCAGCTAGAACAAGTTCTAAGGACTTTGTTCCCAAGATTTTTTTCTGGGAGTGAGACATGAAGAACAGAATAGCAGAATTGCCTAGTAGTAGTTTGACTATGCTAGTTTTAATCTACAGATTTAGTGGTGTACATATAGGCAAAACAACCCAGGGGTGGATCCAGAGATTTTGGAAAGGAGGGTGCATTCAACATTGGTTTAAAAAAGGTATTAAAAATCTATTTGAATTTCCCCCCAAAAGGGGGGCGTAGAACATTGATTTCAAAAATGGTATATTCAAAAAAGGTATTCGTATTTCCAAAAGGGGGCCTGCGTGTACCCCTAGCTTTCCAAAGATGACCTATTCCAGTACTCACCTGCAAAAGCAACAGTGATATACTCTGAGCATTTTGCACACATAATGCCCCCACACAGGCGACAATGATGTCGTCTCCTGGCCAAGTTAAATTGCTTTTTACAGATTGGACAGAACTTGACTTCACTGTCTGCTATCCAGGGAACTAAACTTTTTTCTTTGGCTGTGTGAGAAAATAGATAAGAAAACAGTAAATACATTTTGTACTGATTCCAAAGGTAAAAGGTACGGAGGTAGTATGGCCGCGAGTGGTCAGAGCGTTGGTCTCACAATCTGGCGGTCCCAGGTTCAATTCCCGCTCTGGCCTCTAGCTGAGACTAAATTTGTTCCGATTTCGATTAGTTCAAATTCAGTTTCTCGGCCATGCTTGTAATATAACCAACTGGTTTGCCTCCTTGCCAGTTGGGATTCTTAATCCATTTATGTTTGATTATACTTCATTTTCAGTTCAGTTCATTTCAACCGCATTTGCTTATAGACATACAGATATTTGCGGTATATAAATCTTAATTATTATATAGATATCGATGAGATACCAGGTTTTCTCCAGCACTTGTCGAAAACTTGATATCAATCACATGTGAAGATATCATATCTTTCACATGTGAAGATATCACTGTTGGCATAGTAACCGGTATTTTTCAACGTTACGGTATTTTTAAGTTGTTTTTCTCACAAGTGAGCTGCGCTCACTCGTGAGATATCAATTGAACACTCGAAGATAAAATTAGTATCTCCGCGCGGCCATGTAATATCCTCTATTTATTTTTTTTTAAAGGGAGATAAATGTCGTTATCATTGTGCAGTTTGAATTTGCCAGTATATTGGAAGAGAAAACATATGAGCTTTATGCCTCGTAAAGCTTCGACCACTTTGCATAATCACATGGTGTACAGTGTACAAGTGGGGAGAGGGTAGTAATGAACTTGGAGGGAGTTGATGAGGGAGTTTAGTTTTCATCATCACAGAATAAATACATACATTTTCTATTTGACACTCCACGAAAAGGAGATTCAGGCACATGGACACCAGACCTAAGAAGCTGGAAAATTAACAACACAATATAAGAATTGTCTATAAATATACTTCTAAGTATCTATAATTAATACAATAAATAGCAATGTACTATTAGCATAGGTTAATAAGAACAAGTTGCTGCACTTTGTGTGGTTTAATAGTAGTCAATAAGTAGTTGGTAAGTCAGGTCAATAAATGGTTGGTAATTGACCAGTAAGTCATGAATAAGTGGATGGTGAGATAAGAGTAAGGTAATGATAGTTAGTGGTCAGTAATAAATGTAATAGCAAAGCATCAGTACGTGTAAGGTGATGGTATGCCCAACACAAGATAATGCAATGTGAGAGCACAAGTGTACAAATACCGTAATCAAGTGACCAATCACAAACAGTGTGAATAATTGTTCATTGTTACATTTCCCTATATTTTACCTTTTCAAGTCTAATTAAAATTTTATTGGTTTCTACTACACATCTGTCAATTTCTGCATCTCGTCTTTCTTTGAATTGTCTGAAGTGACTTCTAGTTGTACCTACAACAACAACAACATTAATTTTATTCCTCTGGGTGCCAGAAATTTGGCTCATGTTATGTTTTGTTAATAATTATTGTCTTGGAAGAATCGCTCGCCAAACCTCTGGAACACTGTACCAGCTGACTGATCTAGCTGCTCCAATAGAAAAGTCACTTATATAAATTTAGTCCAGGTTTTGGACTACGACCGTTGATTGGTTGTTATTTTAAAGCGTGTTCTAACATTGCCTACTATTGGTCAATATTATAATCCAATGATAGATTTATTCAAAAGCCAGGAAATGCAATGCAATGGACATCATATCCACTCTTGTGAACATTTTTTCTCAGTTGAATGACACATTTTCACTAGAATACGGTATGGTTGAGAGCACATGAAGGGCAATGTTTACCTGCCATTTGAAGCTAGATAATGAGATTCAAGGACCTTTATCAGCTGATTGAAAACAAGCAATAACAACTTAACGTGTTTTGATTGTAGAGTGATGATCAAACTACTACAGATGTACTTTCACTGTAAACAAGAAAGATTTCCCCAAGTGCTATGTCTCAAACAACCTCAGAAACTCACTGACATTACTCAATTTATTTTGATTTACTATTAAAGGACTTCATAATACATGATGTTTGACCCAGCACCCTGTAGACTAGAGCACGAGATGGAAATACAGTTGAACTTTTGACTTAAATGGGTTCAAAGTCCAATGAGAAAAGAAAAAAATCTGCACAGTAGTGTTCCAGAGGTTTGGTGAGCTATTCTTCCCAGATAATTATTTAAATAAAATGTAACACAAACCAAATCTCTGGCAACCAGGAACTAAACCAATTGAAATGAAAATGTATAAGTTTTATCTTTATATACATATTCTATTTTCTCTATTTATATATTTATATATTTTTATGTGACACGGCTCTCAGGAAGAGCATTTTTATCTGTAAATGATGTGACTCCGTGTATAAATAAAGTTTATTAAATGGTTGGTTGGTTGGTTTGCCTGGGTAACCTTCACTTCACAATGCTGCCAACCGTGTTTTAGAAATAGTGACAGCTATTAAGACTTATAAAAATGTAAATTCTCATTACAAGCACTGATTACAGCAATGAACGGTAAACTTAACTTATTATAAAATACTTAAATTGATTAAATTAATATCAAATGCAATAAATTAATTCAGTTCTAAATAAAATACTGTCTGCAATAAGATTAAAATAAGTAAATATATTAACAATAACATTTGTGCATAATTTAGAATGGGTGGAACTGATTCAAAGCCAAAAGGGGGAACTGGAGGAACAGCTACAGACTTACCGAACTCTGGAGAGTCCCACAAAAACGGATCAAGGCCTCGAGCTATTGCGGGAGCTCCATCACTGCCTTCCTTGAGCAATACAGCGCTACCATCTTGTTCTTCAGTATCAGTCTTTTTGAGTATTTTACGCTTAGCTTTGTCGAACATTCCTCGTATCTGTCGGAGAGCATCGTGATCGTCCGAGTGAACATCTTCAAAATGCCTTTGTAGATGTGCGGGAACGTTAAATTCTTTCATGCAAATTGGGCATATAAAACCCTCTTTGATTTCTTCATCATTCATTGAAGAAAATATGAAATACACGCCGAATTTTCAGTTAAAATTCCAACGCGAAGGAGATCTGATACACCAAAACAAGTCAGACATTTTGTTTGCTGGGGATTGTGGGTAGTCAAAAACAGACAGGAAACCCAACATTTGTAATTTTTTTTGTCCAAATGGATAACTCGTGGATTGCTAAGAGATTTGGGGGATTCTTGGAATTCTTATCTATGATTAGATACTGCGATCAACAAACATAAATACGTTATCTTTCAAAAAATTTCAAAATTAAGCGATACGTCCAATCAGAGTCTCATATTTTTTACATGTACAATCAGAATTGATATAAAGTTAGATTCCCAACCAATCAGAGAATCTGAAAAACACTTGATTGGCTTTCCCGGCAGAGAAGCGATAGTTGTTTTTGTTAGTATACAAAATATCGCTGACTACTTATCAACATTAAGACACACACTTGTGAAAACGGTCTCCAGGAGCATTTATTATTCTTTGGGAAAGGACAACCAAAAAGAACAAAACTACCTCATGGCAAGTTCAATTTATTTGCGCTGTAAGCAATCTGAAATCTTTTGATTATGAAGTACAACAATTACAAATTATAAACACACTAAACCTGAGAAAAGTAAAATATCAATTTTTTGACACAAGTTTTTATAACTGTAAATTGAATGAATTATCTCTTCAGTCCAAACACAGCGCGCATTCAAAGTGTTTTGCTGACGGAATAATTGTAAATTGAATAAATTATCTAATTACTCTCAGCCCAACAAAGCGCGCATTCAAAGTTTTTTGACGACGGAATAATTGTAAATTGAATACATTTACACAGCGCGCATTCAAAGTCTTTTGATGAACGAATAATTGTAAATGAAATAAATTATCTTATTACTCCAAACACAGCGCACATTCAAAGTGTTTTGATGAACGGATAATCGTAAATTGAATAAATTATCTCTTCATTCTAAACACAACGCGCATTCAAAGTGTTTTGATGACGGAATAATTGTAAATTGAATAAATTATCTCTTTACTCCAAACACAGCGCGCATTCAAAGTGTTTTGATGACGGAATAATTGTAAATTAAATAAATTATCTGTTTACTCCAAACGCAGCGCGCATTCAAAGTGTTTTGATGAACGAATAATTGTAAAATGAATAAATTATCTGTTTACTCCAAACGCAGCGCGCATTCAAAGTGTTTTGATGAACGAATAATTGTAAAATGAATAAATTATCTGTTTACTCCAAACGCAGCGCGCATTCAAAGTGTTTTGATGACGGAATAATTGTAAATTAAATAAATTATCGGTTCACTCCAAACACAGCGAGCATTCAAAGTGTTTTGATGAACGAATAATTGTAAAATGAATGAATTATCTAACTACTCTCAACACAGCGCGCATTCAAAGAGTTTTGATGACAGAATAATTGTAAATTGAATAAATTATCTCTTCATTCCAAACACAGGAGCGCATTCAAAGGTTTTGAGAACGGAATAATTGTAAAATTAATAAATTATCTTTTGGCTTCAAACTCAGCGCACATTCAAAGTGTTTTGATAACGGAATAATTGTAAATTAAATAAATTATCTGTTTACTCCAAACACAGCGCGCATTCAAAGAGTTTTGATGACGGAATAATTGTAAATTGAATTAATTATCTCTTTATTCCAAACATAGCGCGCATTCAAAGTGTTTTGACGACGGAATAATTGTAAAGTGAGTGAATTATGCAATTACTCTCAACACAGCGCGCATGCATTCAAAGAGTTTTGATGACGGAATAATTGTGAATTAATAAATTATCTCTTCATTCCAAACACAGGAGCGCATTCCAAGGGTTTTGATGGCCCCAAAATGGTAAATACCAAAAATAAGCATTTTTAACACTTAGACCTAATATCTCAACTGTCAGAGTTCATCTTCAGAATTTCGATCCAATTTTTAGAAAAACATTATTGAAGTTTCCAATGCAACTGCTTTGATGATGTCAGTTACGATTTAATATTAAGACCTTTTTAAATAGATTTAAAAGAAAATTACAGACTAACATAATAGCACGGATAACTTTATTAAAGGCTGTACTCTTGGTCACATTTGGACTAATGACTTACAGACTCCTTAGAATATGTGTATTACTGTAGCCCATGAAAGGTTGGGTATATTTAAGAACAAATTTGAGCGCCACATGAATATAAAGCACGTAAAGAGTATCGTATGGTTTCGAGTGCAATTTGGAATAAATTTGAACGAGTGGGATTTCAAAGAGTTCAAAATTGCACGAGCATGTGGGCGATTGCAATTTGGGCTTCTTGAAATTTTACGAGTTCAAATTTATTCCAAGTTGCACGAGAAAGCCATATGGTGTCCTATTAATAATATACATTAAAAATCATAGGAACAAATGATTTTTTTTCTGTGCGCGCGCATTTTAGCTAAAATTTTTCATTGAAAATCAACTTTTTGCCTTTTTTCCATCAAAATCGTTCCTTTTTTATCAGAATATGCATAGTTTTGATCCTAAAAAATGTGAACAACAGCAGAACTAAGAAAGCTTTGATTTCATTTTTTTTAACTCGAATTTGCACTAAATTTCTTTCTTTTTTTCTGCACTAAATTTCCTTTTTTCTGCACTAAATTTCCTTGAAACAGCACTGCTCTTAGCCAATCAGTATCGAGAATTTAATCTAATTAAATTTAATCTTTGCTCTACAAGCGTGGACTAAAGAGCTTACGTGCGACGCTCAAATTTTTATCTACGATTTTCAGCTTTCAGAGTATTTTTGAATCATAGTTAATTTACAATATGTTCAGAGGCCGGTTTAAACCTCGCTTGCGCTTCAAAAATTTAGTTTCTATTTAACCTGTAGATCAGATTAATGCCTATATGTGCAATATGCATATGCGTCTTGCTCCATACATGGAAGCAGTGCTCGCGCTCACTGGAATCGGAGACGGTTTTCAGATCAATTGTCAGCGCAGATTGACGTGAGCATAAGAGTAGAAAGCGCTCAATCTTCTCCATGGTTCAATCTTACTGCTGGCTGATAAGGAGCGTGATACATGCGCAATCATCAGTTTATCTTACAAAGCTGTTCAATGATTTGGAAACGTCAAGGAAACAGCGATCCATTTCAAGTTAAACCCTTACAAAATCAAGCTAAATCACTACAAAATCTTATAATGTTTAAACTTGCAAACTGCGACTAACTCAATCAAGCTAGAGAGCACATTATGTAATATAGAAAAGCATGGCTTCGTGCTGCCATTTGCTTATCAATTCAAGCAAACTGAGCATTTTAACGTCTCGCTGAGCTTGTCTCTATAAAGTTACCTTAATTAAAGACCCAAACACAGGAGGTAACTACTCCTGCATCATTGCGCGCAGTATAGTTGCACCGTGTGTCTGTCTCTGCAATGGTGCACGCAACACAGCTGTACCGTGTGTCCATCTCTACAATGTTGCACGCCACATAGTTGCACCGTGTATCCATCTCTGCAATGTTGCGCGCAACACAATTACACCGTATGTCCATCTCTGCAATGGTGCACGCAACACAGCTGTACCGTGTGTCCATCTCTGCAATGTTGCACGCCACATAGTTGCACCGTGTGTCCATCTCTGCAATGTTGCGCGCAACAGTTACACCGTGTGTTCACCCCTGTAATATCGCGCAACACAGTTACACCGTGTGTCCATCTCTGCAATGTTGCACGCAACACAGTTACACCGTGTGTCCATCTCTGCAATGGTGCGCGCAATGTTGCACAAAAAGTTGCAGAAGTAGAACTCGATCCTAAATATGTTGCGCTCAACTGTTGAAGGAGTAGACACATAGCCTGCGTTGAACCGCAGACCGCCAGCAACGCAGGCTAGTAGACACACGGTGCAACTAAAAACGGCCTTATATGTAAAACGACTAAAATTTGCCGGTTATAACGGCGATGCATTATCTAATGATGAACTGCCCGATCAGAATCTGGTCACGAAACAGTTCTGCATTGATCAGTGCAAACACCAAAAGGCAGCCACAACCATCCACAATAGATTCATGCACGCAGTAGCCTTCTCGGTATTGGCTGTGGGTTGTTTGTTTGCTATGACAACTGGTGCGTCACGTGTTGGTATTGGATACACTGCAGTACGTTGTGACGTAGGTACCTCTTCTATTGCTTGACAGAATGGATTTTTGGTATTAAGACCTTTCGGAAGGGTTAGTGCTTTTTTGCAGTGTTGCTTTGTCACTTGTTCAGTACAGTTATTTGTTCTTTCATATTCACTGCAAAAGGAACAATTGCAATGTTGTGTTACAGTTTATCGTTCATTTAATCTGGCAGCATGCAAATTCATACTACGAATTCATCACTATCGTCTTTTATTTGTTGTTCATTCCTTCCTTCTTTCCTTTCTTTCTTTCTTCCTTCCTTCCTTCCTTCCTTCCTTCCTTCCTTCCTTCCTTCCTTCCTTTGTTCAATCATATGCATCCGATTCAGTCGATCATCCGTTTGTTCGTTGGTTAATTCGATCGATCGTTCGTTCAATTATCAGTCGTTGGTTCGTTGGTTCGGTCATTCAGTCAGTCAGTCAGTCAGTCAGTCAGTCAGTCAGTCAGTCAGTCAGTCAGTCAGTCAGTCAGTCAGTCAGTCAGTCAGTCAGTCAGTCGCTCATGCAGTCAGTCAGTCAGTTCGTCCGTCCGTCAGTCAGTCAGTTGGTCAGTTGGTCAGTTGGTCAGTTGGTCAGTTGGTCAGTTGGTCAGTTGGTCAGTTGGTCAGTTGGTCAGTTGGTCAGTTGGTCAGTTGGTCAGTTGGTCAGTTGGTCAGTCCAACATCACAAACTAACCTGCAAAGCAAGGGATCAAAACGGTTCATAGCGAGCATATCTCGAAATGCTTTGGTGCAGTTCTCCGCTTGCTTGTTGTACTCCTCATCACATGGGAATGCTTTAAGTATATGATCTGGTAATTCTACCACGTGCAATTCTTCATTGCTGCAGTAAAACCGAGCATGTCCAAAGGCTTCCAAACTAATCAAGGCAGTGTTGACATACTTTTGCCATTCAGCCACCGAGTCACGAAAACATTTGACGAGTGTAGCATTGTAGCATTGTTCTATATGGACTTCATATAAGGTGCTATAATTAAAAAAGAGTGATTATTAATTAAGGACTGCCCATACAATGCAACGTTCTGTTCAACTCTGAGCTTTAGTGGGTGGCATGGTTGGCCGCGCGGTTAGAGCGCTGGTCTTTCACCGGCACCACTGTGGTCCGGGTTCGCGAGTCCTCCAATTAGTGCGCAAGCGCTAGCGCTTGGAGACTTGGACAACTTGGACACTTAAAAAACAGTTATTTATTTAAAAGATTTTTAGAGTTCCCCCTCGATTCAACCTTTCCTTGGGCGGACCCTAAAGTCGCCGTAACTTTGAGCGACTTAAGGCGACTTTGTGCGACTTAAGGTGACTTTAGAGTCGGAGTAGGTCTAGGGGGTCGAGGACTCCGGAGGCGTACTGAATCATGGCGATTTCAGCAAAAATTGGGCCCTTTTCTAAAGTAGCTTCTTTTATCCTAATTTGGATTAGACTGATTCCATAAGTTGGTCTGTTCGCTCCTCAGTTGGGCTTCCTGTGGTGGTCGCTTACACACGTTGAGCGCGACCTACCAAGAAATGAAAAACGCGCCAAATATGGCGTACCATGTGGTATTTTTCAGTCTTGAAAACTTCAACCGATTTTGCTTTTTCGGCGGCAATTGTTGGGCCGGGCTGAGAACGGAAATATTTCGCTTTTGGATGATTTTCTTGGTATTTACTTTGCTAGAATTCCTGAAAATTTTGAAAGTAGCGAAAAGAAAGCTCCTGATGGTAAAAAATTGTTATGTCTAGTATCGAAGGAAGCGATTTCATGCAAAGGACATTTACAGCTCAGTTTAATGTTTCCCTTTCAGAATATAACGATTTATATTAAGATATATATAAGATCTGCCATCCAGAATAACTTACTCACAAGAGGAGAAAAAATCACTCTTATTTAGTAAGAATTAACCTTCCACTGCCCATCACCATATTTGTCAATCTCGTATCCAGAGCCCGCGCGTTCTGGGTACGAGATTGGATAGTTATTTTTGTTGCGTGAGTTGGCGCATGCGCACACATTTCTCAGCCCTGTTCCTTTCAAGTACAAAAGAGCGAAAACCACAAATTATGGAATCAGAATGAATTTGGATGGTTTCGGATTTATATAATTTGCTCCTTAATTCTTGAAGGATATTCCTAGATTCGTCCCAGAGGTACCCCCTGGAGTACTTTTGAACAAACGGCACATTTCTGCTGTTGCACGAAAAATATGTTCCGCTGACCCAAAGTATCGCTTAGGCTTGAGATCGCAATTTTTATTTTTTATATTATTATTATTACTTCACATTAATAAGATAATCACAATTTTTCGTCAATCCGGAGCATATCCAGACGAAAAAGGGAATTAAAAATTTATATATTAAAAACAATCGTGAAAAAAGAAAAGAAAAAAGAAAGGAGCCTCAACGGGGGAAAAGAAAAATACAATGAATTTAAAAAAGAAGAAAAGAATTGGGACGATTCTCCCTAGACATTCTTAGAAGCTGAGACATCGAATCGACTTACGTTACGGATGAAGATTTCGGCCCCATCCACGCTATCCCGGTGCTACATATTACAGTTGACTTAGCCCGAAGGCCAGGGAGGGAGACGATATCCGGACCCTAATCCATACCTTTAGATATCACCTTAGACCGCTGCGCTACCTAGACACTTAATAATATTAATGTCTAATTGGGGTAGTCTATTCGGCGAAGTTTCATTGTAATGCTAATTAATTGTTCCTAAATCCTTTGGGACATGATTGGACCAATTACAATCACTTCTCCTTAACTGTTTCCACAGGGAATTCTATTTTAGAATATGATAAGTATAGCCAAGATTTTACAATGCGCAAGCTAAATGCGCAATAGAAGCGGGATTACTGTGTAAAAACAAAGATTTGGGCACTGGGCGGTGAGTGACTCGTAAATATTTGTTATCAGATTATCTATGTTCTATTGCTATAATTATCTATATTTCTATCTAATAATAAAAATATCGACCAGGTATATTTATCGCTAAACTAGACCATATATCTAACTGTACAATGCAATCGAAACACAAGCAATAGAATGTGTATCACTTTGCCTTGTACGACTGCCTTGTATGACTTTGCTAGACTGGCTTACTAGCAAGCCAAGAGTAGAATGAATAAAGCCTTAATTAAATTGCGAAATCCAACTTTAGGCGTTAATGTTTATTTCAAACACACAGTTGTTCAGCTTCACCCATCGTGCAGTGCGCAATTATGTGCCCAATTTACCCTCCTGTAGATCCTTTGACTCATATACAGTAATTTAATTCAAACCACTGATGTTGCAGTGCATAAAGCAGTTGCAGTAATCCATGTATATAATCTAATTGTGTCTTTAGACTAATGGGTCGTGGTATGCTACAAATACAGTGTCTAAAGGATGGAGCAAGGATGGCACAGTTGGTTAGGCTTGGTTTCAATACAACGCCAGCATACAGGCTTTGCACCATCACGTGATGGCAACCATGACAGGAGGTAGGAACAATAGAGTCTTTCCACCCAGGAAACTGAACTCTTTCTCGTGTAAACCAGATTAGTTCAAACTCTATGGTCCCTGCCTCCTGTCATATGGCTGCCGTCACGTGATAGTGCAAAGTCTCTATAAGCGCAAGCACAAGGATCAAAACTTTTTCTTTTTTTGTGCTTGTGTCCATGCTATGTCAATAAAGATGGAGCGTTATGCAGCTTGCGCATGCGCTGGAGAGGTCTTTAGTCTTATAGCGCACGATGCGAGGTACCTATATTCACAACGCAGCGATGAGGAATGTAGACTTCGTACATGCAGGGCCTCTTAACGCGTTATTGCGCGCATGAGCATACCTCCATAGCCACATTCAACTCATTGACCTTCATCTAACATTTTTTTACAAGGCCCTATTTCTGTCATATTCCGATCTCAAACCATAAGTGTACTCTGTGTTCAACCAGATCGTTAAATATGCGTCTTTAAGGAATTGGCCATGGATTTACGACTACAAATCATGTTCAAATCACCCTGTTCACCCTGTGTCCGTGTTCACCCTGTTCACCCTGTGTCCGTGTTCTCGAAAGACTCGATCACTTTATAGGCTCGTCAATTACGGGAAAAATTACGGGAAAAATTACGGAAGTGCGTGAGTACGAGTAAACTTGCCCGTAGCCTGCCTATAGGCTCTCCTGGGAAGGGAGGGGGACTGGGGAGGAGGGAGAGGAAAGGAGAATTATTTCCTTTCCCTCATCCCCAGTCCCCCCCCCCCTTCCCCTTCCGCCCTCCCCTGGAGAGCCTGTAGGCAGGCTAACTTGCATGTAAAATCACAGAAATTGCAAATAGCGTACGTGCACTTCGAGAAAGACCCGAAAATTAATCGCATAAGCTAACGGGCCCAGCGAGTCTTTCGGGAAACGGGCCTCTGGCCTTTTAGGGTTTATTACTCTTATTACGAAGGTTTAATTTGGTTTATTGCTTGCCCCTCCCTTTTCCTTTATTTCAACCCCTTTCAATT
Source organism: Telmatactis stephensoni (assembly GCA_029948255.1). Taxonomy (NCBI): domain Eukaryota; kingdom Metazoa; phylum Cnidaria; class Anthozoa; order Actiniaria; family Isophelliidae; genus Telmatactis; species Telmatactis stephensoni. The sequence goes on along the minus strand of JALIZF010001632.1, from coordinate 450,198 downwards.
TTTCTAGCCCCAAGTCCAGCTAGCTAACCAGGAGGCAATGTCAAATAGGTTTATTGTACCTGCAGTTATCAAGTGAATCCTTAGAAGCAAGCGCCTTAAAAAACTGAACTTCACATCCAAATGCTTTGGTTAAGAAATATGTATCATTACAGTGACCGAATTTCACGCCATTGGATGCTGCCAGACCTATAGAACATGATTTGAATTGATTAGGCAAGTATAAAATCAACCCTTAAATAATTGTGGAATGGAACGTGAGATTCTCGAGGCAGCCCGAGTAATCTCTGTAGCTTCAGGCAGAATTACAATGGCACTCTTCTTACAGAAGTCTTAATAAAATGGTTATTTGTTTTTTATATAAGGCTAAGCCTCGACAGGTGAAATCTTTGATATATTAAGATTCTATAATCCTCTATAAGAGACAACTTGACGGTTGTTTATGAACCCTTCATTGTCCATATTAACACGTTCGACAGCTAGAAGCTGTTTGCTTGAATTTCTAGATTGCTTATCGTTTTGCAATCAGCTGATATTGTTCGCTAACGACTTAACATTTTGTTTAATCTTGGTATATACAGTGCATGCAATTAACTCAAAAACGATTTGGAAAATTGAGAAAATTCTTATCTGATGTTAAAAGAACACCCTAAAAAGTACAGTTTTACTACAATGTGAACAAATAAGACAGGCTTCAATTTCTGTTTGTTGTTTAAACCCAGTTTCAGGCTATTTTATAAATACTTGCAATTATATTACACAGGAGGAATCCTGCGCATGATTAATAAATAAAAAATGATGGAGCTGCAGAAATACCAATATTATTTGTTGGTATAAACAAAAATGTATACGTAATGATCCAAGAAAGTGATGTCAAAATTCTTAGTTCTCTTAAATTATAAATGGCCACAAATTTACAACAAAACACATGAAGAGATCGTCACTTTTTAAATCTAGACCAAGCACTTAGCTTTTAGATCTATTGAAGACGAATTAAAGTCAGCAGGGAGAAGATTTTAAGTGTAATCGAGCAGATAAAAAAATCTTTCTTTTTTCATTTTGGAATCTTTCAGTTTTATGCAAAAACTTGTGTGCATACAACAGTTTTCATGTACATATTTTAATTTTCTTAGATAAATTTTGAAATTTATACGTGTACAATATGGAATTCGATGTCTTTTTTATGCCGAATAAAATTGCACGCAATTATTTTCATTCTATATTTTATTTTCCAAGATTAATTTTGAAATTATACCTTTCACTTCACTTTTCAAGTTTTTTGAAATCGGTTTGATTTTGTTGAAAAAACTGAAAAATATTTTTGAAATTTTGATTTTTGCTTCAAAAATGAGAGCAAAGTGTTTTTTTCTAATTTATTATCATCGAAAGAAATTCCTTTTGTAATCATTTAGTAAAAAAGACTAAGTTATTTAAGTGTATTAAGATCTTACCTGCGAGCAAACCTACGCAAAAAAGAATGCATTGATATATAGCCATGCTAAAGATCCAATTGATATACGATGAATCTCTCCGGCTCTGATCTTAAATCCACCTCACTCACACTTACTCAATATGGTCTGTTATGGCAATAAAGCTCTAAGATAAAATAATGACGAAATAAGATAGTAGCTTTGACATCATCACATGATAAATCAATAATCGTTGGAAGGTAGGCGTGGCGTGGTGGACGCGAAAACACTTCAAATTGAAGAATCGCAGTATTAAGAAGATATATCCTTGGAAGCCGGTCAATAATGTTCCTGCTAGGTCATACATATAGGTGCGGTTGGCTGAGTATTAAAACAACTTGGGGAATTTTATTTACGAATTAAGGATAGAAGCCCTCAAGTTTGAAAAGCAATGATTGCGGCTCCTACTTGTTGAAAATAAAGGAAATAATAATAGCAAGTGACTACACATTGATTTTGCCTGCGACCCCCTTATTTCAGCCTCTTTTCTCTGAACAATAATATAAACCCTGGGCTGCCTGTTTTGCCTTAGGCTTTCAGTAAATTAAGAATCATTGAAAATGTAAGGCGAAAACTATTGGAAATAAACGGATTTTGAAGGGCTGAAGAGACGCCCGAGTTTTTGATATTCGACTCCTCAATTTAAAAGGTTTTAAAAGAGCTTTCAATATTTTAGAAAGCACTAGATCCATATGGCAAAATATTTTGTGGAATCTAAATGTGCGCGAGTGTTAGCATTAAAAGCAGTACGATTCCACACTTTAATTTAGCCATAAAAATTCGTCATTAATGAGGGTTAGTTGCTTGAGGCGATAAGCATTAAATCGCGCGAGTAATTTAGTTTGAACCATTAATATTGCATTTCTCTACCTCATTACATTTTGTGCCGGGAATACAAAATAACGAATCAAAACAACACTCAATATACACTTACAAAACAAATATTAGTTTTTCCTCGGTATACAGTGAGAATATAACTTCCAGAAAATGTTCTTCGATGTTTACTTATATTTGAAAAGCTTGTTTTGATAACGATATGTCAACAGCTGCTTTTTTTTTGCGGAAAATTAATTCCTAAAAGGTTTCTCTAGTCTAAGCTGAGCTCACTTTCGAGCTCAAAATTGACCAGAAATTTGACTAAAGTGACGTGCTTTTGTCAGCAGGTTCAGTATTTAAAGGAAACGTATTGTTAGCAAATGATGAAGCATCACGCACGCCCAAATACAAATAAATAAGACAACAACAGAACAAACATCTGTTCACAACTGAACCTTCAGATCAGATCATCTGGATGAAAAACAGAATTCTTAACGCGTGATCCCATAAAACTTGACTGATCCCTGATCTTAATATTAGCAAATTTCTTGATCCCAGCTGATCCCATGAATTCGATTGATCCTTGAGCCCAACTTGAACAGCCTGATCCCCAAATATGTGTGATCCCTGATCCCCTATCTCGATATGACCCTGAATAAAACGATGTTACTCAAGTACCCTTATATAACGGCATCAATGTATTATTCACAAATGTTACAAATTTATATCTACAAGTGCATATTGGATAAAAAAAACCCAGATACTATAACAACCAAATAGTGGGCTCAAATATCGTCTTTTCTCTGTTTGGAATTCCAATTCCAACTGTTCTAAAATATTCCAAAACTTTAAGGGGGCTCGATACCAGCCTGTTTCTAAAAAGCCACTTCAGTTGGATAAGCTGACAGAAGACACTAACAAGCAGTTGGGGTGCAACGCCTAGAATCCAAAGGCTTGCTTTAAAATATTCCAAAACTTTAAGGGGGCTCGATACCAGCCTGTTGCTAAGAAACCACTTCAGTTGGATAAGCTGACAGAAGACACTAAAAATATTCCAAAACTTTAAGGGAGCTCAATATCATGCTGCTACAAAGAGATCGAGCTGCATAAGATACTAATAAATAGCTGGCCGTGTAACACTTTCTGCACGTGTGGGACAAGATGGTAGAAGATGCGTACTATAAAAGGGCGCATGCGCACATTGGACGAGGCGGTAATGTTTATACAATATTATATAGAGTTAGCATCCTGTAGCTGTGTCAGTCCTGCAGACAACGCCACAGACTCAGACGCCTGTGAAGCAAACTCCAATGTCAAAACATCTACGGTGGGTGCTGTGTCTTGGTCTTCTTCGTCAGGTGTTTGCGCCCCGTATCTCTCCGAGTAGGCGCGCGCAGACGACATGACGGATGAGCTGTTGTTTTCGTCTTCCTCTGAATCTGATTCAGTGGACTCTGTTTGTTCTTTACCACTGCTTGCGTTGACTGTCATGGAGATGAATGATGTGTCGTAGCCCAGTGGGTAGGATAAAGCACGTTTTTGGTCTTGTTTGGTGTTGTTGTCACGGAAACCTGCTGAATTTACATATCTGAAAACAAGCAAACAAGCAGCTTGTTATTGGTTGTGCTTCTTGCATCAAATGGTGGGCGATAGTTCATGGCAGTTGTCGAGACGCACGCACTTGGTTAACTATAATCATGAACTTGAACTTTGAAAATGTTCAAAAACATAATATAAGCTGATGGTCGTGATAGGAAGTAACTATCAAGTTCGATGGCACGAATATAAAAGTGTATGATTATCGATGTCAGTTGGAGATTAACTATTATGCACTTCATGTTCGCTGGATCTCACCCTTACAGTCACCATTTTATTTCCCAGCGCATGTAGTTGCATGTGGTAAATTTTTAGCACTATTACCTTTATTTCCCAAGACCCCCTTTAAATAAATCCTCATTACTATATAACTATGAGATAATTTGACCAAATAAGGACGAGAGAACTAAGTAAATATGAGGCCATATTACGTAATTGAAAACTGGTTTGCCATATTTTTATATCAACAATTGGAAAATAGGAGAAACTAAGAAGCAGTTATATAATAAATCCTTTATTGGATATTTTCTTGTGTATTACGGGGCTGACCTTCTACTCATCGCTCGTATTTCCCCTTGCTTTAAGGCTCGGCAAAATACATACGCGACTCGTAAAATATCAGCCCGTAATACACAAGAAAATATCTAATAAGTGGTATATACATTTTCTATATTTTTCTTATATTCTGCAGAAGCGGAGGCAACATACACAGACTCACTAATGCATTCCTCGTTGTCTTTTTTCACACGTGAGAAATGCAACATTGAGTCTGCGTATGTCATTTTGGTTGTTTTCGTTTCTGTCGCTCAAAGCAACGATTTTGTTTTACCTTGGTATGTTGAGGTCCTCATGACTTAAAACATGGACACCAGCCACAGCCGCTTTGGCAAGATGTTGACGACGAACGAACGACATCTCCTCCTAACACAAATAGAACGAAGCAAGTGAGAAAACATTGACTAGAATTTCGTATAGACCGCGAAGTGTGATTAGTAATAGATCATAAAACAGAGAAGAGTGGTGTAAGGTAGTAGTGAAGTAGGATGTATTGTAACGGCAGAAATAAAATGCGCTGGGCATGAAACGGCGTAAAAAGGGAGGGAGGGAGGGAGGGAGGGAGGGAGGGAGGGAGGGAGGGAGGGAGGGAGGGAGGGAGGGAGGGAGGGAGGGAGGAAGGAAGGAAGGAAGGAAGAAAGAAAGAAAAGAGAAAATAAAAAAGCAAGACGGAAACAGATGAAGAGATTGGTTTAAGATCTTGACCTCTTCTGAAAACCAATCCTCTCCCCTTTCCCTTCTTTCTAGTCTCCTTCGCAGCCGTTTTTAGTCTCCTCACGCCAGGCGAATCAGAGAATTCGCCTGGCGTGACGACACTAAAAACGGGAGGATTCGCCTGGCGTGACGACACTAAAAACGGCTGCGAAGGAGACTACCTTCTTTCCTCCCAAAGATTTAAAGCTATCAAGTCAGGCTATGCATATTGCGTACCACGGTAGTCCTGTCTGTCGTACTGGAGACCTTTTTTGCATTGGATGACGCAGACGGTCTAGACCAGGACCTTACAGCTATTGGTATAGTCATACTAGTGTTACTAGTGCCTGATTTAACACCAACTTGATAGGACTCATCCTCAGTGTCAGCCGATGTTTCAGTAGTGCTGTACTCATGTGTTTCCATACTGGAAGGAGGAGTCATTCCAAGGTATTCAATGATTAAACGTTTGAGACGTTTGTAGGCCTCACTCAGATCATCTGGAAAAAGAAAAAAGTTTTAATGGTACAAATACTAATAAAGGTTAATAATAATAACTTGATTTGCTAGCAAAAACGTGGCGCGCACTCACTAATTATGCGTAAAATGACTGTTGAAATCACCGATGTTAGTATATTACGCGCGCTCTGATTGGTCGAGGACCGTGTGATTACAGTACACATCATAGATGATGTCAATGAATCTTACGCGCGCTCTGATTGGTTGAAATGCGTCAATGAATATTATATAAAACAAATAGATTCCATTTTTCCGTGGGTCTGTACTCTAATAGATGCACAGAAAACGTCAAAATGTGGTGAGAACAACAGTCACGCCTTCGATAGTCTCAACTTCGTCTGGTGGCGTACTTTTTTCTCACATTTTGACGTCATCTGTGCATCTATCAAAGTACAGACGCACGGAAAAATGGAGTCTATTTGTTAAATAAACTATATACAGCAGTTTTTGGTATGAGTGTCAAACGGACCGTGCAAAAACAGTCGAAATTCCTATCGCAGCCGTAAAAGTAATATACGAAAACTGCTCGTCATCCCGTCACGTCCCGCGTCCTTCTCGCGTCTAGAGCAGTTTTTGGACGACTGTGAAAACAGCACGACCATGACACGGCACAGGGTTTTCGATTTTTTAAAATAAAAATCACTGACACGGTCACAGCACGGCGCTGTCCGTTTCACATCTTCGAAATGATGCCGTTATGATGTAAGTGAATGAAAAAACGATTGTAAATAAATAAATGTTGAATTAAAGATAATACAGTAAAAACCCGCATAAATGAAACTGAGGATTTAGAACCTCCAGGCTGAAAATTGAGCAATTAAGCACTCAATATATAAGAACCACACATACATTTTATGGAAAACCGTTTCAGCCTGTCACAGAAAATCACAGGTTCTTTTATGTGGAGTTTTACTGTACTACATGTACAAAGTATTCTATCATACTCACCAGAATTAATGGCCATGTCAAAGAAGCCAGGACAATCCCTGTTCTTAGCTAAATATTCCTCTACACGATCTAGTGAATGCTCTATTTGAGAGTCGGTATAGTATCCTCGATCAAGCATTCTCTCCTCGTGCAACTACAAATAAATACAAATTACAGTGTTGATACTTGGCTTTGTCTTGTTTTGTTGTTGTTGTTGTTGTTGTTGTTGTTGTTGTTGTTGTTGTTGTTGTTGTTGTTGTTGTTCAAGTTCCCGGCATACCAAAGCAGCATACACAAGCAGCATACGTCAAGCCGACTCGGTAACGTACCGCTTACTAGAATAGATTTTGTTTGACTGTGAAAACGGCACCGCACGGTCACGGCACGGTTACGGCAGAAATTTCGAATGTTTTTATAGAGATCACGGCACTGACACGGTTACGGCACGGCGCGGTCCGTTTCACACTCATACGAAATCTGCTCTAACGTACAGCGTCTTTCTGCGTATCTTTGCAATAAATGTGGCACTGTCTATGTATGCTGCTAGTGTGATTGCTCGATAGCGAAAACCAGGTTTTAATCAAGGTCTTACAAGTTGGTACTCGTATACAGTGCTATCTAACATTATACAATAAGCGGTATATGCTGCGCACTCTGATTGGTCGAGAACAATTTGTGATTACAGTACACACGCATAGATGACGTCAATGAATCTTACGCGCGCTCTGATTGGTTGAAATGTTCCGATAAATGTTATATAAAACAAATAGATTCCATTTTTTCGTGGGTCTATACTCTAACAGATGCACAGAAGACGTAAAAATGTGGCGAGAAAAACGGTCACGCCACTCGAACTCGTCTCGAGACGTATTCTTTTGTTTTCTATACATTTTGACGTCATTTGCGCATCTATTAGAGCACAGACGCACGGAAAAATGGAATGTAGTTGCTATATTTGATTGGTAACGTTTTTGTCTAAGTTAATCGAAGCCTTGAGACAAGGTAAGGCATGGCCTTTGTTAAAGCTTACCTTACGATTGACAGGAACAATCATAATGTATCGTGGTTCAAAGTACGTATTCTTAAAACTCAGCATTCCCTGAAGGTATAAACAAGACACAAGAACTCCGTTACACCTATTGCCAAAATGTAAATAGGTCTCTACAGCGCATGCTCAGCCAAGCAGGATCGACAACCCGCTGAGTGACCGTTCCAACGAGCGTCTTGTTTCTGATACTTCTAAAAACAAAGTATCATATCCCTTAATGTCATTCTTAGAGCCAGGGCATAAAAGTAGTGCAACCATACCATGGTCTCTACAGCGCATGCTCCGCCACGAGCGTCTAATTTCTAATACTTCCAAAGCAAAGCAGCGTGTAATTTCCTCAATTTTTATTATTATTATTATTTATTTATTTATTTTTTAGCCAGAGGAAGGAAGGGAAAGGGGAGGGGAGGAGGAAGGAGAGGGAAGGGGAGGGGGCTCCCCTCCCTTTCCCTTGAGACCCGGCAGCGCAGGCTAGGGAAACACACGGAAACTTTATCGGGAAGTTAACGAGTTAAAATTAATCGGATCACTCCAGCACTAGTTTTATTGCACTCATGTTTTACGCGCTACTTTTTCTTTTGACCTTGAAGTTAACATGTGACAAATAGCTGGAAGGATTAAAAAGAGAATCTTAAGTACCTCAAACTCCATGTGGAAAACAGCAGCTAATCCTTGTCTCGCAACTCTTTCTATTCCATCTCGTGTAACGCCGTACAGATGGCTGCCAACTCGACATGTTTGTAGGAATATACCCTAGGTAAATATAGAAAAACTTACAAACATTGAACATTGGAATCCCGCCGTTAATACGGCCACATACAGGCCAAACTGATGAGCAGGCCGTAATATCGGGGTGGTCATGTTCAGGGAGTGGCAGTCAGGCAGGGTTCTATTGTTCCTACAGGGTTCCTACAAAGTATTGAAATAGATATAGTAAATAATGTACATGTAATTGTATCCATATTCAATAATTACCGACATAACTCCAGCTTCAAATTCATCTTTGGTTACAAAGAAGTAGTCTTCACCATTCTCTTCTTTGTTACGTGGAGGACGAGTGGTGTGTGAAACACTAGTGCCAACGTAACAGAAAACAAAGATTATGTCAATAAAAACATTAATAAAACAAACACTGACGGATGATGAAGATGAAGATGATGACAATGATGATGATGATGATGATGATGAGGGAGGAGGGTAAGGTAATTGAGTTGATGACAATAGGTAGATTTAGCCCCTGCGCGCACCAATGAACTTTGTTTAAAATGACTGACGACGATGCTGATGTTCTGAAGAGAACATAAAATAATGTCAAACATCCTGGATGTTATCACGGAATGAACGAATGTGAAATATCTGCCATCTGTCACATCCCGTTTACACGTCACGTCACATTTGTTTATTAAATATGACTCTAACATTGTATGTAATTATAAGGTAGATTTCGTATGAAAACGGTTACGGCAGGAATTTCAAACCTTTCGAACGGCACTAACTAAGTTGCGTAAGTTGTTACAATGACTGTAAATATAATTAGTAGAGTGTGGCAAATGTGGCGTGCTTCAAGATGATGACAAGCACGTTTTTCTTATGCGCGACCTTTGAATTCAGGGTTTCAGACGTGAGCTGAAAGCAGCGACCTCCGCATTAAAACAATTCCCCACTGTCTGCATCATCGTTGCTAAGCTAGCACCTGCAAAGTGGCAAAAAAGCTGCAGAGGACCTAATCACGTTGTGTCCAAGCCGTTTAAAACATGACATAACTTCACAAGCTCACCCTAAGCCAAAGAAATCAGGAAAATCTTGACATAATTTCTTTGCAAGTATTCTTTTTCCTGCTCCACTTGGTCCACATAGAATGAGCATTGGATAAGGAGTATCAGTACTAGGTAGGGTACTGAAAAACACGGGAAACAGCAATCAGAGTTAATTTTAAAAAGTTGTCCAACATCAGATAATAATTATCTTGAAACATGCTTCTAAATTAGAAACATGTTTCAAGATATCTATCTGATGTTGGACAGCTTCTTAAAATTAACTTTGAACAGTACAAATTACAAACCATTGAACAAATCGTAATGCAATCACAAGAGTTACTTTTTTGAAACGGTACTGCACAAATATGGTTCACACATCGCCACCAAATTTTGGCACAATTATGCATCACATGACTAGTTTTGGAGCATTCACACGTCACACAAAAGTTACCACCCTGTTTGTATGACCAGTTAATTTAGTTTGAAAAACAATATTGCACTCAACTACCCTTACTTTAGACTAATGGTTTATGTCAGGCTCGTAACATGGTATATTTTCGTCTCACTGATCCCGGGTTTTTACGGAAATTTTGATCCCTGAGCCCATGTTTTTAGAAATTTTTGATCCCTGATCCTTGGTGCAAAAACCTGAGCTGATCCCTGATCCTGACCCAATGTCCCTGATCCTCGATCCCACCCATTTGATCCCTGAGCCCTGGCCTCTGATCCCTGATCCTGGCCATAATTTGGGGCTTGATCCCTGATCCCATATACCATGTTAACTATGTTACGAGCCTGTTATGTACATACCTATCATAGACATGACTTGGTTCAAGTAATGATCTAACGACATGTAACATGTGGTCACGTGCTGCTATCACCTCTGATGGAGGGTTAAACAGGTTGATGGCTGCTACCTGGTATTACAATAAAACTTAGTAAGATTTTTTTTCCTTACCGTACTAATTTTTTTTCTTTTGTGAAATACTTAAAAGTATTTTTGGTATATTTTTAAAAGTATTTTACAGCTCAACAATTCAAGACATTATCTACAACACAGAAAAATGAAGCAACACTAGCAAAAACAATCTGTGCCAGCTTAAATGACTATCACCTGTGAATACAGGCAGCTGTGAGGCAAATCTGAGGCGAATTTGAGGCAAATGTGAGGCAGATGTGAAGCAAATGTGAGACAAATATGAGGCAAATATGAAGCAGAATGTATTCACAGACTAGAATGACTAAATAGCAATGACACCAACATTAACAGTTAGCAGTAACAACAACAACAGCAACAGCAAAAACAAGGGCTGATGCTACAGCTGTCTACAAATGAAATGGAGGGGAGGGTATTTGGTTAGAGAATATGCTAAGACTACTTGGGTATGTGTGGTAATTCCCCCCTCCCTACCCAGGCCTGGTAAAGCCATTGTTAAAACTTCAAAACAAACCTTTTCTTCAGGAGTTACCACTGCTTTGTCAAGCACTGTAAGACATTGGATCCTGAACAATAGTGATAGTCTGTAGTCTGGCATCCCCTACACAAAGTCAGAGTAAATTATGATTACTCATGCTTTGTAAAACACATATACATTGTCCACACATTAGCTAACAAACAACACTTTTATTGTAAAGATACAAATGTGAAAAAAACACTGCACCTACAATCACCAAAAGTCATATACATGCATGTAGGAACTCAAAATTGTGTACCTGTATTGGGTTATTCAGAAGATTCAACTTCCGTAAAAGTTTTAGTTCTCTTACATATCGAACCTCAGCAATGTCAATAATCTAAAAGGAAACAAAGCTGTTAGAAGTGAACTCAGGCACACATTTTATCTTCTATAAAATCAGTTAAAATTAATGTAGAAGGAATATTGCTCGTCAGTGGCAGTTTTTTGTGTTCACCTGGTTTTCCTCTAAATTGGCCTCTTGCAGAAGAGGGTGGTTTTGAAGACCTTTTATACTTCGAATGCAATTTTTTGCCAAGTCTATTTTCTGAAAAAAAATTAATTTGGAATCTTAATGTCAAAGATTGATCAGATAATGGCTTCAATAAACAACACTCCATTCTGGGATTTGACTGAAAAGCCAGTTGCAGTGAATAACTTCAAGAAAGTCTTACTTGCAGATATTGTAGAGTTTCCAAGTTTTCAATCTTTTTGATGTTGTTGTAACCCTGTAAAAATGAGATAAGATTATCATTGTAGACCATGGTCACACTCAGTCTATGTAAACTATGGCTAAAATACCAGCATTGTATCCAGGGGAGGGGGGAAGGGGGAAGGGGAAGGGGGAGGAGGAACTCCTGCATAAAAACATCCAAAATAGTAACAATGGTTCAAAACCTTCATTGGTGGAAAAGGTTTAAAAAAATGGACTTTAGCCATTAAGTATACGTCAAATGAAATAATTATATCTTCTATAATTGGCATCTTTTAGGGGTTCAAATTTCTATGCCACACCCATCATAAAAAGCCGTCTGGTTAGGGGTATACGGTTGAAGCTCCACTTATGGACACTCTTGTAAGTGGACAGCTCCACTTCATCTTAAACACCCCTGCAGTAGTATATGGTTAGATTGACTCACCAGGTTTAGTGTCTGTAAGGGTATATTTTCCAGGTTAGCTATCTTATCTATTTTATTATGCATTAAACTGAGGATTTTAAGATTGTGACAGCCCATAAGACCTTGTATTTCTGTAATGTTGTTATCTGAAGGCACAGGTCAAAGAACAACACAAATACACATTTTATTAAAAAAGTTACAATATTCAAATTTAAATATGGGGTAGCTCAACACCCTTCCTTACAGCACAAGTGCTGAATTACAAAGGGCACAGCTCAAAGATCAAGTCAAAGGTGCTTTCATTACAAAGACAGTTATACAGTTAGATACACACACAAGTGTAGCAGCCACCATCTGACCCATGTCTGATCAGGAAGCACAGCTTAGATAGAAACTAGTTCGTTTTTACTGAGGGAGCCAAAACCAGCTAGAGTACCCAGAGAAAAACCCTGGACACAATGAAGAGAACAAACAACAAACTCAAGCCACAAGTGATGCTGACCATCCAGGAATCAAACCCACAGAGGTGACATACCAGCACTCTCGCCCTCAGCGGCTTCCTTGCTTCCCAATTATTGTACTACTTCAACAGTATCAATTGAGATGGAACATATTAAAAATATTTATATATATATTTTTATTAACATGTTTTTAAGAAGGGCATAATTTTGGTATCATCTGAATAAGCAAACCTCATACATTTTAATGCAGAGGAATGCATGTCTATGGCACATATATTGTTTAACAAAGGATACAATCTAGATTAAGACTTGTAAGGGACTGATGGGCTGAGAGATCAGGCAACTCACAGATCTCATTATGAGAATAATTCACTTTCTAGAGACAAAACAAAAAACAATTAACAATAATGCAGTGAATAAGAGCATTCCATGTGACTGTTAATGACAGAGCATGGGTGTGGCCTTCATGTGGCAGTGCTACTGCAATAACTACAGTGTTGCGGTGTTCCACTGGTCATATCCAGTGATGTTACCAGCAGATACATGAAGATACAACAAAGGATGAATGGAAACTTGTAACACAATAAAAAAGATAACTTACTGATGTTTGGAGCCTCAGCCTTTCATCATTTTTTTTACACCAACAAAGGGCTAAGGCTTGAAACATCAGTATGTTATCTCCTTTTTTATGGTGTTACAGGTTTTCATTCATCCCTTGTTGTATTTTATACTCCGATGCAGCTCAAACTTGTTCACTCACTAGTCTCTTTTTATACATGTACGTAGATGTAGATACACGTGACTATGTATAGAAAAGAGTTTTTCTATATATACTATGGACTAGCATAGTTATGGTAGTTCAGGTTAGCTAGGGGAATGGGTGTCATGCCCATCTTACATTTATTTTAAAATTCAAATTCCATGTAATTGCATCTATATTGTATATCCGTTAGAAGGCATGAGTTGTCAAGGAGAGAATGCTTGGGATTCATGTGTGCTCAGAGTCTGCATGTAGTTTCAATTCCAATGCAATGCAAGTTTTTAATTATCCAAAAACTACTGTGTTCACCCTTAATCCAAATGGTGGCTTGAAATCCAGAAGTTTTGAAAGATTGTTATGTGATACATCAAGAGAAATTAAGTTGGACATGCTTCCAAGAGGTGATAAGTCTAGAAGACAAAATTGAATAGACAGTGTAAAACATAATAAATACATCATAACATTGAATTTACAACTAAAAGGATTGCTGTAAGATTTTTTAAGATTGCCAACAAATACATGTAAGATTCACAACAACAAATATAGCTGAAACTATCTGCATACCAGTTAAAGTAAAAGCACTGATATTTAGTGTTGGTAGTTCACCCGGGGGGGGACTCTGATCGGAAATGGACGGGGATGCTCGTCGTACCTTTTAGGGGTCAAAATCAGCGATCTGGTACCTTTTAGGGTGTTCCAGACTTTAGTGGACTACTAGAGACCTAGCTGGTACCTTTTAGGGTAATTTTTTCCTCCATCAACGATTAAACACTGGAAACAAAGATTGGGTTGCACGACCATCAAATTGTTTGTATATAAATAGTCACAATTGATCGCTTGATTGACTAAAATATGCAAAATATCAAATTTAGTGTTTTCGAGTTGGTACCTTTTAGGGGTAAAAACATGTATTGCCACGCCCACCCGGATATGACTTTGGTACCTTTTAGGGGTCGTTTTTAAAATTTCCGACGAGCATCCCCGTCCTCTTATATATAGGAGTTCCCCCCGGGGTAGTTCAGCTGAATGCTGGACTCCCAGGAAGCTGACCATGCACTCTTTACTCCCTCTCTCCATCAGTGCTCTATTTTAAGGGTATTTAAAGCTAATTAAAGCTACACGGAATGGAAAGAAGTTGAAACAAATGTGAGGTGATATCTGACAGGGAAATGAACTCAGGACCTCTTGCATCAGAAAGCTGTGCACTAACCAACTGATCTACACTTGCTCCAGTTTCTTACCTGTTAGTGAGTTGTGTGATAAGGTAACACTCTGTAGATTATGGTACTCTGCTAATGGTTCAATACTTGTCAATTCACAGCCCTAACAATATAAAAAGGTACAAATACATTTATTGAATCTATCATATCTCAAGGCCAGGGGCCCGTTTCTCAAAAGACCCGATAACTTTATGGACCCGTTAACTTAAATAAATCGAATAAGTTAACGGGTCCGTAAAGTTATCGGGTCTTTTGAGAAACGGGCCCCAGGTCAGGGTACTAATGAGCCAGTTTTTGCAGGGTGTCTACTGATGGAAACTCATAGCCTTAAGTCTAGACCCTGGGTCCATATTTAGCCAGCTCTGCTAAAAATGGATCTGAGCTCTGGACTGCCCAGAGCCTAGTATTAGTATTGCATCATTCTTTTGCCAAAATACAGTCACCATCATGGTCCCTTTTTCAGAGAGTTTGACAAGTATGACTTGAGAAGAATAGTAACTTATCAGCAAATCTATTTGATAAATTATTCTTAGCATATCCATGAAATTGTAAATTGTTTGAAATTAAACAGCTTTGTTTATTTGCTAAAAGGTTGATATGTTTAAAGTATTTTAAAAGTGTTTATAAATGGACAAAAACATTACTCACAGGCAAAAATAAAGTGAGATAGACTTGCATTGTGCCATCAGCTGACCTTCCAAGTTGCGATAAACCTTCAGCAATCAAGTCATCTGACAGTCCTCCTTCATACTCTACCGATTCCTGATTAAAAACAGTTGCAATTCTTTATTTAAATAACTTTAATACCATCACAAAAGTACGATAAACTATGTTATGGCTACCATATTTTCCTCTTCATCGCTGACAGGGATTGTTTCTTGTTGCGGCTTCGTATCGCCTTCTTTACTCTCCGTGTCTTGATTTTGAGCTGGCGAAGTGGCACCTTCGTCTACCGGCCGTGTATCGGTAGGTGTTGGCGCCGGATTTAGTTGATTTTCACTTGTTTTTGTGCCGTCCATTTTTGCTTCAAATCACGCTCGTGAAGCTGCCATCTTGTTTTCAAGAATGGTGGACTTGCTCGTTACTAGGCAACAGTTGGTTTAGCGAGCTCCTTCGTGTAGAATATCCTTTGTATTTTTCTGCTTTCTTCTGTTGTAAAAAAGAATAAAATATGTAACTTTTAGAACAAAATATTACAAAGATCAAATTTTATGTTAATTTGAAATATTTTTGTCTAAAACAGCAATAAAAAATGTTTTTATTTTTCAAACATTGTCCATCCATGAAGTATATAGCTATATACTGCCGCTGTACATAACAAACAGGCTCGTATTCTAATTTATTCTAATTTATTCAGTGATTGTTCTCGTGGCAGACAACCTAGCAACTGCTCGACAACAAAAAGTCGATAAGTTCCTTTTTGCCAACAGATGGAGATCTACTCTGTTTATAGAGCTTCAAAATGACTTCGTAAACAAAAGCAAGGTGAGACAAATAGTAGCTGTGATTTTCCATTGAATTTATCCAGCGAAAGCCAACAAATGCGTTGATTTGTGGCTGTAATTCAATCCTCAGCTGGTTTCAGCTTTCGAATAAAAGATCTGTTGTAAAGTGTAATTTTGTACGACGATGAAATTGCTTAATTTAACTTAATAGTTTTACTGACGATGTTTGCATATCCTGTCTTCGATTTGACTTTGTGCCTTATTGAATTTCTTTTAAATATTTTATGTTGCTGCCTTTGTATCAGTTTCTCGTACTTGCAGACCTTAATTTGAGAGACTGTAGTCAATGATTCACTGATTATAAGCTTAAATACTCATAACTATGCATTCAATGTTTTCACTTCAGGATGGATAGTGAACCAAGCAGGAAAAAATCTGATCAGCACAGAGTAACATTTAGTATTACCATCGCGAAGGCATTCCCAACAGGTAAATATTGAATGATTAATTATATTTTTTATTTGTTGTTTTTAGTCTGCAAATGTATATTTATTGGTTAGTTCAACAATGTGGAATAGAGTGGCAAAAGGGAATACCAATCATGCATACATGGAAAATTTAGGTGCTCTCAGACCATCTTTTTCTTCTTAATTTTCTAAAATATTTTTTTCCAAAATATTCCCTTATTCCATATTTTCTAATTAACACTGCACTCCCTCCTGAGGATTATCCTGGATCCCCCCCAGATCATGCATTATTCAGGAGCCCTTTGTAAGCCTGGTAGAGCCTCTGATCAATAGTGCTAAAGATAATTCAAAGCAATGTATTTTTTCCTAAGTTGAGGATGATATAAAACCCTCTGTAAAAGGCCTTGGTGGCCTGAATGGACGTCGCAGAGTATATGAAGCACCCAAACCACAGCATTATTTCCATCTTGAATATAAACTAATGCCAGATGAAGAGACTGTAAAGACTGATGTTGTATCATATGGTGTTGCTGCAAAGATCTATATGGAAACCGATTCTAAAGTCTTGAGGACTTGGAAAGAAGGGGACAAAACATGGGTCGCCTGGACACACAAGTAAGAGATGGGATCCAAAGAAAAGCTCATTAGTGATACTAAATAAACCCCACAACCTCATCACCCATCCATCCCACCCAACCACAACCTCTTTCCCTCACCCTCCTCCAGATATGACATAACGAGAGATAGGACCTATTGGTACATTGTATGTGACACATTGACAGTTGATGTTCCATGCATAATGACATCATAACTGTTCAATAAATTCAAATTCTGATTCATACAGTCCTGGGGTGGTATCCCTGTTTAACTGACAGCTTCATCACATGAAGCCTATTTCCATAAACATTCAACACCACAAGAAGCCCATTTCCATAAACATTCAACACCACAGGAAGCCCATTTCCATAAACATCCAACACTTCTTTTGGTCTGTTTATCACTAAAGCATAGCACAACAATGCTGGATTCATTTGAACAGGCAACCAACAACTACCCCTCTCCCTCGATCTTTCAATCCCTTTGAAGGGCCGCTGTGCAGTCTGTGTTTTGGCCAGCAATGTTTGTTGTTTGAGGGGGCATTTGCACAGGCCTTTAAAGAAGCAACTACTAAATATATCTTTCTATTTCAGCCACAAACTCACCATTTCTAGAGATGTCCTCCTGAAAATGTACAACCACACTTTGCAGCTAAAAGTCTGGGACAGCAAAGACAGAGTGTCACCACGTGCAAGGTTTGATCGACCTAAGGCCTTCAGGTTGCCTGGGGTTGGTGATGAAACTGATGATGACAGCATAAGATCACAGGTCATGAATCAGAGAGTAGCTTTTGATAAATTGCAGCCAAAACCATCCTTTGTTATTCCAGGTAAATATTGTGGTAATTAAATGTGTTGTTATTTGAAATATGTGAGAGAGGAAATTCAAGTGGAATTTTGCCAATACTTAAACTTTAATTGCCATCAGATGAGCTTGGGGTTTGGTATGGGAAGAGTGGTTACTGACCTTGTCACCCAGTCCCTTGTAGAGGTGGTAACCATGGCAACCTTGTTACAGTCTACTACCTATCACACTGACCACTCAGTAGAGCAACTTGGAATACTTACTAATGAAAGGCAGGGCAACAAATAGATTTGCAACAATCTGCTTAGAACTTCAACAATCTGCTTTAGAACTGCTTGATCTGCAACACCCAGGAAAGCTAGGGGCCAGAGTTGGGTTGACAAGCATTATAATTATAAAGGCCCCTTAGTTTGCCCTGCCCCCAGGAGACTATATTGGCCAGCAATGTCTAAAGTTTAGCCTTCCCTAAATTACATTTAGCCTTATCTAAATTTTATTAGATTCATCTGAAGTTAAATTTGGTGTCTGTCAATTTAATTTTTCAGAAGCAGAAATCCATAAAAAGCTCAGTTCAAAAATGGGGCAGTTGTTTGAGAAGAGAGAGGTTTCTAGTAAACCATCAGATTCAAGCAGAGCTGTAACAGCACCATCGGTAAGTTCTGTGATAGCAAGTGTCAAAATTATCTTGGAATGGTACCATAGGACAAATGGTTAAATAACCACAAAGAAATGGGAAAATGTAGAGAAAAACCAGAGGGATTTTGAAAGTCAAGTTTAATGATGTACTGATGGAAGTAGAGAGGGAGGGTAATATTGCTCCTTCCTCCTCTGCATTTTTAGATAAAGCTGGAGATATGTAGAACAATTGAAAATATAAACTCAAAAGTAATAAATTGTAAGAAAACCTGATAGTTGTACAGTATCATGTACAAATCAACAGAGTTTGCCATTCCCAATGGAACAGTGCTCAAAACAAACGGCTCTACACCCTGTTTTGTATTCGAATCAATAGTTTCTGGCACATTATGACAGAGCTGAAAACAAGTTTAATTTAGTCTGAGCTTGTATTATATTTTCAGACATTTTGTTCCACATCAATGTCAACTGAAACTGATCCTACAACTGCTGGCCAGCAAAGCGTAATGCATGTCCAAGTACGTGTTGATGACCAACAAACTCCTCAATTTGGCCGACTTGCACAGCTTGCTGGAGTGACTCCTCCATCAGCTGAAGAAACCACTAACAGAGAAGTAGAAACATCTAGTAAACTATCTAAAGTGAAGGCTGATGAGAGAAGCTTTTCACCAAGAAGACGCAGATCATCAAAAATTGCACAAGCACCAGACTTGGAACCTATTCCTACCACCAGTAAGTGTAATTCATTTATTTTAAGTTTATTCCCTGTCATCTTTTTTCCTTCATTCATTCATACTCTTGATTGTAACTAATATTTTGTCAACTGTCATTGTCTACCAAATGCAATTAAGCTTGACTAGAAGTGAATGTTTCCTCAAGGGCATTCTCCAATCCTTGTCCATCTACAAAGCGTTCACGTTGTTTGTTTGTTTGTTTGTTTTTTTTCGGAATAGAACAAAGGTGGAAGTGATGTTTCTGGAAATAAAGTCTTCCTTTAAGGCGCGGAAATACGGGCAACGAAATCGTGCAACATTTCGCGCAAAATTTTTGCGTTGCAAGTTGCAGAGCAAATGCTGCTCGTATTACCATCACTTCTACTTTGTGCAATAAGAACAATTTGTTGTGCACGAGGTGTAATACGAGCAACATTTGCTCTGCAACTTGCAACGCAACAATGTTGCGCGAAATGTTGTATGATTTTGTGGCCCGTATTTCCGCGCCTTTGAGACCGTTTTTTACAAATTTACTAAAAAAGGAATGGTTTCTTCGTTTGAGAAAGGAAAGCGCGGTAAAAGTTTTCAAATGAATAGACTGAACAGAACTTTTGATTATGGACTATAGAGAAAGAAATATATGTATAATGACAAGTTTTGTAGCTTTCGCAAATATATTTTTGTACATTTATTCCACAAGATTTCTAAGGCCAATGTCCGTAATGAGGATAAATTTGAAAACGCATTCTTTTATTTGTATTTAGAGCCTAAAAGGCATCCTCTGGGCAAGCACCATTCTAAGCGACAGATGGCAGCTGCAGCAGCGGCCCATGTTCGTTCCCATGGCACAGCTACAATCTCTATCAAACTTGCACTGTTTTTCTCTGGAATGAAGACCTGTACAGCTCGCCTTGACAAGCCATCAGGGAATATCCAAGACTTGTTTCTGAGTGTAAATCTGGACAAAAATCTTATGTCTGAGAAGCAAAGAGAGGATTTAAATCCTATGGTTATTCAAGTAAATTCAGCCTGTAATATGCCTAATGTTCCATTATCGTACAGTGAATTGAGAAACAAGTGAGTATCTGCTACTACATTCTCGTGTATCATTGAACTGATTGACATTCTGAAGGTTTTACTGTGTACTATACGGAAACTAAGCAATTGTTTTGCTATCTGCCAAAGAGCGCGAACATATCTTATTTGCGTACTGCATTTGTACAAAGCGTGTATCATTGTGTGAAACGCAAACTTTAGTGTTCAAGATTGAAAGATTGTCCTACAGTTACACACATGTACATCACAATGTACTTCTTCTTTGAGATGAAAAAAGAAAAACATCAAGATCATCCACATGGTCATAATCGCCATCATCATCAACGTTTTCATGATCATTGGTACAACTTCCTATCAGCATTATATCTATTAACTCTGTAATTTCAGATGCAAGCCAGTGTATTTGGATTATCAGTTCTATGACCAACCACGGCACACGAGCCTTGGGCGTGACCACGGCTATGAAGTCTACTGGAGAGACATCAATGTTGTTCTGCTTGGGCCTATTAACAAGGAAATGCTTGCTGAATGTTTACGTGGACCACCACTACAGATAGAGGTACATGACAGAGATCACAAAGATGAAAACCGCAAAGTAAAACCATCACTTTTTGGAGAAAAACCTGAAGACGAGATGATCAACAATGTTGCTCTCGTTGCTGGTAAGGAAATACAGCGAACTCTCGGGACAAGTTTCTTTTGGAATGTGTTCGCATTAGAGGGGCGGGGCTCAAGCTGCAAACCAGTATCAAAATTGGTACTGGACTGTTGAAGACTGATCGACCAAGTGTGGCTTCTGAGTTGGTTAGTCTGAGCCTTCTAAGAAGGAGGTCCTAAGTTCAATCCCCAGTGATGTGGCATGCTTGTTTCAATTGTTCTCTAATATGTGCAGATAAGATAACTTTAGATACCCATAAGATAGAGCACTGACAGAGAGAGAGAGAGAGAGGATAAAGGAAGCACTGTCGGCCTCAAGTTGTGAAGTTCACAATTCGAATGAATGTGAAGAGTTATCGACGTTAGATAAGGTTCCCTTGCTTTTCTCGAATAAAGTTATTAATCATATCACTGAATATCGGAAATCGAAGCTTCTTCCTTGATGTAATATAATTTTTGTGATTCTAGGACGACGGACAACGCACAATCCATTCCAAGGACGACAGAAATCATGGGATCCCTATGGTGTAGCTAAATTTGACCTCTCAGGGTTATTACTTGGTCAAAAGGTGCTGGAGTTTCGATCTGCCATCCATTGTTGTAAAATACCTGATACTAACCTCGGTCATGAGACTCCAAGTGGTGGGATCGTAGGACAGCTGAGAAATATTGATGGTCCCGGTGAGTACTTCCAGGAGAGGATAATCAAGACACTGAGACACGCGCATGTCACGTGAAATGACGTGTTGTGTCACGTGATGCCCACGTGATATGACGGGTTGCCTCGCATGTGGTCTAAATGCTGGAAAACGCGCATGTGACGTTGGTTGCCAAAAAAATTTAAGGCGCACGCATAATCTTCTGGTTATGGTCTCACAATGAATCTTTTCATGCAAGTTTGTGCGCAACTCGAGAATCACAGGGTGTCCACCATTGCAACTGTTATATGCAAAGTTAGGACTTGATAAAAAAAATCATTTATTTACTCTTACCATGTGTTTCTGTTAACTTGTAGATGAAAAACCCATGCCTTCAGCTAACTACCTTGAGGCTGGTAGCGAGCTAAAAATTAAAATAGAGGTAGCGTATCCCATCAATAGTGAAGGAGAACAGATTAAAAGTCCTGAACCAGAGACCAAACCAATACCATCAGAGGTATGTGTGCAGCTTATTGTAGTCGAAGCCCTAAAAACGAGCACTGCCGAAAGGGAATGTCCGAACTAAACACGCAAGCATCGTACGTAGACTCAGTAATGTTAGCAGTGCTTGTCCTTTTTTCATGCGTCTGTGATAAATGCGAAACTGAGTTTACGTATGCTGCTTGTGCTTGTGTAAATAGTGAGAACCAGGCATAATATTGAGGCTTATCAACAAAAAGAGTATACCAGAGATTTCATACGTCCAGACATACATAGAAAGACGTGCTTTTACTAGCAGTACCACCACCACCACCACCATCATCATCATCATCATCGTTGTTCTTAGTGGTTCACGTATTTACTAATACATTTTCAAACGTTTATTTGTCTAGAGTCCATTTGGTCGCATCATTTATATCTTCGAGTACTCCAACAGTAATTTCTTACGAAGAATCCAGTCACAAATCACAGCGATCAACTCCGAGGCTTTAGAACTAGACACACTGCCGCAACACGTGATAGACGCTGCTTTATCCACTTACAAACTCTCAGAGTAAGTTACGCTTAAACTCTACGATATTTACACTTATTCAAGCTACATTAGAGATGTAATAGAACGCTGGGAAACTTTAGTAGATATTGAATGCCAGATAGTCGAAGTGATAAAGTTATTCTCAGAGACCCAGGGTGTCTTCCTTCTT
The DNA here is from genome assembly GCA_029948255.1 of Telmatactis stephensoni. Taxonomy (NCBI): domain Eukaryota; kingdom Metazoa; phylum Cnidaria; class Anthozoa; order Actiniaria; family Isophelliidae; genus Telmatactis; species Telmatactis stephensoni. The sequence goes on along the minus strand of JALIZF010001632.1, from coordinate 427,593 downwards.
CCCTCTTTATCCCTAGACGTTCTGGGCCAAGGTGGATCCTGATTTCTCGAACCTCTCTATAACTTGAACCAATAGCCCACTTTCGATATATGATTGAGATGCCACACACAAAAGAATCAGTTCGAGGCTCTGGGGAATAATGCTTAGTGGTGCGCGACTAAACAATTGTTTTGTTACGCACTACTAAGCATTATTCCCCGGAGCCTCGTATTGATTCCTTTGTGTGCGGTAACTCAACCATATATCGAAAGTGGACTATTGTTTTATCCCCTTGGATTTGTTTCACTGTAGTTTTACCCCCGATTTCTCAAACTTCCCGATTTCTTGAACCAATTTTCGTTTCGAAAAATCGAGCAGGATTCTGCTGCATTACAATACACACACGAGCAAATGGAAATTACGTTTCTATTTCATATAAAGCGAGTATACTGCACTTCAAAGTCAAAACTTTATCCAGGTTCATGAAATCTAACAATCTTTTAAATGTTTGTGTTTAGGGACCAAAGGAAATCCAAAATTCTGGACATCATTACAGGGTTTCAGGTAAGACTTGTTTGTGTTCAAATTTCCTTTCACGCAACTTTCTAAGATGACGTGCGTATCACAGTTTGACAAACATTTTACACTAACTTCGTCCCCTTGTTCGTTGTTGTTGTTGTTGCAGCTTATTCTTGCTACTGTTGTTGCTGTTGTCTGGCAAACATTTCACACTTTTTCCTCTCCTTTGTTGTTGTTGTTGTTGTTGTTGTTGTTGTTGTTTACATAGTTGTATGTTTCTTTATTGTTAGGTCTTGGACGGTGAATACCATATGTTTATATTGGAAGGAATTGCTAAGTATGGGATACAGCGATTGTGGGAACGTTTACCAAGACCACCCGAATCAGGTAAAAAGGAGTTGATCAACACATGATTCTATCCAGTATGAACATTACGTAAGGACGTTTAACGTAAGCCGTAGTCTCTTCAAATTTCACATTAACCCAGCATCAAAAGGACCTTCCTTCTTGGAAGAACGTAAAAGAACTCACACCATTGTTTGGGAACTCTCTGGTGTGAGTATTCAATATTTGGTGGTTTGGACTTAAAACTGTTGTAAAAAGCATCCCATCAGTATGGCAATGAACTGTATAAAGGCACGACACATGATGTAACTTCTTGCAACGCTGCGCGCAAAAGCAGTTCCACCGCGCATTCACCCCCCACTTAGTTGCGTGCAAAAAGGAAAAGTTGCCAGGAAAGGTGTGCCCAGGCCTTAATATACACGCTAAAAATGCACTACAATTAAGCGCACGCTTAGACTAAATTTTTTTTCATCTTTTCAGATAAATCGAAATTCATAGTACTGTACAACTCAGATATGGTGTTCTGTGATCGTCTTTATGCGTCATTAGATGTGGACTTGTGTCGTGTTCGTTTGCACGAACCTTTGAATATAATCGTCCAAAACCCATTGTTGTACGTGAGAGACCTGGTACCGAGACCTTGCTTTGAAGCATTAAGTAAAATCGACAAGGTACAATGAAATATTATTTTGCCATTCTGCCAATTTTCAGCCAATCAGAGCGCGTTGGGAAGACTGCGTTACTAATACTGCTGTTGCTGCTTTCACTCTTAATATTTTATTCCCTTCATTTCTTAGTTGCTTAGAGTCACTAAACTTCGTGAAGCAACACGCTCCGAGTTATTCCCTACCGCAGAAATGGTGATTTCAATGAGCCGTGAGTTTGGTGTACCGCTGACAGCAGAGGACTTTGGAGGTAAGTACATTCTCAACAATAGCAGTCTGTAAAGATTTCAGAAAACGACGACTTGGAGCTTTTTAGCTTTTTTTGACAAACGTGTTTGTTCTTCAATTTACTGCTATCAAGACCTTTCGATAATCTGTAACTATTAACGAAATCTTCGACAAATATGACATCTGTAAGCTAAAAAAATACGGCGGATTTTTGGCTCTATAGAGATTTTGATGTTTTTGTTGCCCACGTCGTTATAACAATCAGCATATTCAAACAATAGGAAATGAAGATGCGGTCATCCTGGAGAGACTAAGAAGGAAACTAGTTTGACACGTCTTTCATGTTCTCACGGAGATTTACTTCCATGTCCTCACGAAGATGGTAATTTCTATTCACAGCACGGAATAATGAACAAATTATTCGAAGGAATTGATATTGTGTTCGGGTACCATTCGTGATAAGTTCGGACTCCAGTCGACATGGTTTCGTGCATCCACCGCATTTCCGGCGCACGAAAGCCTATAATCGAGTTTTTATAACATTGTTATTGTTTGTCTCTTGGATTCAGAACTTGAGTATGAACGTGATGTCGATGAAAGGCAAAGACGAGGCGTGGTGATCGAGACAAAAACCACACGTCCTTGGACTCCTATTGAAGCCCACAATGAAAAATATGAGAAGATCTTAAAGGAACGATTCAAGACGCCTACTGTTGAAAGAAACTTTATCACGGAAAACGTTGTAAGTAGAATGAAAGTAGTTTTGCACGCGATGTTACGCAACGTAGAATGAATTACGTACCAGGGATATGGTGGCACTGGAAATAAAGTCGATTGGTTATTATAGATATCGTTTGTATTAGAAAAGGTAAAACTCTGCAACTTTTCTGCTACGAAATACGTGCATCGAATAAACCTTGGTACCGTATTCCCGCGTTTTCTTGACGCGCGCGCGCCAACTATTTCTCTCTTTAATAACACGCACTGCAAACTATAAGGTCTATATTTCCATTGAATGTTTTTTCTTAATTTTAAATGATGTTGTTTTTATTCGTTAAGATGAAGACCAGAACTGTCAGCAAAGATCGTCCTACGACTATAGCTGTTGACAGATCCGAGTTATTCAACCAGACAGCTCATAACTACAGCATCCAAAGCCTTAATTCAACCGAGCTTGCAAAAGAGAAATTACGACAAATTCTAGCTAAGGTAAGTAATACAGACGTCCTACTTACCGCTACCCCCTTCCCCACTCCCTACTCTTTCCGCTCCCCCCTCCCCCCTCCCCTAGTCTCTTACAAAATAATTTCTTTCGATGATTTTCAATTTGTTTTCACCAGGAAAAAGACAGTCGTTTTACATATTGTTTACAAAACAACTCTGCAACTGTTCTCCCTGTCGAACCGGAGACCGTCAAGAAGCTTGAGAAATTGAAGTCCATACAAAAATGGCGTTCTCCTGAGGGCTTTGTATTTCCCGGAAAGAAGACTTCATTAAAAGCAAACGTTCATCCTAAGAAGCCTGATAGTGCTCGCTTAGATGAGTTACAAAAGGTAAGTGTGTTGGGCATTGAACACGCATGCGCGCCTGCTTGTCGGTGATAAGACAGATCCCACATGGGAGAGAATCCACACCTGCGCGCCTGCTTGTTGCTGCTAAAACGGTAGAATCCAGTATATTAAACACGCATGCGCGCGTGCTTGTTGGCACATGGGCGAGAAATCCAGGTGTATTTGTTAAAGACTTGGTTTGGGAAAAATTATTAATAGCAATGTTCTTGTTAAGTAATCGTTAAAACATTTTCTTATTTCTTTTCAGCCATGGAAAGAAAACATTCTACACTCAAATATCCTAAAACCTACCGTCAATCGTGAGATATACTCATGGCCATACAGAGACAGGGACTTTAACCTTCATATTTTAAACCATGGCATTGAGCACATTCATTCTATACACTCTGCTGGAGACACCAAGGAAGCAGAAATGCGAGAAACCCAGGAAAAACAAGCTGAAACATGGCGTACAAAAATGGTGGTCAATGACCCTATATTTCGTACACATCGTTGCCTTACTGACACTGAACTCCAAGTACGCGGTCCTCATGCCTCGAATCAACTCGCTAAACTTAAAGGCTTATTAAAGGATCCTCCCAATAAAATATCACTTACGAAACCTGGTATTACACTAGGGGATATCCCACCCCTGGCAGTTGTTAATGACCCCAGTGTTGACAGCTTGCAAAGGGACTCTACGAGAACAACTGCTAGAAAAGAACATTTGCATGGATATAATCCAGGGCCTTTTGAAAATGAAGGGTGGTTATTGGAGAAGAATAAAATACCAATACTGAATCCTGAACACAAGAAATATGAAGAATTAAAAGGACAAGACTTCTGGTAAGAAATGGGTCCCTTAAATTATGGGTTGGGTTATACCAATCTCGTACCCAGAGCCCGCGTTACTTTCGGCCTGCGGCGAAGAACGCAGGCCGAGAGTAACGCGGGCTCTGGGTACGAGATTGGGTTTGTACGGGTGAAGCGCGCAGGCGCACTCAATAAATTGCATATTTTAATGCAAATCTCTCGCAAGGGCATTGCAAAACAAGTTGCTTGAACCATTGCTGGTGTTATTGGTAACAACACCAAAACAGAATCGATTCTCCTTTCCACAACGATTGCAGTAACTTGTCTCCCAATGATTTCGCATGATGCAGGTTAGTGGTTCGTACAACGTGTTTTGCAACACCATTGGGAGACGAGTTATACAGAGAAAATTGCATCGTTTAACAGCGCCTTTAGAACTTCCAGTTAAATTTATTTGAGATGGAGAGGGGATTGAGAATGACAACAGTATCCAAAAACAAACAAACAAAAAGCAAACAAACAAACAAATGAGAAATGGCTTTTCACAAGAGTGAGATGACGGGGAACTCCTCAAGCTCGCGTTAGACAGGGATCGACTGTCTATAAATCAGCTGCGACTTTGATCACTTCACTCATCCATGTTCAATTGATATTTTTGTGACCCTCGACTAACGTTCTGTCTTTCCTTTCTCACAGGTTATTCCACAAAGACCGAGACGTGTTGTATCGCAGGCGAATTGCACCACTTTTACCCGAAGAACGAGACAATAATTTGTTTGCAGTGGCAGACCCTTGCAGTTAACTGTACAAGGACAATATATGAATTTATTTATTTATTGGCATAAATATAGCATTTGCTCTGAATAAGAATTAAAATACATTATTGACTGCATTGTAATGGTTTATGTTTGACTTCAATGATAAATCAAATGTATAAACTGTGGTTTGAGTTTGTTTACTGTTTATGATTGTGAGTTATTTTAACTTTGGCTTTGGTCACACTGAAACATGTATCTATAACTAACTCAATGGCTGCGGGCAGAACAACATTTAACACTGGAACATTAAACCTAAGTTAACTCCTTGACAATGCATGATTACCATATTAATTAAGGAGTATATTTTGTTCTCCTGAGTGTACACGTGACCGCAGCCAGTGTGCCAAAGCCCTAAGCTGTCTCAATCTACTTCCTTTCAAGTCCATTCTTTCAGACTACCCCATACCATATCCACCATTAAACCCTAAATCTGTCAAAATAGCCCCCCAAAAAAACTTAAAACCAGTTGAAAAATTAAACCACATAACATCATGGATGGGAATGGATATGCCATTTTTTTAACTGAAATGAGCTCGTAGAGAAAGAGGATACCTCATTATACATGGCTCACCAATAGATGAGTCTGTGTACAGCCATTTCCCATCCCTTCCCCCCCTACGGGGAAAAATCGGGAATTTTTCCCCGTAGGGGAGAGGGGTGGGAAACGGCTCAGTGTACACAGGCTACAATAAAGATCGACCACCCTCGTCAATTCAGGTTACTACTTCATGTATGATCCCATGAAATGACACTATTTTAGTTACACAAAGATTCCACTGAGTTACAATAGATAGTTGAGTGTAACTTGAATAGTGCCATTTCATAAGGTCATACATGAAGTAGTAACCTGAATTCTGAATTCACATTCTTGCTTGATAAGAGCTCAGAGTCAGCAAATTGAAAACGATCTTTTAGATTGTTTTGAAGCTGTTTAGGAAACAATTGAATTGAGAATGAGTTTACATCCATTTTATCAGTGCGTCATTACAAAAACAGGGACAGAGTAGTGTGGAATGGAAATGTGAACACGATATATAATGGTTGTCCGACGAGCACTGTGAAGATATCGGTATTATACATCTATTGAATAAATGTTCAACTGCCGGAAGGGCCGAGAAACACATGAACTTAATTAAATAACGCCAGTACCATCAACAGTGGTCGAAGAGAGGTCAATAGCTAGGGCGTGGCCCAACATACGTGCTGAAGTTAACGAAACATTTCAGGAAGGTAGTTACTGCGGTTTTCGATATTCTGCGAACTCTGACTTTCAAACGCGCGTTTTTACTTCTGTCAATCAAAAGTAAAAATCACTGTACGAAGAACTATTAATATCAAAATGATAGTATGGCTATTATATATCGTCTAAATTAAGATCTTACTTGGTCATTTGGTAGGATTTTAGGGATATTTATGAGTAGTTTCTGGTGTTTTGTTTGAAGTGGGCGGAAGCGAATAACCAAATTCCAACGGACCGTTTGAAAGTCAGAGTTCGCAGAATATCGAAAACCGCAGTAACATCAAGAGCGGACTAATTCTTTAGAGAGCCATTTAACTTAATTGATCACAATTAACATTAACAGTCCAATTTGGAAGAACTAGACGCAAATCTTTATGGCAGTCTTTCGTCAATTAAGCAAGCATTTCTCAATATCAGACACGTTTTGTAGCTTCTAAACAAACGTAATGTATGCCGTATTGATATGTAACAACGCATGCATTTTCCTATTCCACACTCCTCATTCCCTGTTCCAATTCCTACTTAAATATCTTATTGCGTGAAATCCTATCTACATATAATTACTTTCTGCACATAAAAATTTACACCAATCGACTGAAACTATATTTAAAATTCACAGAGTATTGTTCTACGAAATTAAATATTTTTACTGTAAAAAGGGTCTGAGTAAAAAGTTTCCCTTCCCACCCATCCCTTCATATCTTTCATCCAATCATCTTTCGCCTCTCCTCTTCTTCAAATGCTTATTCTTATCTGCAATTATGTAATTATTTCATCTTTATACAAAATATGATTTTATGGTAAATTGGGTTAGCTGTCATATTAACTCTAATATTTGATTAAAATATGCCTATAAAAATGTTCTTAGAAATTTGATTATTTTTAAAACGAGCGTAAGAAGCTTATGTGGTGTGACCCATACCAAAACGCTTATTCATACTGTGACCCTTATTACCATTACGATATAAACGAAATGTAAATCATCGTTCGTCTATGTATTGAACACTATATAGCCATATTTGCAGTCTGTTTGCAAGGGTTTGGATCAGACTGCCATAAAGGCAAACGTTAACAATACTTAGTCCTTTTCCTAAAAGCTCTTAATACAGACCATAACATCAGGGATAACTTTAGTTAAAATGAATACTTATATCATGTTTATGTACAACACTTGTACCTTAGCAACCAGATGAACAGTTCTCTTGGCTAAGTATTCATGTTAGAACCGAAGAGCCTCAGTAATACATGAGGGTCTCAATGGGGTGGTGGCTATTACGGTTAACGGTTAACCCCATTGAGACCCTCATACATCTCTTTAGAGCTGTGTGCTTGGGGGTGTGGCTGAATCTTCACTGCGGAACATTTTCCTTTAAAAGTGAAGATCCTCCATAGCACGACCATCGTCTTGACGCATCATGGACCCCATAATACGAACAGTTCTTTGATACCGGCCCTCAATAATACGGACAGCAATGATTTTCTGAGGTGAAAATTCTTTCAGGTTCAGGTTCTTCTTTGGGTTCTGGCTGAGTCTTCAAAAGTGAACATTTTCTTTTAGAATTGAAGACCCTCCATATACGACACATCGTCTTGACACATCATGGACCCCATAATACGAACAGTTCTTTGATGCCCTCAATAATACGAACAGGAATGATTTCTGGGATGAAATCCTTTCAGATACTTCATTGGGTTCTAGCTGAGTCTTCAAAAGTGAACATTTTCTTTTAGAATTGAAGACCCTCCATATACGACACATCGTCTTGACACATCATGGACCCCATAATACGAACAGTTCTTTGATGCCCTCAATAATACGAACAGCAATGATTTTCTGGGATGAAATCCTTTCAGATATATACTTCATTGGGTTCTAGCTGAGTCTTCAAAAGTGAACATATTCTTTTAGAATTGAAGACCCTCCATAGTACTGTCACTGTCTGTACATATCTCGGACTCTCTATAAAACGAACTTTACTTCGACCCGTTCGGTAGACCCTCCATAATACGAACAGCTATGATCCTCTGTAACAAATATCCTTCAGAAGTAGTAAGTTATCTTGGGTTCGGGTTGAGAATACTTTTCTTTTAAACCTGAATCCACTCCATTTTAGATTTTTAATTTAGACTCTCCTCTTCGACTCTCCTTTACCTCAGACTGTGGCAGTGTTTTATTTGATGAGCTTGTCTTGTCCTCTCAGCTCGAGCGCTAGTTTAAGCGGGTAACAGTTCTTGCTGTAGATTAATACGATTGATGGTCGATCATGGATTGAATCATAACGTTTGTTTATGTATTTTTAGTACAACAGAGTCTCTATTTGATACTGAAACTAAACTCTCGTCATTTCATTTCTTTCATAAACGTCACTTTCCACTGTTTTGCTACTTCCACAACACAAGAAATTCTTGAAAAATCCCTTCTTTTTCTTCTTATTCTTAGTTTTCTGAGTCTGGTCGACTTCTGGCATTTCATCAAGGGCTTTTTCCTTTTTCTTTTCCTTGTCTTTCTTGGACTTTAGTGTCCTCCTTCTTCGAGCTTCGCCCAGAATTTCTTCTTTTCTTGCTATGGACGCGCTGTTTAACAAGTCCACGCCTTCTGGGGGCTGCTTTTCTGGTCGTTTTCCGACGTCGGTTTCATCTCCAGACGTTCGACTTCGTGACGAATTTCTAATGTCGGAGCCCTTTGAAAGATTTCTCGAAGAGTTGCGCGGGTCAATTCCTTTACTTATTCCAATATCAATTCCTCTCTCTTCGTAATAACCTGGTCGATCCGTTTGCGTCGATACGTCGAGAGAAGGCCCTTGGGAGAGATCGTAAGTTGATCGAGTTTCAACGAGATATTTTATTTCTTCGTCCTGTTCGCGCATTGTTTCCTCCAGACGACGAAGTTTTGTCATGAGCGATTTTTCTCGTCGGCGCGCGTTATTGAGAGAAATCTCGTAGTCCTTTTCGCGCTCCAATGCATCACTAAGTTCATCTAAAGATTCGGTTAGGTCTGTTTCTAAGACAACTACCTTTTGTTGGAACTCCTCGTTTAATCGCTGTAAAACAATACAAAAAATTGTGTTAGCAATAAATTCATCCAATTTATTGCATCAATATCCAGGAAAATTGACTAATTGGATGAGGATGAGAAGTCGGAGGACGAGGACGAGGAGGACGAGACGAAGGACATGTCCCACTTCATACTCTCTCGATCCATCTCAATATCTTTCCGAGTCATGATTCATGCTATTATGGCCGATTTCGTATGACTGGGAAAACGGCACCACTCGGTCACGGCACGGTTACGGCAGGAATTTCGAATGTTTTTACCGATATCACGGCACTGACACGGTCACGGCACGACACGGTCCTTTTCACACTCATAAGAAAACCGTTCTAATTTTAGCAGAACCTAAACTACAGATACGCTTACCTCGCGTTCTTTTTGCTCCATGTAAAGACGAAGTTTCAAGTCAAAGTTTTCTTTCTTGATTTCCTGTATCATCTACAAACGGACGTACAAGATGTTATAGGAGGAAGCAAATGAGCAATTATGTGTTTCTCATGATATTTATGCTTACCGTCTCTTGGTCTTTGAATGAACGTACGTTAGAAGGGCCTGAGAGATAACGTAAAACAAGTTGGTGTGTAGGTACAGATATGCAGGATTATAATAATGATAATAAAATTTAGGAAGCTAATCATTGCAGCCTAATGGGTGAACTGGGAGAATGTAGCTGAACGTGGTCAGGTTGAAGGTGCACTATGCTGCTGCCATATCATACAACCCATGTCTGACCTGGAGCACAGCTCAAGACCGAGACATTGTTTGACACCTGAAGGGAGGGAGGGAAGGAGAGAGGGAGGGAAAGAGGGAGGATGAAAGGAGGGAGCTAGGGAGAGAGGAAGAGAGGGAGAAAGGGAGGGAGGTTACCAACCTTTCTAATATACCTATTCCTACTAGGAAGGGAGGGAGGGAGGATGAAAGGAGGGAGCTAGGGAGAGAGGAAGAGAGGAAGGGAGGGAGGAAGGGAGGGCAAGCAATTAGGTGTAGGCAGGCAGAGAGAAAGGGAAATAATCCAGTAGGCAGATAACTAGATGATTGCCGGTATACGTAATAAAATGGTTCACGAGTAAAGTGAGTTCTTACTTGATACAGCCGCAAGGTTTTCCATACTGCTTCGATGCATGGCTGAATCTGGTCTATCTGAGGACTGATCTTCTTCCTCTTGTTGTCTGGAACCATAACATATACCAAAATGATGAATAAATACATTTTCATCGTCGTCATCATATTATAGTCATCGGTGGATATCATAGTATGCAAATATAGTGTTACGCCATTGAGCTATCGGAAATGGCGCTATAGAAATATATATTTATTATTATTTATTATTTATTAATAGATATTTATTACATGGCAAATTAGTACGCACTTGCTAGTGGCCTAAAAAGCCCAACGACCCGAAGACGTGTATCAATTAAAATTATTCATTCATTCAAAAACATCGAACTGGGTAGCCAAAAACGATGTCGTCAAAGATTTCTATTCATCATTTTTTAAATGAAAAAAATAAAAGTACTTAAGAAGATAACATTTCCCTATAAAAAGAATATCACAGTCGATGTGGCTATTTTTATTGAATGGTCTATTTTTACATAACGCACCTGCTACATAGCATGTTTCTAGGCAACTAAAATCAGCAGCAAGCACGACATTTACGACATAAGACATGCTGCTAGAAGTGTCTTCTCGTGAATTTTTCCTAAGAATGCTTATCTTTAAAAACAATATTTTTGCATTTACGTATTATCAGTGCTTAAAACAAATATTTTTCAGACAAATAAACAGAAAAGCGGCCATTCACTACGCAGTCGACTGTAAGTGTTTATACGCAAAGCAGCTAAGTACTCGAATGCTAAAAGATAACTTGTTTTCCATTTCTAGCAAGCCCTCGAACTCAGTACACTTTTGGTACATAATTATTCAAATTGCTTGAATATTTGAGTCATTTCATTCCTCCATTTCCGTAACAAGTGAAGCAGCTAAGATTTTAAGTAGTTTTTAAAGAGTTATTTCGATTAGAAATATATATATATATTTAAATCGAATGCCCTTCGATTAATTTACAGAGAGCGCGAAGTTGAAAGCAAATAAATATTCATTTCGATGATTGTAATAGAATTTTCGAGGCAAGACTTCTGCAAGTTATTGAAGCATAATGTAATCAAAACGTGTAATGCTTTTGGAATTTTACCAGGGACGCTGATAAAATTCTCTGACACCATTTCTTCACCGACAGCACAAATATAAGTATCCCAGCTCAACACACCCAAATGTAATTTTTCACATAGTATACTAATTAGCATAATAGCTACCTGTAGATACTTTTGTCTTCAAAACAATGTTAATTTTCCCCGACAAAAAATAACAGTACTAATTCCGTACGAATTTGGTCGTACTTACCGATCAAAAATATCTGACTTGGTTCGTCTTACACGAGCTTTCACATCGCCAGGAAGTTCTAAATCCTCTCTGAGTAAAACAATTAAACAAAGTGTTTACGAATTAATTGGGTAGCTTGTTGAATAAGACTATTCTTTAAAAGAAAAGATAAATCTTTTGCAGTCGGTAAATGATAGTTTTAGGATTTCATAAAGTGGACATTTATTTGGAAAACCAGCGGTTGTATGTATAGAGCTGGTATATTTACATTACTAACTGACCTCTCTATTCTGTCTATTCTTCCAAAACTTCGAGGTCTTTGCTGTGCACGGCGGTATTCCACTCTGAGGGAACAAACACAATTGAACTTTAATTGAAGTTCACTTAATGATAGTCACCAAGGCGAGATAATATCACAGTTTTGTAGCTATAAAACACGGCTGATAAAACGAACTGGTATAATTTGTCCATTAAAATTAAAGTATTTATCAGTTAATCCTTTCACCATTTGTTCAAGGATAGCCTTTGTGACTAGTTTGACATAAACGTCCTGAACAAGATTGGCTAAACTTGACCTAAAGAAGTCAGTAAATACAGTACAAACAAATAAATTGTCTTACCTATTGATAATATCTGCCCTGCCAAAACTTCTTGGACGAACCCCTTGTGAATGTGTGAATTCAGCGCTGAGAATTTGAAGACAAAATAAAATAACTCAAAACAAATACGCCACAATTTTGTCCTAATCAACAATCTGATAGTTGAAGGAAATATGTCGAAATTCCAAACTCAAATCAAACAAATTGAAATATTGAATTGCAAAAGACGTACTCATTGAAATATTCTAAATCGGGATCATAGGATTCTTCTTCGACATTGCCATATTCTCTAGATCTTCGATACATCGAACGATGATCAGTCAGATCTGAATAATATCCTCGGTTGCTTAACCTTGGTCGTTCTCCGTAGTCACCGGACGAATACATCGGCTATTTCTACAGCTCTAAAGACACTCGCAAAGTTCAGGCCAGTCAAGAAGGCATAATAATAGCGAGTGTTATAATTTATGCAAGTTGCTCATAGATGACGTGAGCGACGCTTCATCGATTAGTATAGAATTCAAAATTACGAGAATCCATTGATGCGAAGGATCGAGGCTCTCGCTCTGACAGAACACGTTGTTGCGCGCTTTACACGGAATAGATGTGCACGGAAACTCCTGTAAACACTGAGAAATCATGTGATTGTCGAGTGTTTTGGTAGCCTTTCGGTGGTGGGCAGGTATTGATGAGTAATTCAATGTCAATGGTGTCTAGGTGACGCTGGTCTAGGTGACGCTGGACCTGTAGACAACACAATGCAAGCAGTTTCGAACTGTGAGTTATTCGCGGGAGATGTTGCCATGATATCGACGTATTGGAGCCTTGTAACACAAGATTTGGAATCTAAACACATGTGCTACAATGAATCTATTTATAGGCAATGATGTAACGCTATTGAAACAGCTGTAAAAAATTGATGTCAGAAATACCTTATTACTAAAAGTTATCCCGATAAAAACTCACTTCCTCGAATTAAAATTTGTATCGAAACAGTTAATTTTATAAAACCACAATGAATCACTTCCAAAAAATTAAAATTCTTCTTAGATAAGATAAGTTACTTAGGTGCCCTGTTGTGTTGACATTCATGGCTTTAAAAAAAATTCATTCAAAATGAAGACGTTGCTGATATAAAATTAAAAAATTAACAAACCGAGATTGAATTAAAACTACTCTCGTAAAGGACATAAAGTTCAATGGATTTAGTCTAACCTTTTAAAATCTGAATTTTGCTTTCCATCCTTAGTTGTTCTCGCCATCTTGTTTCAATCGTCGCTCAGTCTACCGCAAACAACTACAGCTTCGAGTATTCAAACTGTTTTAAAACCACAATTAAGTATGTGGTCTTGGAGTTTCCTTCCTTGGTTATTTTGTGACCTTTCGGGACGCTATCTGTCTAAAAATCTTCGAGATTTTTGGAGGACTTTCTATCTTGTTTCGCTCCGTTTTGATAGTCAGTCGTAATAAACAATATATATGAAAAAAAAGATAGAATGATTTATCGTTTGTCGAACACTCGACGAAATATATATCATATACGGTAAACATATAACCAAGCAAATATCTCGAGAACTACAAGAATTTTCAAAAAATGAAATAGATTTATCCAAAGTACTCAGTTTGCCAACATGTTCCGACAGTTCTTCGAAAGCTGAAATTTAATCCATTCATTCAAATAATTGAATGCGCGAATAAATGAAATTTGAAAAACGTTTTGGCTATTATTCTGATGAATTTGTTGCGATGTGCTTGGGATATTATATATATCAGCTTTTTGTATTATTTTACTCAAATATACACATAAATAGACTAAATATGGCAATGTCGACACGACGATAAGCGATATATATTCTGTTTGACTACTGACGCAGCACAATCTAATGTGAACAGTCGCAAAATCTATTCATTCGCAAGAGAAATCGGATTTCCAAGCCCTTCGTCTACTTGATACTCTTTCGATTTTCATTACGAAAAGATTTCAAATAGAAAATTTATTTTTGTTCAGAGTTTTAACAACGCTAATACTTCCTTTGCCACTATACGAACAGCAAGTAATTATTCCATTTTTGGCACGTTTTTGCCTTTCGGTAAATCTCAAATTTCAAATGCGGGGAAAAATCTTCGATCTTACCTTTTTTGTGCGAATGTTGAACGATTTCCAACTGGAAATAACAGGCTTAAACTATAAACAAGTTACAATTTCTCGTTCCGTATGAGTTAAAATGTTGATATTAAAAGGGTAAAGGACCTGACTTAGTTGATATTATTGACCAATAGGATTGCTGCGTTGAACAATATGAATAAATATATCAAATTTATGCAAATTATCGAAAGCAGCTGAGACATTGCACGTCTTAAATCCCATAAAACCGCTACTTTAATTGTTCGCATTAATAACTCATGCAAAAGAAATGACGAAGAAACTTGCAGTTTGGCAATTTGAGGATTACTGGTTAACCACCTGTCACGATAAGTAAAATCATACCTATAATAATCTCCAGGATATTTTTAAAGCGCCACAGGGAATGACGCTTTCTCACTCTTCCGCTAAAGATGTCAACCTTTTGGGATTTCTCTGCATTTTTAGGCCGTGAGGACTTGGAGAGCACTGGGATTTTTTTCTCTTGCATCCAATCGTACTCCGGAATGTATAAGGCCCATTTCATACGCCGCTTTTGTCCTGTGCCGCAGCATATTAATAATTGTTCTGTAAAAGGTCGGCGCGTTTCAATCATGCACTTCGGTTTCGGCAATTTTTATTTGGTGCGACACTTTAATTGCAGCCTAGTTCAGTGTTGAGTGACCCCCCACCAATTTATCATTATATTCTTTTTTCTTAATCAGTTTATATTTTATAAAGCATAATTTTCTTCATTGTGTTTTTTTTTTAGATGAAAGTTTAGTAAATAAATAGAAAGATATTGGCTATCGTTGGTTCGACATAGTGCAGATTTCGTATGAGTGTGAAAAGGCCGCGGCACGGTCGCGACGCGGTTCAGAGTTTTCGAATGTTTTGATAGGAAACACGGCACTGACACGGTCACGGCACGGCGCGGTCCTTTTCACACTCAATCTGCTAGTGTCAAGATTGTTACCATGCAAGTTAGTACGTTAGAAAGATTTGTGTTTGTTTTGCAATATCGACAATTTTGTTAACCTTTGGGAAAGAAGACTTGCCAAATACAGTCGACTCAACCCCCTAATTAAACGACTCCATTTTCAATAAATTACACTTTTTTGACAAAGCTGTTCTTTAATTCAGTCACCTAACACCTAACAAATAACATACATATGGAAAAGCGCTGTTACACGCTGAAACTTTCCTTTGAAACTTGCCTCAATCGCAGTTACGAGACAAGTTTCACAACGCATTGCACCGTGTGACATGGTCATTTAGCTGAAACGAGATAGAAAGTTATCCTACTTCTATTTTCCTTTGTCGATCAGTTTTCGCTGTATCGATTTGCTGTGTTGTTATGGTACGAACCGGTCCTGCATCGGTCGTTTCAACTGTTACCAACAAAAGCGACAGCTATCAGCCAAAAGACACAAAGCAAAAGAGAGAGAAGGTTAAGGAATTAAAGAGCACCTTTGTCAAAAAAGTGTAATCTATTGAAAATGAGATTTATCTCGCGCGTAAAGTAATTATGCTTGTGCTTCTTTCATGAAATGGCTAAGTGCCCAATTAGCATACAAGCAGAACTCATTAGCGACACATTATACTGACATATATCGTTGCTGTCAACGGTTCTTATGCAAAATAGGGTCTTGTTTTGGCCGGCAAAATTGAATAGGCGCACGCGCGCGCATTTTTTGGCGGGAATCATCTGACTTCGGTAGAGCGACGCACAGACAAAAAGGCAATCTCGTACCCAGATCCCAAGTAACGCTGGCTCTGGGTACGAGATTGACAAAAAGGACTCATTTTCGTTCTTATTGCGCATGCGCGACACATTTTGCTTCTTTACGTCAAAACTAAGTGTTTCTTCAATATTTATTTCATTTACAGCCTTTTCTTCAAGGAATACGACTTATCAAGACTTATCAAGAAATACGCAAAATATTTGCATTATTCACTCAATATCGACCTTCAAAACATCATATTAAATTTATTTGGAGACCATTCTTAACACTCATGCTTGCCATTATGCACTTTGATCTCAAGATTATTTAATGTGTTTCAAATTCTCCAATGTACAGTGCTAAAGAAAATTATAAATTTTCTCTGTAGCTACGACGTCAAAAGAGCGTGCGCACTCGAACGATAATTATCAATGAACTATGAAAATATTCATCCCACATTGATAAGCAGGTTGTTGTGGTAGGGCTAAATGGTCAATAGCTTTAATCGCTACTCTGGTTTCCCTTCAGATCGTATAAATCTTTCGCCTTTTACTAAAGATTTCCGTGGAGGGGAACAACACAATGAGTCTATAGACTAATTTTTTGATGCCCTGCCTTAGTGGCGGGGCGAATAACTTAATAAATAAAATAAATTTTGTTCAAGAAATTCTGGATATTTTTTAAAAACATAATGCTGCCTAAGGCCCAGTTCAGACGTCGAACTCTTGCCGCGTCTGATCTAATAACATCAAAGAAGGCCGTCTAATTATCCATTGTTTTCAATGCATTTGACGCAGCTTTAGTTCGACGTTTGAACTGGGCCTAACTTAGTCATCCCAGTAGTTAGCTGATTCTGAGGTTTACAATCTCTTATGGAAAAGGGGCGAGAATATGCTGTAAGCTAAGAACATTTTACAACCTTTACGAAATACTTCTATTTGTTTAGAAGTACTTTATGTTTCAGTAACCGGGAATTTCGATTCTTTTTGTGTTTAATTACATACTATTCAAATAGTTTCACTCAAATCTGATCAATTTGTATAATCAATTATTTTGTTGAGTCGTAAATTTGATTTACCAGTTTTAGGGAATGGCTAAATAAACATCAGAAATCAAAATTCGCATAATCGAATTGTGACTGCATGAATTTCACTTTCGTTTCGCTTAGTTATATTTCCATGGCAACGTAGATGACTAAAGAACGTGCGCACTTGAACGATGATCTTCAATGAACTATGAAAATATTGATCCCACATTGATAAGCAGGTTGTTGTGGTAGGACTAAATGGTCAATAGCTGTATTCGGTACTCTGGTTTCCCTTCAGATCGTATAAATCTTTCGCCTTTTACTAAAGATTTCCGTGGAGGGGAACAACACAATGAGTCTATAGACTAATTTTTTGATGCCCTGCCTTAGTGGCGGGGCAGATATTTCTAAAAAAAAATCACATTTGAATAGAACATAACAAGTGTTCACTCTAAACGATTTCAGATTATTTTGTTGAGTCGTATATTTGATTTCCCAGTTTCAGAGTATGGATAAACTGAAACATCAGAAATATCAATTTGCATAATCAAACGGTGACTGCATGAATTTCGTTTTCCGCGCTTCGCTTAGTTTTACTTCCATGGCAACACAGGTGACTAAAGAGCATGCGCGCTCGAACGATTTGATCGTCAGTGAACTATATTAAAGTATTGATCCCACATTGATAAGCAGGTTGTTGTGGTAGGGGTGAATGGTCAATAGCTGTATTCGTTACTCTGGTTTCCCTTCAGAGCGTATAAATCTTTCGCCTTTTACTAAAGATTTCCGTGGAGGGGAACAACACAATGAGTCTATAGACTAATTTTTTGATGCCCTGCATTAGTGGCGGGGCGAATAACTTTATAAAGGAAATTTAGGTTAAAATATCATGATTGACTAATCTAGCTATCTCAGTTGTTATAGATGCTTCTGAGGTTCAAGGCTCTTCCAAAAGAGCAAAGTTTCTTTGACAAAGTTTCTTTGAAACTTGGAATTGGTCGAAATCTGCTCTTGTTGACGTAGAAATTCAGGTTTAATTGTCATAGAAAATTTGGACCCTCACAACCACTATTATGCAAAAGAAGCAATATACATTACTGAAGAAAATTATAGCTTTTTTCTGTAGCTATGACTTCATGTGTTGACAGTCGCGCAATGACGTCGCAAAATGTTCACAAAGTTCCCTCAAGGAAGACAAATTATAAAATGTAAAAGCCATTTGACAATTTAGAGGCATTTTAGAGTATTTTCAAATTTCCCTAGCAACGGGCAATTTTTATATGTCAAGGAAAGTTTTATATGTCAGGTAATGAAAAGGGAGTTTGAAGTTATACACGCATACAACAAATGATTAGAGAAGCTAATCTCTATAGTTACAACAGTTAATTTTAATTGCAAAATCTGGATTGCAAAGCCACATCGCCACTCACTTCTTCGCGATGTAACATGTATGTTGCACTCTATTGCATTTAAGGAAAAATTCTGCTCCTGCACTCGCGAAACGATACACCGCATAATGTCCTTGGATAGTCTAGAACAATTAGGAGGTCTTTGGTAAAGAAATGAGAAAGAAACGGGGTGTGTGTGACACCTAACAAAAACAACACTTGATCAATGTTTGATCAAAACGTGAGTACTTCAGTGACGATTCGTAAATTTTATTTTCCAGTTTTAGAGTTTGCTAAACAAATATAAATAGAAAATCGCATAATCGAACGGTGGGTGAATTTCGTTTTACTTCATGTTAAAACGCAGATGACTAAAGAGCGTGCGCACTCGATGATCGCTAATGAACTACTGTATATTAACGTTTTGATCCCACATTGATAAGCAGGTTCTTGTGGTAGGGCTAAATGGTCAATAGCTGTATTCATTACTCTGGTTTCCCTTCAGATCGTATAAATCTTTCGCCTTTTACTAAAGATTTCCGTGGAGGGGAACAACACAATGAGTTTATAAACTAATTTTTTGATGCCCTGCCTTAGTGGCGGGGCGAATAACTTTATAAAGTAAATTTAGGTTAGAGTGCACGCACTTAAGGTGACTGACTACGTTGTCAAAAATTAATTAAATATCGTTTAAACCACATTTTTCTAGAACGAAATTTAATGCTGATCCCAAAAACGAAAAGAAAAAAGGGGGTCCCGCACTCGTTTTCAAGATAATCAGCATTGTATGAATGCCTATCTCCGAATTTTTGATGCGAAAATCGCTCAACCGGAAGTGAATAGAAAAGAAATTAAGAATTAGGGAAATAACATTTCTACAAAGGCTACAATTGCGTAAATATTAGCTAATGGAGTCTTCTGCGAAATGGCATAAATACTTTTGATGTGAGAACAGCAAAATACCTTCATTCCTTGGCTTTTGTGCCGCGAGTACCAACCACAATTGTCCTCATGTCGAGCAAAATTTTATACAAAAATCAATTTTTCATATGCTAGAATGATTAACTTTTTTTGCAAAATTGATATGATTGAGATTTTTAGGTGTTTTTTTAAATAAACGAAAAAAAAGTATAGGGTCCCGTGCAAAAATGAAGGGTTTTGTGCCTTTGAAGTTGTTAAAAAGGGCTAAAAAAAATGCTAACCGGAAGTGCCGCCATTTTAAAAATGACGCGTAGCGCGAGCTTGATTCAAATTTGTGTTGACGAAAACAAGCGAGCGCTCACTGTTTTTTCCAAAAAGAAAATATTTTTACTTCATTCTCTAATGATTTTGAGTATTTAAATCCACAAGAATAAATTTGGAGCTGATTTTTGTACAAAAACTTAACTTTTCTATGATTTTTGCTGTTCGCTGAAATCTCCGCGCGCTATGACATTGCTTAAGACGTAATGCGCGAAATCATGCGCAGTGCCAACGTAGTCAGTCACCTTAATCTGTGAAACATGAATAGTACAAAATAGTGCTAAATTATGGTAATTCCTTTGTTTCCTATTGTCTATTTACTGATACTATTGAAACAGTTTCACTCAAATCTGATCAGTTTGTATATATAATCAAATTGTAATTTTTTGCTCAGTGAGTCGTAAATTTGAAATTAATGCTAGTTTTAATGTTGCTAAACAAACATCAGAAATAAAAAATAAATTACTGCAAAACAAATAGAAGCATTTCGTCAAGGTCCTTGTTTGCAAAAAGCTAACTGAAATAGTTTGATTATTTAACTAAATTTATTTGATTAATTTATTCGCCCCGCCACTAAGGCAAGGCATCAAAAAATTAGTCTATAGACTCATTGTGTTGTTCCCCTCCACGGAAATCTTTAGTAAAAGGCGAAAGATTTATACGATCTGAATGGAAACCAGAGTAACGAATACAGCTATCGACCATTTAGCCCTACCACAACAACCTGCTTACCAATGTGGGATCAATATTTTCATAGTTCATTAATGATCATCGTCCGAGTGCGCACGCTCTTTAGTCACCTGCGTTGCTATGGAAATAAAACTAAGCGAAACGAAAGCGAAATCCATGCGTTCGATTATGCGAAGTTTTATTTCCATAGCAACGCAGGTGACTAAAGAGCGTGCGCACTCGGACGATGATCATCAATGAACTATGACAATATTGTCCCACATTGATAAGCAGGTTGTGGTGGTAGGGCTAAATGGTCGATAGCTGTAATCGTTACTCTGGTTTCCCTTCAGTTCGTATAAATCTTTCGCCTTTTACTAAAGATTTCCGTGGAGGGGAACAACGCAATGAGTTTATAAACTAATTTTTTGATGCCCTGCCTTAGTGGCGGGGCGAATAACTTTATAATGTAAATTTAGGTAAAAGCATCATGACTGACTAACTTAGTTATCCTAGTAGCTATAGGACCCCTATAGGTGCTACTGAGGTTCAAGGCCTTTCCAAAAGTGCACATTTTCTATTACAAAGTTTCTTTGGTAAATTTGCAATTGGTCGAAATCTGCTCGTGTTGACTTGGAAATTCAAGTTTGTCATAGAAAATTGGGACCCTTACAATCACTTATGGAAAAGGAGCAAGAATATGCTGAAACATTTTTCAGGCTTTAAATAATACTTCTATTTGTTTTGCAGTATTTATGTTTGAGTAATTAAGAATTTCGATTACTTTTGTTTAATTATATACTATTGAAACAGTTTCGCCCAAAGCCAATCAGTTTTGTCCTGCATAAGTATAATTATTCAACACAATGCAGGATCTAATGATAATGAGATAAAAATTGGAGTGCTCTCTTGCTGACTAATGACTACTACAATAAAAACAAAACATTTTTCCTAACAACAATACTGTAAATTGTAATCAGTGAATTAAAAAATAAGGTATTCATGAAAATCGTATTTGAGCGTTAAGAAAAACTGACTTCACGTATACTTCAGTTTGCATCCGTCCGGCTAGTTTCCTATCTATCTCAATCACCACCAATACCTCTCGCTATTTCACTTACCAACTCGTTTAAATCATCTACGTTTGCCTTTTGTGGTGAATAATGGAACCGTACAGCCATAAGCGTACAATATGGCGGCCTCATGAAAGCGAAGACTTAGGTACCTCGAGAAAAGACAAATATCGTCGTGAAGTTACCTTTGTTCCAGTCTTCCTTCTTACATATCGAATAAATTGTTTGTTGTCAGGTTCTACCAGTCCACCAAAGAAAAGGACGCGGATATTCTTCACCGATGAACAACGTGAACAAATCCCTCAAATCATGCACGATCCACAGACAAGAGCAGTAGTAGAAGAACAACTGGGGAACGATTTGAAAGAAGCAAAAACAGAAATCCAGGTACATACGTTGAAAAGGGATTTAAATTTGTACTAATTTCATAAGTCAGTCTGTTCGATCCTTGGGCTTCCTGTGGTGTCGTTGAACCGATACAAAGGAGCGAAAACTACCGTTTATGGAATCAATGCTTTCATTCTGTTATGTTTTTATTATTTTTAATTTTGGCAAATTACATCATTATTATATGACATTATCAGAAGCTGACTCATGATGAACCAAGTGCAGCCGGCTTATTAGTGTATGAGAATTTCGTTGCCAGTGTTATTCCTCACTGAAATTTACTTATAAATTTCAAGAAATTAAAATAGAAATTTACGTAAGAAGACATAAATTTCGATATCTCGGACATCATCTGCAAATCATGTCAAATGGTGATTGTATATAAAGATGAAGTTTGAATGTGTAATGAAATGGCGTTCCCAATGAAGTTTCTTTGTGTTACAGTATGCATTGTATTCTAAGTTCTTTGTATTGCAGGGTATATTGTTTCATTCAAAGTTCTTTGTTCCTGCCTATTATTGTTTTATTGTCTTCATGTTTTAGGTGCCCTGCAACGCCAAAAAATAGACAAAGTTTGTCGTTTCAAAAGTGTTCACGCGGCTGGCTTTCGACATGCGCTGTAGAAACGTGTCTGCATTTTGTAACACTCGGATATTACGACTGGACCGGCTATGCCTGCCGAGTAACGAGAAATGACTAAGATTTGTCAGGAGAAAATATTTCACAACACGCTCGTTTAAACGTTCACTCGGCGGGCTTTCGATCTTCCTCGGCTGAGCATGCGCTATAGATACATGTGACGGTCGAAAAAAGTTACTAACACCAGCCGAGTAACAAAACTGTTATTTATTCACAGGAATTTTTGAGATCCCACGTTGGACCAACAGCAGCAACGTCACCGAACACGGCAACTACATGGGCTTGTACTTCCCCAGTCAGTCATCCAGCTGTTACCATGACAACAGCCAATATCAGCCCCAGTCTTCCCTACCACAGCACGACCAAGGATCCCATGGTAGAGCCATGTACTCTGGACAGTATTGTGATGGTACCTTTCTTCCGCATTCCTGACCGACACACCAAAGGCAGTTATCGTTATGTCAATGCTTCTAAGTATTTAGGTTTTTATCGAATATCAGGCTCAAGATATCATCAATGATATTAAAATACTTATATCTACTTATATTTTAATTATTAGATTATTATGAAATTATTTGAATTAAATAAACAATCGTTTCACTAGAAACAAGTTGTATTAGTGTGTCATCTTCAAGGATATACCTTTCAGTCAGCACTGCTAGGCAAGGGGATTTAGGAGATGACTCATAAAAAGCGCTGACACAGCGGCAAAGCGACCGCGCATGCGTGAGTTTTCGCGGGCTTACGCGCGTCCGCGTCTTGACCAAAGAAATCCCAAGCAATATTTTAAAAATTGCTTTCTTTAGACTTTCCCATATAATATCTTCGGGCTTAATTTTGAGCACGGCCGGAGAAAACAAAAGTACTGGGAGATAAACGCAGACAAAAGAATACAATACAAAACCTTAACCTCAAGTTTTAACCTCAAGTTTCGCCAGCAAATTCAAATTTTGTGAAAAATAACAAGTGCTCACTTAAGTCAAATTTTGATTATTTTGCTGAGTCATAAATTTGATTTGTCAGTTTCAGGGAATGGCTTAAACAAACATCAGAAATCAAAATTCGCATAGTCGAGCGGTGACTGCATGAATTTCGTTTTACGCGCTTCGCTTAGTTTTATTTCCATGACGACGCAGGTGACTAAAGAGCATGCGCACTCGAACGATGATCGTCAAATAATTATATGAAAGTATGAATCCCACATTGATAAGCAGGTTGTTGTGGTAGGGCTAAATGGTCAATAGCTGTAATCGATACTCTGGTTTCCCTTCAAATCGTATAAATCTTTCGCCTTTTACTAAAGATTTCCGTGGAGGGGAACAACGCAATGAGTCTATAGACTAATTTTTTGATGCCCTGCCTTAGTGGCGGGGCGAATAACGGAATAAAATAAATTTTGTTCAAGAAAATCTGAATATTTTATGAAAACATTATGACTGACTAACTTAGTCATCCCAGTAGTTAGCTGCTTCTGAGGTTTACAACCTTTTATGGAAAAGGGGCGAGAATATGCTGTAAGCTAAGAACATTTTACAACCTTTACGAATACTTCTATTTGTTTAGCAGTATACTTTATACATGTTTGAGTAACTGGGAATCTCGATTATTTTTCATAGTTTCACTCAAATCTGATCAGTTTGTATAATCAATTATTTTGTTAAGTCGTAAATTTGATTCGCCAGTTTTAGAGAATAGCTAAACAAACATCAGAAATAATTTGCATAGTCGAACGGTGACCGCGCGAATTTCGTTTTCGTTTTGCTATATAGTTTTATTTCCATGGCAATACAGGTGACTAAAGAGCGTGCGCAATCGAACGATGATCGTCAATGAACTATAAAAATTTTCATCCCACATTGATAAGCAGGTTGTTGTGGTAGGGCTAAATCGTCGTGTTTATAATCCCTGCTCTGGTTTCTCTTCAGATCGTATAAATCTTTCGCCTTTTACTACAGATTTCCGTGGAGGGGAACAACACAATGAGTCTATAGACTAATTTTTTGATGCCCTGCCTTAGTGGCGTGGCAGATTTCTCTAAAAAAATCACATTTTGAATATAACATACCAAATGTTCACTCTAAACAATTTGAGATTATTTATTAAAACAATGAGTCTATAGACTAATATTTTTTGAAGCTCTGCCTTGTTGGCGGGGCAGATTTGTCTGAAAAAATAATTCAAATCAGTATTGTGAGAAATAACAAGTGCTCACTTCAATGAAATTTTGATTATTTTGCTTGGTGATCAATTTGATTTGCCAGTTCAGGGTATGGCTAAACAAACATCAGAAATAATAATTCGCATAATCGTACGGTGACCTCGTGAATTTCGTTTTCTGCGTTTCGCTTAAGCCCGCCGCACACGTTGAGAAAGTGCGTGAGGAAACAGCCACACGAGGCACTTAGCTCAGA
Source organism: Telmatactis stephensoni (assembly GCA_029948255.1). Lineage (NCBI taxonomy): Eukaryota > Metazoa > Cnidaria > Anthozoa > Actiniaria > Isophelliidae > Telmatactis > Telmatactis stephensoni. The sequence continues at coordinate 402,724 of JALIZF010001632.1, read as the reverse complement.
CGATTTCTCGCCGCAGATTTCTCGTTGCATCATTGACTACGCGAGGCCAAAAATAAAGCAGGTAAAAGAGCACACAGCCAGAAAAGTGCCTCGCGTGGCAGTTTCCTCACACATTCTCTCAACGTGTGCGGTGGGCTTTAGTTTTCCTTCCATGGCAACGCAGGTGACTAAAGAGCATGCGCACTCGAACGATGAAGTATATGAAAGTATTGATCCCACATTGATAAGCAGGTTGTTGTGGTACGGCTAAATGGTCAATAACTGTAATCGGTACTCTGGTTTCCCTTCAAATCGTATAAATCTTTCGCCTTTTACTAAAGATTTCCGTGGAGGGGAACAACACAATGAGTCTATAGACTAATTGTTTTGATGCCAGCCTTAGTGGCGGGGCAGATTTTTCAAAAAAACAATCAAATTTTGTGAAAAATAACAAGTTCCCACTTCAGTGAAATTTTGATTATTTTAATTGCGGAAATTTGTCGTAAATTTGTCGTAAATTTGTTTTGCTACAATCCTTGCCAGAATGGTTGGCACGATTTGTCTTTATAGCGCGCGCAATGCATGTTCCTGTTATTTATTGCCCCCACTCCCCCTTTCCAATGTTGGAGTGCACCTACCAGTCTAAACTCAGTCAAGCACACTCTAAAGCAGCCATCGACATTGATAAGGGGGGCGGGGGATGCACAAATACAAGCACAAAGTGCATTATATAATGAGTCCCTAACATTTTCACATCGGACCAACTCTTTTTGGCAAAGATTGTAGTTCAGGGTATGGCTAAACATGCAAACATCAAAAATAATAATTCGCATAATCGAACAGTGACCGCGTGAATTTCGTTTTCCGCCTTTCGCTTAGTTTTACTTCCATGGCAACGCAGGTGACTAAAGAGCATGCGCACTCGAACGATATGATCGTCAAAGAACTGTATTAAAATATTGATCCCACATTGATAAGCAGGTTGTTGTGGTAGGACTAAATGGTCAATAGCTGTAATCGCTACTCTGGTTTCCCTTCAGATCGTATAAATCTTTCGCCTTTTACTAAAGATTTCCGTGGAGAGGAACAACGCAATGAGTCTATAGACTAATTTTTTGGTGCCCTGCCTTAGTGGCGGGGCGAATCTCGAAATCGAAATAAATTTTGTTCAAGAAAAACTGAATATTTTGTGAAAACATTATGACTGACAAACTTAGTCAGCCCAGTAGTTAGCTGCTTAATTCTGAGGTTTACATCCTTTTATGGAAAAGTGGCGAGAATATGCTGCAAGCTAAGAACATTTTACAACCTTTACGAACTATACTTCTATTTGTTTATTAGTACTTTATACATGTTTGAGTAACTAGGAATTTGATTCTTTTTCATAGTCTCACTCAAATCTGATCAGTTACGTTTAATTATATAATCAATTATTTTTTGAGTCGTAAATTTGATTTGCCAGTTTCAGGGTATGGCTAAACAAACATCAGAAATAACAATTTGCATAATCGAACGGTGACCGCGTGAATTTCGTTTTCGTTTTGCTTAGTTTTATTTCCATGGCAACACAGATGACTAAAGAGCATGCGCGCGCGAACGATATGATCGTCAATGAAGTTTATTAAAATATTGATCCCACATTGATAAGTAGGTTGTTGTGGTAGGGCTAAATGGTCAATAGCTTTATTCATAACTCTGGTTTCCCTTCAGATCGTATAAATCTTTCGCCTTTTACTAAAGATTTCCGTGGAGGGGAACAATGTAATGAGTCTATAGACTAATTTTTTGATGCCCTCCCTTAGTGGCGGGGCGGATCTAGAAATTGAAATAAATTTATGGTCATCAAGATATTAAAACAGTATTTAGAAAACCCTTCTTGATAATATTATTTATATACTAGAGAGAAACTGTATAGGAAAAGTTATATTAGTCTACTTCAATTTCGGGATGGAAAATGAAAACAAGAAGTATGGTGGAAAGTTTAACGAAATGGAAGAAAAAAAATACAACCGGATAAATTCAAGTCGAAGTGGTCAAGAAACAAATGTTGCCCGGTGCGACAGTCAACTAAACCAAGTCATTTAAGTTTTGTTTGTAAAACTGTCGATTTTCACATCAAAACTCCAAGATTCATTTTGTCCATAATAATATACTTTTAGCCGGTTTTAGAGCACGATTTAGTGAATATTATAAACTTTAATGATACTACAAACTTTTTAAATTTTAAATGTTTGTGCAACCTATTTTGAAAATCATTAAGGCCGCATCAGTTTCCATGCAGATAAATGACATTAAAAGGGGGCGGGGGATGCATAAATACAATCACAAAGTGCATTATATAATGAGTCCCTAACATTTTCACATCGGACCAACTCTTTTTGGCAATGATTGTAGTTCAGGGTATGGCTAAACATGCAAACATCAAAAATAATAATTCGCATAATCAAACAGTGACCGCGTGAATTTCGTTTTCCGCTTTTCGCTTAGTTTTACTTCCATGGCAACGCAGGTGACTAAAGAGCACGCGCACTCGAACGATATGATCATCAATGAAGTATATTAAAGTATTGATCCCACATTGATAAGCAGGTTGTTGTGGTAGGGCTAAATGGTCAATAGCTGTATTCATTACTCTGGTTTCCCTTCAGATCGTATAAATCTTTCGCCTTTTACTAAAGATTTCCGTGGAGGGGAACAACACAATGAGTCTATAGACTAATTTTTTGGTGCCCTGCCTTAGTGGCGGGGCGAATCTAGAAATTGAAATTAATTTAGTTCAAGAAAATCTGAATATTTTAGGAAAACATTATGACTGACTAACTTAGTCATCCCGGTAGTTAGCTGCTTCTGAGGTTTACAACCTTTTATGGAAAAGTGGCGAGAATATGTTGTAAGCTAAGAACATTTTACAACCTTTACGAAATACCTCTATTTGTTAAGTAGTACTTTATACATGTTTGAGTAACTAGGAATTTGATTCTTTTTCATAGTCTCACTCAAATCTGATCAGTTTAATTATATAATCAATTATTTTTTTGAGTCGTAAATTTGATTTGCCAGTTTCAGGGTATGGCTAAACAAACATCAGAAATAATTTGCATAATCGAACGGTGACCGCGTGAATTTCGTTTTCGTTTTGCTTAGTTTTTTTTCCATGGCAACACAGGTGACTAAATTAAAGAGCATGCGCGCGCGAACGATATGATCGTCAATGAAGCGGAGTTTATTAAAGTTTTCATCCCACATTGATAAGCAGGTTGTTGTGGTAGGGCTAAATGGTCAATGGCAGTATTCGTTACTCTGGTTTCCCTTCAGATCGTATAAATCTTTCGCCTTTTACTAAAGATTTCCGTGGAGGGGAACAACACAATGAGTCTATATACTAATTTTTTTATGTCCTGCCTTAGTGGCGGGGCGAATATAGAAATTGAAATAAATTTTGATTATGCAGAAAACCCTTCTTACTAATAAACTGCAGGAAGAGTTATAGCTTACTTTAATTTCGGGAAGGTTTCGGAAAATGGAAACAAGTAGTATTGTGGAAGGCTTATCGAAATGGAAGAAAAATAAATTCAAGTCGAAGTGGTCAAGAAACAAATGATGTCCGGTGCGACAGTCAACTCAAGTTATTCAAGTTTTGTTTTGAAAACTGTCGATTTTCACATGAAAACTCCAAGGTTCATTTTGTCCATAATAACATACTTTTAGCCGGTTTTAGAGCACGATTTAGTGAATATTATAAACTTTAATGAAATTACAAACTTTTTAAATTTTAAATGTTTGCGCAACCTCTTTTGAAAATCATGAAGGCCGCATCAGTTTACATGCAGATAAGTGACATTAATTGTCAAGTTGTGAACTGACTTTTCATGCATTAGAATAGTTTGTCATCTAGCATTGTTTCTTGACCCTTTACTTACGACTTTATAAGTCGGTGTAAGCAACAGAAAACAATACCAATAACAATAGTTTGACTTCACGACGCTAAACAATTCTTGCTATTGTCGTCTCTATTGTTGTCCTCGCTATTGTTGTTCTCACTATTGTCGTCTCTATTGTTGTTCTTGCTATTGTTCTTGCTACTGTTGTCCTCGCGCGCTATTGTTGTTCTCGCTATTGTCGTCTCTATTGTTGCTCTTGCTATTGTTCTTGCTACTTTTGTTCGCGCTATTATTGCTGCTATTGTTGTCTCTATTGTTGTTCTTGCTATTGTTGTCTCTATTGTGTTACAGCAACACCCCCTTGACCAGGGCTTCCTTTATAAACAAAGTGGTCACGTTGTTCCAGCATTTATCATCAGTCACTTATCGCGTGAACATCAACAAAACTCTAGCTGTCAGTAATGGAATCACGTGCTCAAAAGCGTCCAATATGGCGTCCATATGAAATCGACGATCTTGGTAAGTTAATGAGCTGTGATCAGTGTATTTATGTGTGTCATTCTCATCATTGGTAGATGTAAATAGACCAGAATCAGTTTCTAGGCAGTGCATTTAGCTATCATTGATTTACTGATTGTCATCAGCATCATCTGATTATGACATCAGTATCGACATCGGTATTGCACTATTCTTCTTCCAAATTGTTTCTAAAATGCTAAAATTTGTTTTACAGATTGTCCCAGTCCACCACCAAAAAAGAGAACACGTATATTATTCACCAATGAACAGTGTCAGCAAATTCCTCAAATTATGCAGGATTCAAAGTCAAGAGCAGTAATAAGGCAACGACTGGTGTCAGATTTGGCAGCAAAACAAAGTCAAATCCAGGTAAGGAGACATTGTTGATTTTAAGTAAGTGCGTTTTGCTGTAATGTGTGATTCTGAAATAAGTTTTCTTTCGTGAAAATAACGGTGTAATGGTCTCTTTTATCCAGACATTTGCACTCTTTCCTTACGAATTTTAGCCCTCTTTATCAACTTGTTTGTTTTATTTGCTAATAATCATTTGTTACTGATTCATTCACAGGAGTTCCTGAGCTCCAACATCAAAGTTTGCCATGGAGTAACACACATATTACCTTGTCACGTGAGACCAGCATCTTCGCCCGTCACAGCAACCACCTGGACCTACACCTCCCCAGTCAGTCATCCAGCCGTTATCAAGACAACAACCAATATCGGTCCCAGTCTTCCAATCCACAATGGTCAACCAAGGGATCCCATAGTAGAGCCGTGTTATCTCGACGGTATTGTCATGGTACCGTTCTTCCGCATTCCTGACCGTCATTTCGAAGGCCAACATCGTTATGTTAATGCTGCTAAATATTTAGGATTCTATAAAATCTCTGATTCAAGAAACCTTTAGTGACCTTTATATTCTACATTGTAATTAGCTGCTTGAATTGTATGATGTATGTAAATATATTTTTATGAATTTTTATTAAATTTCTTTAAAACTAAGCTGAAACTTGTTCATTTGTGCCATAAAAGAACAGTTTTCATATGACTGTGGAACATGTTTACGGTGACACTAGTGAAAAACGTCTGCGCATGCGTGCATATTACGATGTTTAATTTCTTAAGAAATGTGTGAGTTTTAGCTTGAAATGAAATGCTCGTGTTCTCGGTGTATACATAAATTTCTCTTGTATACTTTTGTGAGACAAAGATATTGCATTAATGAACATATGTGAATACTGGCCCTAAGTTTCAAGTTTTGACATTTTGTGAAAACCATTGTTGAAGGCAAGCCTAAAAGCGACATTTGCATAAGTTTACAAAAGCACGAAGACGTGACTTCAAACATGCGCAGACGCTTTTCACTAGTGTCGTTTTCACGCATGCTGTCATATCTATTCGCTGTCAGCCATTTTGGCTCACTCATACGAAAAGTGCTCCATAAGACTTAAGAAAAAGTGCTCCATAAGACTTAAGAAATTGGACTTAAAAACTTCCAGGTTACGGCTGCGCAAGCAAGCAAAAGGCTAGAGAGTTTAGCCTGCGTAGCCAGGCTCTCGAAAGGGAAGGGGGAGTGGAAGGGACTGGAGAGGAGGGGGAAAGGAAGTGAGAGCTCTCTCCTTCATTCCGCCCCTCTCTCCCCTTCCCTACGCAAAAGTCTAGAGTTTTTGCACATACGGATAAATTTGAAATCACATCTTTTTTGCTACGGTTAGGCCTCTCACCACACGCTTCCTTTTCACTAAGACGCGAAAACTAAAGATGCTTTGGTTTGATTATATTGATACGGCCGTGAAATCGAAGTGGCAGCTAATACATGTGAGTTGAATGCAATTGTAGACTAGTACTGTTTCATTCATGAGTTAAGTAAAAATCACTTATCTTCTGAAATCAGTCTGCGCAACCCAGTAATGAAAGCCGTTAGAATTTCGAAAAGTTTTAGGAATACGCGGCTACACGCATTACTACCAAAACTTTATTACACACTCAATAATTATCAGGCAGGAAGCGTATATCAAATAAACTGAAGCCCATCCTAGGGAGTGAGCATGTTTTACCGAGCAAGGATGATAAAGCGTGGAAATAAATTAAACGAGTTTTTACGCCTTCATATTTACTACTGCACGTCAATTCCACCCAAGATGTCGAATGATTCTTGTAATTATATCCTGCTAAAAAGAAAGTATTTTTGGAATAATGAAGTTCAAGGTTAAAATTGTAACGATAACGAAAAGGTGACGTTATTCTAAATTTAGCTATTTCTGTCACACCCCATTGCTTACTCACTCGCAAACAGGGGATGGAATGACAATGCGGCCATAAGCAAACAAAATATTTTGAAAGGGTAAAATTCTAAAACGTTCCACAAATCCAACGGTTTTGTAATTAAGAATTTGTGCTATTAAGTATGCCTAATAAGGGAATGACAAAGCAAAACTCGTGCTCGAATGAGCTCGGTAATGAACAAGCCAACGGATAACTGACCGCTGATCGTCTGAAAGAAATTCAGGGCAAACGGTCTGTTAGTTTGAGAATTTCAAATTTGAAAGGAATTGCGCTAAGACTGACTTGAGCTAAAAAGCATTACCTCAACAAACTGTTTCGCTTTGAAGAATGATTTGACGGCGCAACTGAAAAGAGAACAAAAGTACCATGCAAAAGATTTCTCGCCTTTGTTTTCCTTCAGCGAACCATTCGAAACTTCGAGTTTTCGTTTCCCCTGCGAGCACGTGCTTCTATAGGGTAAAAAGGGAAAGGGCAAAAGGAAGCTCTGGTCGCAGAGTAGCTTCCGTTCATAATAGCTAGTTCTCGATATTTTGTCATTTTTTAAGTGTATATTTAAATTTTCAGCAGTCACGTTGGGACTTTGAAATTGAGACGACGGGGTCACCCTTGCTTGGTACGACTGTTGTCATGAAATTAACTCATGTATATATATTCAAATATTTTCTAAATATTTCTTTTCGCGGAACAATCATTTTAATTTTCTATTACAACAATAATTTCCATCAGAAATTATATGTGTACAGTTACTGGGCTGACTTCAGTGTTTGCGGAAAGCATTTACTGCTGAGAGGTCGGGGTAATGTTGAACTCAAATCATGTCAGCATGACGTTACGCCGCTTCCTTTTCTTTTTTTCTTTCTTTTTCAGTACGCAGTGTGCTCAGCCGCCAATTCACCTGTAGCACTCTGCTTTTCCTTCTCTTTTGCTATGGCTCTTTGGGCTTGCTGCGAACTGGCCAGGGAAAAAATGCTAAAAGGCTGTGTCTCGCTCAGATAAAAGAATCAGAGTTTTAATTTGTTCAGGTCAAATTCACCGAGTCAGTCCCAGTGACTGAAACGTTCAAGAATTTGGGTTGTTTTAGGAGGGAAAAACGGAAAAACATTTCCAAGATTCTTAAGCTTTTAGCAAACTTACTTATGCGATAGCTACGAAATTCCTAAATCCTTAGTTGTTCTTCCTCTTGTTTTAAAATATTTTTAGTAATCAAATCTGGGAAAAGTCAGAAAGACTATCAGTTTTAGCGTCGCGTGGCGCGAGATTTCCGAGTCACAACAATACGAAGCACGCGTAAGCAGCAGCGGCTCTCAGCTGTGGAGAACTGTAGCAAAACTGTTACAGACCGCAATTTTGAATAAACTCGTAACGATAGAAAACAAAACGAGCATCCAAGGAAAATTTCAGGATGATTTCAGTGCGCGAATAAATGTGGTACCAGCTGGAAAATGATGTTAGTTCCAAAGGACGCTAATAATCGGAATGCGACGCTATTAACTCTTCATCAGATTACATATCTTATCATGAGCACGCAAAATGGTGTGCAATTTTTTTTTTAATTGTGGCATAAATGTTTTAGCTTTCATGCTCTCTGATGCAGAAATTTCAGTTTAACCGTAAGAGCACAAATTAAAGTAAACAGGAAGAGGCTTTGAAAATCCAACAACAAATGTTTTCGTTATGTGATCCTGTCAACGATTGGCTGCTTTGAATCTGATTTTTGTCTGTCATGAAGTGAACCTTTACACACCCACGCAACGGCTATGCGACAACAACTATATAAACCTGCTGACATTCACAACGAATTCAGTTTATACAAGACAACCAAGCAAGCTATAACTACCAGGACGAGAAGGTACAACCTTACGGAAAACTCAAGAAGAAGATGGCTAAGCTATTGGCGTGTTTGCTCTGCATTTTTGCTTTGATTGCACACTCTCAAGCTTATTATCGTAAGTATACAGATTTTGTAAAAACAACTTTTAGAAATTTGACCAAATATTGATCAAAGTCATTCTTACTTACTCCAGGCACTTCAAAGCTCAGAGGCCTTCTGGAGGATATCTTGAACGAGGAATCTAAAGGTACAAAATTTTCAATTTTTTATCCGCAATCTTGTACTTCAGTGTTAATTTGAGAGATATTTTATTTAATCTTGATTTGAAAAAACTTTTGAAAAACTTTTTAATGACATAAGGTCAAGCGCAAGTGATAATCAAGTTTTTGTCATTATTGCAAAAAAAGTTGTATAATATTTTGTGAAAAAGAAGTCAGATATTGTAAGGTTTTGCTCCGATTTGACTAACGATGAACATTTTCAGATTCAATTCAAATGACTTGTTGACATTTATAATTTAGTTATGCTCCAACGGATATATATAGGAGCACAATAGTTATCTCAATTGTCCGTTAACTTTTCAACCAAATTGTTTACATTTTGCCGCTATTGTTAAAAGTACAGTACTTTTAACGGTTGATTTATTTTGTTCGAACAGAATCGAATAAGTGCGAATTATCAAGCACATTTTAAAAGGATCCACCCAAAAGATCGTTGTGCAACACATTTAGAGCAACTTGCTTTTTTTACCGATGAAGGCTCGTGAGGACATTGCAGAGTATAACATGGTCTTTAGCCGAAAACGAAGTCTTTTCAAATTACACTAAAGATTCTATAAATCGCTGATTTTGATTGTAGACTGCGTGACCATGTGTCACAATATTCCTTGCATGACATGATTAGTCCCTTGTAGGCGTGGGTAGGGAGGGAAGAGTTTCTAAAGATCGTGGGATAAATATGTATTTTTGAGGGCCTTTTTGTTATGTAACAGGGACAATAGGCGGGGTGGAGCTAGTGGGTATCTGCCTGCGGATCCAGTTACCATGGATACGTTCTAATTTGATTCTTTTGCTATTTTAGAAGACTGTAAAACCTGGAAGGATGAGAGTGCTTCCTGCAAAAGGAGGGTCGCCGAGGATCCTAACTACTGCAAAGACTATGCAAACGATGCCTTGGTGATGGCGTTGTGTAAAAGATCATGCAGCCCTTGTAAGTAATATCTTGTGCACCCACTTTACATAATTATTATAAAAGAACTATCATATAACGTGCGCCCTCAATTACGCTATTGGCCGACGAAGGGATATAATGCCATTTTCGAATTTTTACCGCCGTTTTCGATGAAACGCGCGCGACTACCTCGACATCAACATGGTAGATTGCACTTTGCATTAGACGTACGTCAATATTCTTTACCTCTCAATATAAAATGCACATTTTATCGATTGCTATGAATTGCAATAAGTTAAAAGGAGCTTTTTTTGAATTTTGGAAGTTAGGAAAGGTTTATTTCAGTGGGTTTTGAGTCTTTCGAAAACGATTGACGGCCGTGTATTAACTTAAATGCAAAGTGCAGACTACAATGTTGGTGTCTAGGTAGTCGCGTCTCACCGAAAACGGCGGTAAATGAATACTGAATGAATACTGCGGAACACCTCAAGCTTGTCTGACTAACGCTCCTCTCGTGTTCTGCACGTTCTGATCAATCCCCGAATCATGCGCGCCCGTTTTCTATTTCTTTATGTAGTTTTGCTTTAAAATTCATGATTAAATACTTAAATGTTTTTCTTCTTTTTCTTTTTTTTTTACAATTCCAGGTGGACCCGAACGTAAGTAAAAGACTATATTTTTCCTTTCACTGAATTGAGTAGTTATCAACTATAATGCATTAAGCTGTAATATTATTAACATTGTTTTCTTTTATTTCAGCCGAAAAGGAACTTGGACCAATAGGTAATACAATTAATTGCCAATCTAATTATGTTAAACTTGAGCTTTTTTAATTTAAAATATATTTGAATCGGATTTTAAAAACATTTGTATCCCTTTGGGGATGGTAACCTGGGGACCAGAAGCACTGCATGTAACTCACTCTAGAGGGTGTCTCGGCTCCTTGTGTTTATCCTTGGTCTATCTTCTCTACTTTTGTGATGCTTAAAGTTTAAAAGTCTTGGGCATGACTTGTCACACAACGGGAGCAGCATTGCATGACCACACGTCATGCAATGGGAGCAGCATTGCATGACAACACAAACACAAACTGTGGCTGCATAAGAATGTACCATTGGAAGGAATTTGAATTTCTGAGGTGGGTCAGAGAAAGAACAAAATTTCAAAATTTGTATGGGGTTGGGTCCTCGATGGGATACATCCTGGTAGTGTATACCACAAATTTCTTCATTTTCTTCAGTTGTGTGTGAAGATCAGCGTGCAGACTGTGGACGTGTCTACAAGCAGTTTGAAATCATGTTTAAAGAAAAGCCTTGTACAAGTCATCCTAGATATAGCTACCTTTACTGCAGGAGACACTGCAACTGTAAGTATACTGTCATTTATTTGGATTTAAATATAAGAACAAAACTTTTAAAAACCAGCTTAAAATGTTTCAAAACCAGAAAAAAGCATACATGAAAAAATAATATTTACTACATAATAAGACAATTTTTTTTTTGCTCTATGAGGATTCGAACCTGGACCCTTCCTTTTGCTTTATACTGCTTTGTACGCTGATGTTACGCGCTGCTCTATAAATGATTGCCTGGGGTGCATGTGTCATGCTCTGCACTTTCATTAATTATTAATATCAGTCCAATGGCTGGTAAACATCAAGAGACCATAATACCAAGAGAGTGAAACTGGTATTGATGTCTCCATGATGTGCTTGGCCCTTAAGATTAATTTTAAGAACAGGAAGTTGATGCCATTGCACGTGCAAACAATGAAATTTGATTGTCAGAGGAGAAACAGTTTGCATCCACGTGAACTTAAAAATCAAATTCCATTGTTTCAGCGCCTTGCACGTGCAATATGGCGTCAACTTCCTTTTACTAAAGATAACCTTAAGTGCCAAGCCGCCGTGCAGACATCAGTTGTCAAGTTTTGCTTTCTTAGTATTATAATAGTCTCTTGTAAACATACATTGATTGATTGATTGAATTTTTTTATGAAGTGCATTTTACTTATGCAAGGAATTTCATTTTCAGTTTGCAAGAAATAAGGAAAGAAAAAAAGATTATTGGACTACTATACCTCAGAATTTCATCAACCAATATTGTTTTCATTTAGCATATTGTTCCTAAAAGCAATATAATTATTATTGTTCTACTTGCTTTAGAATTATGTACATATATATATTAGAAGATGGTTATAAAATATAGTTATAATCATGATAGAAGTATTCAGTATTAATAAGTCCATATAACACAAAATTTAAAATTTGATTTTCATCAAAGTGACTTAGCTTTCAAGCAGTAGAACAAGTTTTGCTATGCAGGTTAAAAAAAAACTTGCAAAACTATTTTTATAACAATTATTTTGTATTAATAAAGTTAAAGTAAGTTAAAAAATAAACAAGTTGTTTTACTTTCAATTACTAATGAAGTGTCACCTTTGAAGTGCAATTTCTAAGCAACATATAGAAACTCCAGCTGCATCCTGAGGGGGTGGGAATGGGGGTACCTACACCCTAAAAGAAGGGGTGTGGTCAAGGCAAGACTTTTGGAGTCACAAGACAGCATATTTTTTGTGAGCCCAACTCTAGTGATATAGTGGATGTTTACCATTTACTCTGGAAATTCTGCTAAGCAAACAGGTGTGTCAAAACAACTTTCCAGAGCAGGGTCATTCTGGAGAGGGACATATATACCTATTTCAAAAAACGTCACATTAGGCCCACATGTACACTCTAAAACTGCAAAGGATTTTGGTAGATTTCCAGTAATACAAAAGCCCGGGGGGGGGGGGGGTACTCCCATATATTTGCTATACGGGTACGTGCCGCCAAACAGGGTATGGTTTTCAGCGATTTTACTCTGGAACAGGGTTTATCAAACTCATTAATAATTCATTAGAAAACACAATGGAAATCACTACCGGAACGTAGATCTTTATATCGGATAAAGATTTTTGTTCATTTGCATAAACTTGAAGTTGGATTTTCTAAGCCAAAAGTAGTCAAACTTGGAAAATTCTGGTCCAATATGATAATTGACAACTAGACGTTTGATAAGTAATATAAAGAACTCGAGAGCGTGTTATATCGGGTCTAAAGATCCTCGCCTTCGGCTCGGATCTTTATCCACCGATATAACACGCTCTCTCGTTCTTTATACATTACATATAAAATAGCTCTTTCTCTCTCTGGAACAGGGTAGCTTTTTTACAAAGTACGTCTGGATGTTGCAAAAACGTCGCTCTGCAATTAGGTACCAAAAAGAAATCAGTCGGAATATCAGATTGACTCTTCATTAAATGCTTGACAAAACTGATAACACAAACTATTGCATGTAAAAATGCAAAACATTTCACTGGGACAGGGTATATTTTTGTGGTACTTACTCTGGAACAGGGTAGCGTTTTAAGCTTTTTTACTCTGGAACAGGGTCAGGGTTTGAGGGGCTCAGCAGCACGTCCCTACCCAAAACTGGAAGGAGTACCCCCCCCCCCCCCCCCCCCCCCCCCCGGGTACAAAAGGCTTAATTGCTCATAACGCTTGCTGGAATGCTTAAAATGCTCACCAAGGAAACATCACACAAGGAAAGACAGTGGACAGATTAATTAAAAGAAAAACTGCAAAAACCTTTTGCAGTCTTGGAGTGTACACTGTGGACTTGTTGCGACAATGTTTTTGGGATTAGGGTTGTTATCCAGGTACCACAACCTCCTTGTGGGCTCTCTTTTCCTTCAGTATAGGACTAGATCTAGCCTTTTCAAGTGTAAAACTCCAGTCAGACCAAAAAAAAGGAGTATGTCTTGAGGTGTACCAATTATCCCAGAAATTTTCCAGTGGACAAAAGTTGTACATAGTATTTATAAAACCAGTGAGAACTTCCATGATTTCTGTTAAAATGTTACTCTCAAAAATGGTATAAAAAGGCATTAACCATACCTACAGCTTCAAACAACAGGAAAAATTTGTAAAACAAATTCGAAGGTTTTTGTCAAATTGCCATTATGAATCAAGCTGTAAAATACAAAGTTGTACATTGTGAAAATATGTACATTATGAATTATTCAGTTTATTTTATTCAGATGTTAATAACTATCTCATAGCATAATCATTTACATACTATTTATTTAACAAATCTGTGTCAAAGACTGAAACACAAGAAGGGAGAAAAAGGCAGCAAGCTAAGGCCCTATTGTTTGAAAGTGGGTTAGCACCTAACCCAGGGTTAAAGCCAATGGTTTTCTTTAGGTTTAACCCTGGACCCTGATAGATAACTTTATTTCATAATTCTCCCCACACACTTTGGACTAGCCTATTACAATGTCAGTGTCACGGTAGAACTAGCCTTCTTAGGCACTGACACTAGTTCTAGGTTGTTACAAATCCCCTGGGGGAGCACTAAGGGTATTTTTGCATAGAGGTGTGCTGCCCACACCTCAAAACCCTGACCCTATCCCAGACCTAAACTTTTGATTTTCCATACCCTAATCCAGACTAAAACTTTAAAATGTATACCCTATCCCAGACTAACGCTTAAAAATAAACGTTTCCTAGCCTCTTTCATTGAGCTATTTCCTTTAGTTGACAGCATCACTTAAGATGATGAGGCTGATGGTACCCTTATGCCAGACTAAAGGGCAAAAAATGATACCCTATCCCTTAAAAACCATACCCTATCGGGTGGCACATACCCATATAGTAAATATGGGGAGTACTCCCCAGCATCATGAAGCTAGAAACAATAACATCTATTTGAGGCCTACTTGAGATGCTGTAGTCAGAGCGGTATTCATTTATGAAAAACGTGCCGTGTTGTTCAAGCTTCTGCCATGTTTCAGCATTTTGACTGGATAAAATATCCATGTTGACTATTTAGTGCAGATTTCGTATGAGTGTGAAAAGGACTGCGTCATGCCGTGACCGTGTCAGTGCTGTGTTTCCTATCAAAACATTCGAAAATTCTGCCATAACCGCGCCGCGACCATGCCGCGGCCTTTTCACACATACGAAATCTGCACTAAAATGCCAAGATATGGCACAGCACAACAGGAACGTCAGCACAGGGTATTTTTGCAGTAACACAAAAATGTCTTTACAGTAAGACCACTTTTGATAAAATGGCTCTGGTCTAACAATGAGGAAATTGTATAAATTAGCATATCAATCATTTCCCTGAGCCTCAAATCCACTATAGCAAGAGTGGGGGCTAGTACTGGCTTTAAATAAATACTAGGTAATTCCAAACTACTAGTAATTATAACGTTTAATGTACTGTTTAGGTTTATATAATAATTGGCATATTACGCACGCTCTGATTGGTCGAACAACCATGTGTGATTAGAGTACACACACATAGATGGCGTCATCGAATCTTACGCGTGCTCTGATTGGTTGGAATGTTTCGATAAATATTATATAAAACAGATAGATTCCATTTTTCCGTGCGTGTGTACTCTAATCGATGCACAGAAGACGTCAAAATGTGGTGAGAACAACAGTCACGTACTTTTTTGTTCTCACCACATTTTGACATCATCTGTGCATTGATTAGAGTACAGACGCACGGAAAAATGGAATCTATTTGTTAACTATTACATCAAATTGGTATGGAAAACATGGCATCTGAACAAGACAAGGCTGCCTTTAAATTTGTCAAGGTATTTACGTAGTGCAAAATATACCATCACAGATTTCTTCTACCCTGGACACAGATAGGCTGTACTCCTTCCCCTACAATTTTTGTCATAACCCTTGCAGTCATGGATGAATCATTTAAACGTTCTTTAGAACAGATAGCACATGATTTCACTACACCCTTGCATATGTTTAGTCACACCAGATGTTGTATTTATAGTGATGATTATCAATAACACTTGCCTTGTCCGTGCCCTCCTCCCCACCTTTTGAGTAAAAACCATTTATAGGCAAGCAATGAGCTTTTCTCACCCCTTGCGTGACATTTTAATTTTTTATCCAACAGCAATAAAAATATGATATTTGAAAAGAGGACACCAAAGTTAGCAGAAATTGAAATTTTGAGGTAGTTTTGATGAATAGTGCCAAAGTTATGGCCGGCCTAAAGTTTGTACTTTTTGTATAGAAATGTTTGTTGGAGGGCAAGGTGTTTGGTTCCTGTTCGATTAAAATATAAAATGTCATGCAAAGGGTAAGCAAATCTCACTGGGTTGCAGCGTAGAGGATATTATTAATAATAATAATTATAATGTAGTTTGCCTTGAAACAGAAAGTTACAGTCTGTGATAACCAATGGTTCTGTTACAGCACACAAATATCATCCATACAATTTATTATTTTCCCTTACTGAATAAAAAATGGGCTGTAATATACCTAACAGCATTTATACTTTCATCATTTACATCTCAATATTTTCTGTGTAGTAAATAACTGTTTTTTAATATCCTTTGAAGGTTTTGCTTAAAACACTGGTTATAAAATTACTGTTACTTAAATTGTTGAGTGTTTAGAGCAGATTTTATAGAGAGTGAAACGGACTGCACTGTGCTATGGCTGTGTCATTGCCGTGTTGTCCATAAAAACATTTGAAATTCCTGCTGTAACCGTGTACTGACTGTGCAGTGCAGCTTTCACAGTCATATGAAATCTACTCAGCTATCTCCTTGAATTCACATGTTCCCTGTACAGCCAGTTGCCTTTGCACCCTCAATTTTCTCATGTGTCTTTCCTGTTCCCGTGGATTATCATTTCTTACATTTCTTGCTATTAAAAAGCATTCAATAGTAATACAAAGCTCTGAGGGCATAGCACTGTTAGTTAAATCCCTCTCCAGTGGATAAAGTTATCAGATAACAGCATTGTTTTGAATAATAATCTATCCATTGGATTTATAATTAATGCTATCCACCCTTTAACTGGTATCTGCTGTATTTTGTTACCATTGTTGAACATGTCTGACCTTCATGTTCTATCAGGTAAAGATGAACTGCATTCATTTAAAAGGAGCTTGACAGGCTTCCAAGCCTCTCTAGGTGGAACCTACAGAAAAGGCAAACTAACAAATTTAATTGTAGATTCAATAGGTTTCTTGTAGCCATGGGTGGGTTACAGGGTTGCAAACTGAGGTATCCATTCAGTGTCAGTTAAAGAGAACTTTACAGAGTGCCTTTTATGAGCATCATGCCTACACACAGAAAAACTTATTTCTATAATACAGGTTTGCAAACAAATACCATATAATAGCCTATTAATACAGCCATCCCAGTTTCACTCATTCCCTTTGGTCTCCCTCAAAAGAGACATCTGCTGAGCAACAGACCTGAAACGTGCTTACTGATGACCAATGACCCTGAATAAATTAAGCAGAGGAGTTGAATAACATTTGAACAGCATTATTTTTGCTTCATTAAAATGTTTTTGGCCTGTGTTGAAGTAGTCTCCCTCGCAGCTGCTACCAGTATCATCACACAACACTTTCTATTCAGGGGAGAAAGCGTTGCATGACCACACTGGTTGCGGCTGCAAGGGAGAGTGTTGAAGGCACTCACCCAATATATCTACATTAATTTTGTTTTTTCAACCAATAACCTTTAGACAATAGACAAAAAGTATTATTATGAAAGATCCATGAATGATTTCCACACTGGATTGGAAGCCTTTATGGCTTTATCTACTTCAAACTTTCTTATCCAATCAGAATCACTACCCTGATCTAGGTAGCATTACATCAGACTCAATCAATACAGAATTTTTGGCTCTGCTGCTCAGAGGTCTTTTGTTGGCAAACAAGGGGGAAGTGTGAATTACAGGATGGCTAGTTTCTCAGGCTACAGATCGAAGTTTAAAGCGCTATTGGGCAACCTCTGGAAATAGCGCTATATAAGTAAATAAAATTATTATTATATTATTATTATTATTAAAAATCACATCTTTTCCCCCTTGTCCCACCTCGCACCCTCCACCCACTTATTTTCTAAAATATATAAAAAATTAGATATATTTATACAAATTGAGTCCACTCACATTAGTAAAAGTTTGTAATTTTTCTGGATAAAAAGAAGGTAGAAGAGTGTGTAGTAACATTCTCCAACCACTAACAGACTCTGAAGTCTGTGACCTTTCTGTAATTACACAGGTAACCCATGGACACCAACTACGGTGCTCTGACAATGGATTAAATGCCTTTTTCTCCAAATCCTGAAAAATTGAAAATTACACAGCATGAATAACCAGAGCTGAGTCAAACATGTTCCCAGTCACTTGATACACAGCTTAATCTTCACCACGGGCAATAAATAATTTGCTTCATGACATAAAATACAACAAGCATGAGTGAATGCAGGCTTGATAAAAAGCAAACATGTCACCTCCCCTTTTTTCAAAATGCTTTAAAGCATTTGCTTTGGCTATGAGGAATATGACTAACAAAGCTTGCTTGCAAAGACAGCATGGGTAATTTTGCATACTTGCTTGTTTGACGACTGCAACACAGATCTACAATAAGATGCAAAATACCTTGATATCATTTGATTTTTTTAGCACACAAATAGCCAGAACGAAATTTGTCTTTCTCCCCCTATACAATGTTGTTCAATGATGATCCAAATGTCCAAAGCTCTATGACCAGACAACATTGTATGGGAGGGGAGGGAGGGAGGTCTCCTAAACTGCTTTTATACAAGGAAAGAGTGATCTTTTGAGAATTTATACAAATTTGTGCCACACAATTTCAACCTTTTGCACCTGATTGTAGACTAATAAATTCAGATGGGCCTCATTTCAAGGCATGAAAATGGATTCCTTCCTTTTTCAAAATCTCAGTTTATTCTCAACACTCTACCTCTAGTCGTATTCTCTTGATATCTGGTGCATAATCTTCTTTATCTGTAGAACTTTGACCAGCCATAAACTCCAACTCAGACTCTACAGCCTGTAGTTTTTCAGAAAGACTTTCTTCTTCAACTTCTACACAAAGCGACTCACAGTGTTCTTTTTCTGACAAGTCCGAAATTGATGAGTGAAGAGGGGACCGGTAGGGGAGACCCTCTGTCCCTATCCTACCCTTGAGGGGGCTGTCACGCCCTGTTATGAGTCTTTTTATCAGTAAAGATTCTCTTGACGGTGTCATCTCTTTGACGTTTGATTCACTCAAACTCATTGGGGAGTCTGTGCTCTGATCTGAGACTCTGTCTAGTGATCCCTGAGTTTGTGTAGTTGTTTCCACATCATCTTGCCCTCTTAATTTTAATTTTACTTCAATGTCCATACATTCCTCAATATCAACACTCTGCTTAGTTGAATCACCCAAGTCAATAGAAGGAATATTTCTGTAACCTTGGCTTGTTCGTTTACACCCTGCAAAACTTCGAACAGATTCTGTTTCTTCATCAGTGGATACCATACTAGATGACGATTGTTGACTAATGTCCATTGATTCATAAATTTGTGAAGAAGATTGTGGACCTTGCTGAACTCTAGTTTCAGAAGAACGTCTAAAAGACCTGCTAGGAGTTGGGGGATTACTTGGGAGATTTTCCTCCTCTGCTGAAGATGATATTGATTTAAAGTTCCAAAGACCAAGTTCACGTCGACACATTGTACAAAATAAAGTACAGTGATCAGCATCTGCCTCACTGTTTCTAAAAGAAACAGCAAATTAATATTTTAGTTAGTAATTTTAATGTTAAATGTTAAAAATCCTACTAGGGCAGATTTTGTACAAGTGCGGAAATATTATGGACCATAATTATCTATTGTGACCATGTCAATGTCAGGATGTATGTAACCTCCCGTTATGTTTCCCAGAACCTCTTTTGGGGTGAGAATCTTTTTATTTTTGGACCCGGCCGCAGTCAGCCACAAGCATTAAGTTACCAGAGAATTTTTGTAATCTAACATTTAGTGTGGTCTCATTGTTTGTAAGCCCAACAATAATTTTGTAAGTAACATATTATTTTACTTGTTTTGTCGTATTGAAGTATTTGTATCAATTTGTTTGGTCAAACCACACACGCACCGTTTCACACCACACGTTGCTAAACATCAAGAACCAAGAATAAAGAAAGATGTGCATTTGGAATGTGTTGTCAATGTGAAGTCTACAATGTATTTAGACATTATTTTAAATTCTTGCTGCAATCATGCTTTGCTATTATCATGTTGTTTTCAGAATCATACAAAAATTGCTATGCATTAGTGAACTCTTAGATCTGACTTGAGAATGAGAATGAAGCACTGTATGAATTCTTTACACTGAATCTTATACACAGGGCCAATTTTAACACTCATACTTGTACTCATTCTTGTACTTGTAGTCAGATCTAAAGTTCACTATTTTCCACTTCCTACCAACCACCACTGGTCAGGTCTCTATATTTGTGATGGGACACAGAAACAGCATCTGTGCAAGACCTGGCTCATAGCACACCCATGTACACGAATGTGGTATTATAAATAATAATTGGTATAACATGCATGCTCTGATTGGTTGAGAACTGTGTGTGATTACAGTACACACGCAGATGACGTCAATGAATCTTACGCATGCTCTGATTGGTTGAAATGTTAGATGAGTATTATATAAAACAATTGGATTCCATTTTTCCATGGGTCTGTACTCTAATAAATGTACAGAAGAAGTCAAAATGTGGCGAGAACAACAGTCACACTTGACTTCATCTCATGGTGTACTTTTTGGTTCTTACCACATTTTGACTTCATCTGTGCATCTATTAGAGTACAGACGCACAGAAAAATGGAATCTATTTGTTAATTATATAATAATTGGCATATTACGCGTGCTCTGATTGGTCGACCAAGCATGTGTGATTAGAGTACACACACATAGATGGCGTCATCGAATCTTACGCGCACTCTGATTGGTTGGAATGTTTCGATAAATATTATATAAAACAGGTAGATTCCATTTTTCCGTACGTCTATATTCTAGTCAATGCACAGAAGACGTCAAAATGTGGTGAGAACAACAGTTACGCCACTCGACTTTGTCTCGTACTTCGTACTTTTTTGTTCTCACCACATTATGATGTCATCTGTGCATCTATTAGAGTACAGACACACAGAAAAATGGAATTGATTTGTTAAATAGATACCTGTTATTCCAGCCACACAGAGCAATCAAGCTGGAGGTTTTAATGACCTGCTTGGAATCGTCATTTCCCTTTCTTACTTCCTGACCAACAGTTTGAAATAACTGTTGTAAACTATCTAGATGTTCATCTGACACTTCATCCTAGGTACAAACAAATATTATGAAATTACAATCCATTTAGTCTTCTGAATTCATGTCCAATAAATAAATTTGATGTACATGTACAATGTAGCTCATCACCCTTCCTTGCACTACAAGAGCTGAATTAAGAAGGGTGCAGCTCAATGTGATCAAGTCAAATGCAAAGGTATACAAGGGCACTTTCATCATGAGACAGTTACACATTTACACAATCATTTACATACAAATTTACATACACACACGTAGCAGCCACCATACTAACCCATGTCTGATCACAGAGCACAGCTTAGATCAAAACTAGTTCGTTTTTACTGAGGGAGGAAAAACCGGAGTACCCAGAGAAAAAACCCTCAAAGCAAGGGAGAGAACAAACAAGAAACTGAAGCCACATGTGATGCCCCACCCTGGAAACAAACTTGGGACCACAGAGGTGACAGACCTGCACTCTCACTGCTTGGCCACCCTTACTTCCCTAAAACCAACTCTCAACTAATGGGCATCTCATGTAGACAATTAAGTTACTTGCTGTTACAAAAATCATCTCCAGGGACTCTTAATCTCCTACACTGACACAGCCATGTTTGGTCTTGTCACATAACACTCCTTCAACACACACAGCTGCTACTGGCAGCCAAACATTCTATTCCCATGCTTATTAGCCAATCACAGTTCAAGTTCCAGAATCAAGGACAATTTTACACCATTAACTTTATGTTTTAGGTGACAACAAGCATTCACTGAAAACAACTCCTACAACAGTATTAAAGGATAACCATTTGACTAACAAACCACTGACAGATAACAAACAAACAGCCAGCCCATACAGCTAACAAATGGCCAAAACAATGACCAACAAACAAACAACAAACTACCGACAGTTGGCTGACAGTTCACCAACCAATGGCCGACAAGGAACTTGGTATGTCTTTATACTAATACTTTTACCCTACCATCCATAAAGATCCTGCAAAAGTTCTATAAGTCCCTCCCACCCAAGCAAAAAGGCAAATAGTTGACATCTTAAGGGACTCTTATTAGTTGCAGAAACTCCTTGAGAAGAGTCCACTAAATGCATTTCTACTCACCATGTCACTGAACGTTATATCATCAAGTAATGGTAGATTGGTTCCTAGTGAAAGCAAAGAGTGCCATCGAACCTGGAAGTCTGTTCTCCATTGATCTTGTGTGTAAACAGGAAGCTGAACAAACACATCTAAATAAAAAATATACAATTATAATGTACATAATACGTAAAGGCCCTGCTTTAAAGTTAAACTTTTCAAAATATTTTTGTTTAAGAGGCCAACTTCTTTTTAGAGAAATCATTTGTGGCGTGACGTTATAGAGACTTTAAATAGGTAAATACATGTAGTCCGAGTGCTTCTTAGTAGATAAAAAACAGCCTTTGAGAAAAAAGTCCTTTACACATATTATGTCAACATCATGCACATGTATATCATCAGCAACCAAAATTCACAGTCAACTCTGGTAATCAGACAACTACTCGAATTTGCAAACCCAGGTCCCTTTTCTAGACAACTGTATGTACATTAATTATTAAATTTTCTTATCAAACTCATTAATAATTCATTAGGAATAAACACAAAGGAAATCACTACCATATCATAGATCATGGATTTTCTAACTGCAAAAAAAAAAATTCAGATCAAAAATACTGCATTACTTCTGATTACCACGAACCCTTAGCTTACATCCCCCTCCATATGCCATCTACCTGGTGAGTGTCAGATAAATGAAAATACAAAAGAGAAGCTTGCACAGTTGAGAGGTTGAACTGAATAGGGTTTAATGCTTAAGCCATGCTTTTATGGAAGGGATAAACACTGAGAAGCGAGGCTTTTAGCCATATTCATCCCGAGCGCCATGTATATGGATAAAAGCCGAGCTTCGAGGTATTTATCTGCCTTATTATAAATTATGATTGAGGAGGGTTTCACACAAAAGCGATTCAAAAAGACAATCACTAAATAAATTAGATCATTGTTACCGAATTCCCAGAAGGAAACCTTATTAAATAGTTGTTTTTCAATTCTATTCAGAGAAGCACAAACGAACTTCATGATAACACACAAAATATTTTTTTGTTGAGAAGATTCCATCAGTTAGCTCAGTAGTATAGTGGTTAAAATCGGGTATAAGAGTAAGGTATAAGACTTTTTTTTCCACCAAAAATCGCTACTTAGTATATTTCTAAGAAAATTTCTCATTGTCCACACATAGATGACCTAAGGAAGTAGAGACCGAAATTATAAATTCAATTGATTTATCTAGATAAACCCCGGTAATTATAAATTCGAGTGATTCATCTAGATAAATCCTGGGGAAGACCTAGATAAAACCCTTGAATTCATAATGACTGGGATACAATATCATTATGTATAGTACAAAGAACGAGAGAGAGTGTTTTATTGGATATAAAGATCCGAGGCTATGGCTCGGATCTTTATACCGATAAAACACGATCTCGAGTTCTTTATACGGCTTAAAAAACCCCAACACATATTAGAGTTGTTCTCTAAAAGAAAATCAAAAATATCTAGTTCATTTATCTTGGAGAAAATCGAGGTTAAAGTTGATGTAAATTAGGCCAAATCTTTATCAGATACATGTATGTATAAAGACACTCGTCACGGTGAAGATTTTCATTGTGTTTGCCTTATGAATTATTAATGAGTTTTTAAAATCCGATATAAAGCCCCGTGAATAACAAAGAAATCCGACTCAATCATATTATAAGGGACCAGTATCATTATTTTGATTAATAAAAAGAAATAAAGATATCCTGGCCAGAACCTTTATAGGATTATCAAATGAATTGTGTTTTTAGTATTTGATAGCATACTCAATACAAGTAGTTTCCAAGAATTTTTTCCATGAAGAATTTAATTGTAAGAAATCTGTTCCAAGAATAACCCCATGCTCAACGTGTGGACACAATTGTTTGAGGCTGTCTGCAGTGTGGCATCCTTCTTAGAAAAACAGACAGGTAGTCTATTGAATAAATTATGTGTAATATAATCAGACAATGACCAAAATAATTATGAGTCAGAAAATTTCTATTGTTTTTAGGTCATAAGAGACAGACATGTGACTTGAACCAACCAATCAGCAAAATTTGTCAAGGTATAGATTAAAGCAGTTAGCGTACAAAGTTCTTTCACATTCAACTGAGCTGGACTTTCGAATTGTGAGTTTACTGCTACAGTAGTG
Organism: Telmatactis stephensoni; assembly: GCA_029948255.1. Lineage (NCBI taxonomy): Eukaryota > Metazoa > Cnidaria > Anthozoa > Actiniaria > Isophelliidae > Telmatactis > Telmatactis stephensoni. Next base: position 378,602 of record JALIZF010001632.1, on the reverse strand, counting down.
GTTCTTAAGTTATAATTATAAACTGCACTAAACAACAATAGCTAATGGGTAACAGTAAAAGCTTAGAGCTAAGTGAAGGAGAGAGAGACAGACTGGATAAACAACTTGAACGACTAGAGAAAAATGTAAGATTAACATACAAAAGCCATTTTGAATTAAGCCAGTGGTATGGACATCTTGCTCAAGGATTGGAACTCTTTGTGACCATTTTGATACCATCTTCAATCACTGGATTGGCACTTAGTTTAAAGGCATCTAAGCAACCAAATATTGCAGTGGCAAGTTTGAGTTTGCTTGGGTTTGTTTTCAGTGGCTTACAAAAGTTTGAGTCGAGTCACAGCAAGTATCATCCAGCAATTAAGCAAGAATTGCATTTTAAAGCAGGCATTCAGCTCTCTGCCTTTCACAGTGAAGTGAATACATTTCGTCGGCTACGATTAAGAGATCCTACTTTAACACGCCAACAGTTTATGGTTGAACATACAAAGCTTATTGAGAAGAAGCGACAGTCAGATGAAATTATTCAGACTGAGACATGGGCTTATATTAAAGCTCGTAAAAAAGATCAAAGTTTTGCTAAAATGTGGAAGTCACCTGAAAGTGATGAAAAGGAAGAAAGAAAGTGAGATTATGAAATATGGGCATTGAAGTATGGAACCAATAATTACATGTATTACTCCAGCAAGGTAAAAGATGAAGAGTACATGTATGACAACTTCTCACATAATTTTACAAAGATTTAGTCTCGATAGGAACACCTCAGTCTATAATACAAACACCTCCAAATTATGGATAGATCTTTAGGTCCCAGCAAAATCTCTGGGTGGCATGATTGATCAAGTAGTAATATTGGTGGCCATTCAGTGAAACTGACAAAATATACCACATGTCAAATATAAACAAATTTGCTAGCAAAAAGGACACATGTCTTTGAATATAATTATATCAAATAGGATAGAATGGAACTTTATTAAAATTACTTTGCAGTGGCTTTCACTGAATTATACATAATTAAAGAAAAAATCTAAAAACTATTTAAAAATATATATTAATATATTCAACTATTAATTTAAGAATTCATTTCTTTTAACATATTAGGAATAAATGTATTTCTAAATCTTTCTGTGCGTATAGAATATCAATGATCCAATTGATCACACTGAAAGGCAAATCTAATAAACTATTAAAGCTTGTCAACAAGAATACTGTGATTTATTAAACCAAAATAATGCTTTACAAAAAATCAAAAAGCAAAGTTCTTACTGTAGAACCGTTTCCATCTGTTGCTTTGGCCCAACTATGGATCATACTAATCAATGCCAGGGTGGTAGATGACTTGGGAATTCCTCCGTATTGGTTGGGATTGATGATTTAGAGGACAGTAGGTTTGACATAATAGGATACCACAACCTCTTCAGCAATCTTTGAAATACATGATGTAAGAGAGATCGGTCTAAGATCTTTCCCAATGTCTGAAATGGGCTTGCGTTTTGGAACAGGGCAAACATTTGCCAATTTCCAAACACTCTGCAATTTCTGTTCAGTAAAAGAAGCATTCAAAATCCTACTGATTGGAGAAGCAATTATCTCAGCGTATTCTTTCAGGAATCAACCTGGAATCTCGTCAGGCCCACTTGCTTTGGCAGGGTTTACTTTCAGAAGCAATTTTAATTAGAAACCCTATCCTCTGTCACTTGCATGAAGTCTGGATCACTCTCCAGTGGAATATGATTTAGAGGAGAAAGGAGAGTGTATTCTTGCATAGGCTCTAACAATGTTTTATTATTTACATTTGCCTTCTCTGAGACACTCAACCCTTCCAATTCCGGTATGTTCAACTGATTAAGAACATTACCTTTTAATTATTACTCTGCATTCCGCTCAGGCAAAACACCTCTTTTCACGAAACACCAGGTTTTTAAGCAATAGAAAACCTTTAATTCATACTTATAAAGGCTTATACTAAAAAGGCTTATACTACAAAAAATATATATCCATACAAAATAATAGAGTGGTTTTCTTTCCGCTGTGAAAGAATAGGCGAACTAATAGTAAGTTAGTAGACAAAAGTAGAAATTTGTTTAAATAGTGATTTTTCTTTCATGGGCAAAGGAAAATCACTTTTAAATAATATAAATACAACAAACACTTTGTCTTCAAGTTCATCAAAGATAGATATTATTGTTAACCAGGATACTGAAGACATTGCCTTTAGGATGGCTTTTGGGTTGTAATTTTTGAAGGATCTTATAATTATATGGTAACATGAGCTTTTGACAGTTATTCTTTAATCAAAGCATGGTAAATACGGTACCAACTCTTTCAGGTAGTGAAAACCAAAGCCATTTACTGTTTTGTATGCATAAAGCAAAATTTTAAATTCCACACACTTATCATTATTGGTAGTCAGTGTAATTCCATTAGCAATGGTGTAACATGTTCTGACTTTCATGACAGGGTGATCAGTCTTGCTGCACTGTTTAAGACACACTGGAGACGTTGTAGTAAGTGTTTGGGTAAGCCATAATACAATGAGATACAATTGTCAAGCTTTGCTGTGACAAAAGCATACAGCAAAGTCTTTGTGGCATCATAACTTAGATACTTCCTTATACTTGCTATATTCCTTAAGGAGAAGAATGCCGATTTACATACAATGTACTTGAGCTATGTGCTTATGCAGAGAAACAGTAGTGTTGAATATTGTTCCAATATTCCTTGCACAATCAGAGGGTACCACAGATGCATTTGCTAATTAGAGACAGTCCAGAAACGGAGCAGGGCCGCGCTTGGCATGGAAGACGAGAATTTCTGTCTTGTCATTGTTAAGTTTTAAACTATTTCCCACATCCATGTGTTGATGTCACGCACACATTCTTCTAGCTTAGACTTTGCATGTTGAATATCATTTGCGACAGAAGTCTCAAAGGTGCAACTAATCTGTGTGTTGTCTGCGCATAGATGGAATTTTATAACACTTGATGGTGTCGCATTATGCCTCCTAGTGGTACTGTATAGAGAGAGTAAAGGATTGGACCCAAAACGGAGCCCTTTGGGATGCCACAGTTGAGAGGACAACTAGCAGAATTTATATTGTCATTTGCCACAAACTGCCTTCGACCAGTAAGAAAGGAGGTGAACCATTTGAGAGCAGTTCCAACAATGCTGTATCGATTAGCCATTCTGTGAAGGAGTGTTTGATGGTCTACAGTGTCAAACGCAGCTGACAAGTCCAGTAGCAAGAGAATAATACATTTATTTTGATCCAGTGCTAGTAGGATGTCATTCTGTACTTTGATCAAAGCAGTTTCTGTGCTGTGTCCAGGCTTATAAATGCATTGAAAAGGTTCCAGTAAATTATTTGTATACAGATGACTGTTGAGCTGTTTAGCAATGACCCTCTCACAGGGTTTCTCTCACAGACTTTGGAGATGAACATCAAATTTGATGTAGGACAATAATTCGAGAGCTCTTCACAGTCGAGAGATGTATTTTTTAGTTTGGGATGCAGTACAGCTTTCTTCATGCATTCAGGAACTACACCCTGTGACAGTGACAGGTTTACTGTTTTTTTGTGAAAGAAAATATTACATTCCTAACATACTGGAAATGGGACCGGCTTTTACTGAGAGCAATGCATTCCATGAGCAATAGGAGGCGTAAAACTTGTGTTTGAGATTACTAGTTTATCTCAGTATTGACGTTTCTATTTCCTCTTTTTATCCTCATTTTATGCAATGCATACATCCAACTATCAGTTTAAATAGCTGTAAAATGTCACAATTGAGAAATAAATACATTAATCCAGACACCTATATATGACCCTTTCCTCGATGACTGGTGACCTTCAAGCACTTTGCCCTTTTTTTTTCACAACTTTATTGGACAAACCATAACTAAAATACAAAATTAGAGAAAGTAGAAAAAGAACAAAACAAAGGCACTGTCCAAGAGGTGGGGCCTAAAAGGGTACATTACCCTACATACCCGCCTTTAAGGCACATTATGTTTCTGTTAATATGCTCTCGCTATTTGACCCTTACTATACTAGTTATATTAACTGAGTAACAATAAGATTTCCACTCTCAAGGAGTCCATCAAAACAAGCCTGAGTAATCAATTGGGTATGTCTGGAGTCCATCAACATGTGCCCAAGTAATCAAATTATGACAGCTTTCTGCATTTTGAGGCCCAAACAGGAAGTGATTTTGAGCTTCACATTTGCATGAAACTCAGATTATTATAAGACTTGGGTATGCGTTGGCATACCTAAGTAAATATACTCTCTCATAAACTTCATACCTGGACATGGGTTGTCTGGCCAAGGACACAGCTTTGTGTGTCCAGTAATAAGGGAATCTTTTAACTGATTACAATTTTTGGCAACTGCAAGAAAAAAACAGGATGTGATTTTAGCAAAAGTTTTGAAATGAGGCAGATTGGAACTCCATATTAAGCAGATATATCAGGGTCCCCTATACCTTTTGCGTAAAATGTGAATGGCTGATTTATTTTGACCTGAAACATGATTTAAGGTCTAAAATTTTTTTGCATCCATGTGAAAGCAACTTTTGATTTTTCTTGTGAACGTAAAAGAGATTTTTGGATTATCCATGATTTGTGAAAAGACCAAATATTTTTACATGATTACATTTTAAAAAGGGGTATAGGGGACCCTCATATATGTACATTTTTTGTCATTTAAAGCCTTACAATAGAAAATTAATTATTAATTAGTCATTCTAAAGGTACTTTGGCTATAAAAATTAAGTGTGACTGATATTATCTATAAGAAATTCACATCTAAACAGCAGAAGTTCCTAACTTACACATTTCAGGGATCCCAGTTTTCTGGCATTGTTGCATCAATACATGCTTTACAACTGACACATTTTAGTATGTCAACATCAACATTTTCCCAGCCATACAGAGAACAATACAAGGGAGATAACTCAAGGGGCTTTGCAAACCATGTAAAAGGCTGATAACTGTTAAGAAGTAACAAATGTCTTTAAAAACTTGAATAATATTATTATAACTTGAACACCCACACTTGGTGGGCCACTGTTCTACAACTAGATAGTAGTCCTAAGAGCCAGCATAGTTGAGTGGTCAGAGCGTTGGTCTTGTAACCTGGTGAGGTGATCCTAAGTTTGAGTCCTGCTTTGGTCACTAGCTGAGGCTGAATTTGTTATCTGTATTCCCTATAGATGTAATATGTCGTTTAAATTCTGTTTATCAACCATGTTTGTATAGCCAACCGGTTTGTCTCCAGCCAGTTGGGATTCTTAGCTATTAAATACAGGTGTATGCTTCTTTGCCAATTATTGTGTATTGAGCTCATGATTCACTATAATTATTGTAAAGTACCATTGAGCTTTGAGGAAATAGGTGCTTCATAAATCATCATTATTTTATAGTTTCGACAATAATTATACACACGTACATTTGTATTGTAAGTGCCGGCTGTTAGAGTTTGCTGTTGACTTTAGTTTGAATTTTCTTTCTTTTTCTATTTTTTTCTTTTCTTTTCTTTTCTTTTTTCTTTTTACTTTTTTTTTTTGTAAATTTACATCTAATTACAAAAACGTTGTCATAGAAAAGTAAAAGTTAAAAGTTAAAAATAGAACAAATAGGAATTAGTCAAAAATGGCAAATTTAATCGATTTTCTCTGCAATTCAAAACAAATACAAAATGTGGACATTACAGTAAGTTATATGTTGGACATTCCTCTTCTTTCTATTTCTTCAGCCCGCGGCCAATTAACAATCAAATAAAACACCATCTCATCATCACAGTGGACCTTGTGCATGCTTATTTTGTATGCTTTTATTCAAATTTCTTCTGAAAACTGCAAAGGATATTTTAATCACTGTTACAGTAGACTAATGAGAAGCACCTAGTGCATCTTTCTAGGGTTCACTGAAAATGCATACTAGACAAAATACATGAGAGTTTTTCAGTATTTGCTTAGCAATTTTTAATTAATGCCAATTTGTTTTAATATTTTAAGGTTTATTTTTCTATGACACATTTTGGAATTAGGTGCAGCAGGAACTTTGCATTTATGACTTTGCATGATGTAATATTATTTACAATGATTTTACTCAATGAAACATACGATCAAGGATACAGAAAAAGTCTTTGCATGATGTAATATTATTTATAATGATTTTACTCAATGAAACATAAGATCAAGGATACAGAAAAAGTCTCAACTCTTGCCCAGAAAGCTTCTTTACTTCTTGGCTGACATGAAGATAATGACGCTTTTGATGACTGATCCTGTACCAATTGTTTGCTGTATAAAGGGTTAGAAAAATGCTTGGTGAGATAAATCATACACAAGTTTATCATATAACTATGACATAATTTGACCAAATAAGGATGAGAGAACAAAGCAAATATGAAGCCATATTTACATAGCTGAAAACTGGTTTGCCACATTTTTAATATATAAAACAATTACTGGAAAATAGGATAAACTAAGAAGCAGTTATATAATAAATCCTTTATTTAGCTAAAGGCTTGGCAAAATACATTAATTATACAACTCGTAAAATATCAGCCAGTAATACACAAAAAAATATCTAATAAGTGGTATTTATTTTCTTTGTCATTGTTTTTTACAGTACAAAACCATAATAATTAATAAATAATCACATCTGATATTGGAAATTGACCTCCAAAACATTCTTAATTATTGTTCAGTATATTATGTACATATAAGTCAAAAAATTCTCAGCAATAACTGTCGAGGAAAAAGTATTTTTAAATCTATATAAATTAGTGTTAGGATGTGTTAGTCAGATTGTATCTGAAGTAGCAATAAATTTAAATTATTATATCAAATATTAAAAAACTCATTAATAATTCATAAGGCAAACACAATGAAAATCGCCACCGTGACGAGTGTCTTTATATCTGATAAAGATTCGGCCTAATTTACATAAACTTTAACCTCGATTTTCTCCAAGATAAATGAAGATATTTTTGAATTTCTTTTAGAGAACTACTCTAATATGTGTTGGAGTTTTTTAAGCCGTATAAAGAACTCGAGATCGTGTTTTATCGGTATAAAGATCCTCGCCTACGGCTCGGATCTTTATATCCGATAAAACACTCTCTCTCGTTCTTTATACTATACTTATACTTAAACTTGTCAAATTATTATCCTCTTTATTTAAGTTGAATTTAAACACAAGTTAGAACAAATTTATGTTTACAGAGTCTGATCTAACATCCAGGAATGTTTGAGAGAGCTCAAGAGCTGTTGTGTAATAGTAGACAATGGGGTATTAGAAGAAGTCACCCAGCTGGAGCTCAAAACTTTTCCAAAACAATTACTATAGCAATAACTGTGTTTACCTAGTCTTAAATAAACACACTCTTCAATTTCTTTCTTTTACACGTTTTTCACAGGTAAAATGTATGGCAAGATGCTTATGACTACAGGATTCTGTGGTTTACTCTTAAAAATCATACTCTCTTTTTAGACTAAATTGGCGAAATTTGTGGCTCTTTTTTCAGTGCAAACCAGTTTTTAGCCACACAATTTTCTTATTGGAAAATCAGTTCTTTTTAGAGAGCAGAGTGGAAATATTTTCATGTTTTCAAATTTGAGTTCATTATTTTCCAAGATATAAAAGTTTCAAATCTCAAAACGCAAAGAATAAAGTAAAATAAGGCATCATTTATTATACATGAACCATTCCAACATACTAAAATTTTTCCATTATAAATCATTTTTATAGATAAAAACTGAAGTTTAGTGAAAAATTTGTTAACTATGTTATCGAAGAGCACTTATTTTGCTGTAGCCACAAGATGTTTGTACAAATTCCTTATTAAATTACATCATCTCATAATTATGTAATTTGGAATTTGAAACTTTTATATCTTGGAAAATACAGAACATTTCCACTATACTCTCTAAAAAGAGCTGATTTTCAAAATAAATAAAAAATTGTGTCATAGGCACTTTAAATATTTACACCTGCACAAATATAACCTAAACTATACTGTACACTAGAGTCGTTTTCGTATGAGTGGGAACACTGTACGGTTACAATACGATACGGTTACGGCATGAATTTTGAATGTTTTTATAGACATTACGGCACTGACACGTTCACGGTACGGCGCGGTAAGTTTCCCACTCATACAAAAACGACTCTAGTTTGTTCAGCAGTTGTCTTGGAAATATATCAGACGTCAGATACATGTTACAAACTGAGAATAACCAACATGATGTCTGACAAGGACAGTGTGTTGCATTATGATGACACGGAGTATTGTTAAAGTGTACTATCACCTAATTACCAATCATATGGTCTATATTTGGCCCCATTCATGCTCTTAAAGGCCTGTGTAAAAGACTTCAACATTTGTTTCAACATCAGTTCAATTTTGTTGAATGCTGTTGAACAATGTTGAATGATATTGAACACTGGGGTGGCAAACGGTTTCAACATTTGATTCAACATCCAACGTGCGATTTTGTTGAATTGCAATGTTGAATTCGTTTGCCACCCCCTTTCAACAGTGTTGAAACACAGTTACACTACAAGACAGATTAGAGCGCAAGAGCATAACCAACAATGTTGAAAGAGCTTGGCAAAAGACTTCAACTTTGATTCAACATTCCAGAGAACAAAAGAAATGTTGAAGCAATGTTGAAGCAAAGTTTAAACTCTTTTAAACTTCATTCAACATTGATTAAACTCTTTTAAACTTCATTCAACATTGATTCAACACGTTTCAACACGCTTCAACATTGTTGAAAGGGGGTGGCAAACAACTTCAACATTGATTCTCAACAAAATCAAAAGGATATTGAAACAAATATTGAAGTCGTTTGCACGGACCTTACGAAAACCTTTGGAAATAGACATATAACCATTGCCAGGAAGTCATATTGATTTTCGAAGGTGGTCTGATAAAAACAGTATACCATGCCAGACCTGTGTGCACATGCAATTTAACCAGAACTAAAAACATTATATACAGCCCCTTAACCCAATTCAGTCAATAAGTAAATAAATAAATAAATATTTCTAATTGACACTCCCCTGAAGGGACTTTTCAGTGTCAATCACTCCACACTCGCTACCACTTCATTCGATATACTCTACATACATCACTCAACTCACATGTTGATTTTTGCTGAGTCAGGGTGGAAAAACTGGAGAACAGCACATCCAACAAACTCAGTTCATGTATGACCCAAGCTGGGAATCAAACCCAGACCACAGCAGTGAAAGGCAAGTAGTGAACCACTACGCCACCTTTGCCACCAAGTACATAATTATAATCATTTAAATTAAATGTACGTTTGAATGAGTATCAAAAATGCGCGAAAAAAAAAGAGACTACCAAATGTAGATTGATCAAAACTGGCTGAAGCACAATTATGGCATTATTTATATTCCATTAACTTTTTGGTTACTTTTAGTGTAACTTTTATTTGTTATGCAAGGAAATTCCCATTCAGTTTGTTTTCTTTTGATCTAAAACGAATGGCGCAATTTAAGCACCACGAAGAACCGCACAGTGTACAGTAAGTTATACAGTATAATCGTACCGTTTCTAATCAGCGATTATCTACACAATTCAAAATAGCCGAATTCTTTTACAACACACGTTCTACCCCTAACCCCACTCTTGAAGAAGACAAACGACACCTTTTTCACGTGTTCACTGAACAACACAAACATCGACAAGAGCCCTCTCAACTCAACTCAAGAAAGCAAAGCATTTTACCGTATTCAACAGACATTTACTGCAATAAAAGGAAACTGAAGGAGCAATATAATGAGATGAACCTATCACCACTCACCCGGTTCCTTGTTCAGCCATTGATGACTGCAGAAAGCTTGTTAAAAGTGTCTTCACTCTGCGAGGAGTGCCTTCCACAACCGCCATATTGGATTTCAGAATTTCTGCTGACCAAAATATGAAAGTGATCGTTGGCGCTGCGCTCGCTAATCATCACGCATTCGGGAAACGGCAGGCAGATTAAAGCACTCAAACGAAAGAGCGACTTTTCCCTTTTAAGCTACGGTAATACGAGCAACACTTAACTTGTCTCGCAACAAACTTGTCTCGCGAGACAAGTTGAGTGTGCCGTTTGTTTGCGTGATGCTTAATCTCTCTAATGTTCAGATGCACCTACACAGATTGATTATAACTGAATTAACCAAAAACAAATCGGAACCAAAAACGCATTTATATGAAGAGAGAGAGAGAGAGAGAAACACAACTGACCTGAACTTTCAATAAATGGGATTAAAACGGAAAATTGATAAAACGGAGATATTAACGGCTTGCGTTACGTAAGGTGAAGTTACACGGGTCGATTCGCAACAACGATTTTTCGCGCAACACTAAATTGGTCAAATTGATAATTTTGTGTTGAAAGTTTTTCAAATTCATATCAAACATTTGCCACTTGTTCACTAAGCAAAAATATTGCTAAAATATTGCGTTTTGTATTTTCCACGGCATAAACTTTATGGACAATATTTGTTGGGCGGAAAATCGTTGTTGCGAATCAACGTCGCGTTTGCTAAATCACTCTAATTCTTTCAATATAATTCTTTCAATATAATTATTAACGAAACAAAAAGCGAGCCAAATACAAGATAATTTACATTAACGAAACATAACACAAGGCGCCAAATCTCTGGCACTCCCAGGCTAACTCACGAACGTTTAATTCTTAAGATTGCCGATCAAATTAACGACTGCGAACAAAGTGTCAGCGGTGTATATTTTTACTTTGATAATCGGCTGGAAAACTGATCGTGGGCGCACTTCTGGAAACGAGAGAAGATTTGGTGTTTTTATCGAACGGTGTCTTTAAAGCTTAAAATAGTCAAGGAATTATTATCTGCAAGGAGAAATTCACCCATGTATTGCTTCATTGTGCATTTATGGATGCCAGGATGATAACTCTGTTTAAAATTAGTTCGAAAAAATTGGGCATTTTTGCCTTGAAGTACGAGCATCGAATGTCAGGCTTGAACAAAAGAGTGAACAAGGCTGCTTTCTCTCAGTTAAAGATTGCTCAAAATCGAGCCAGTTGCCACAGGATAAACTTGGACTGGAAGTGTTCTTAGAGAGACAAACAAGAGAAACAGAGCGGTAAATCTGGGATATCAGCCCATCTTCAGCATATGTTCGTCGGTTTTACATCTTCGCATCGGTTCTGCAACAGTGATTACGGGACTCCGTTGTTTACTTTTTTCTTGAGTAGCTCTGTAGTCTGGAAAACCGAATTATGGCACAAAGAAGGTTTCTCGGATATTCTTATATAATGCTCTTCACAGTTCAGCTGTAACTATTCCCATCAGCAGCAAAAACTGCAGTTAGAACATTGCCTCATTCAAAAGGAAATCTACAACTGGAAAATGTCTAGCCACCCTCGAGCCCCCTCGACCGGTTTGGATGCAAATAGACGAAAATCTACCCAGTTGCCACAGGTTAGTGTCAAGTTATTTTGTTAAAATGAACATTTATTGATTCAAATAGTAATATTCGATCGAGTTTACAGCCCTTCTTCGTGGTGTATTTTACATTCTTGCGTCGAATATGTATGTCTGACTAAATGTGAGCGTGCATCGATGCTGCTTATAAGCAGTCTGTAGCAACTCTTTTATTTCTCTGGTAGTTATCCAAATTCTACTAAATAGCTATATAGTCATTAATGGTTTGGAAATGTTTCCAGGTGATTTTTCCCCCCACAAGCTTGTCTCTAAATTCAAACTACACAGTCATTAGCATGTGACATTTCACCTGAAAGATAAATATCAATATTCCTATATTCTGTACCATTAACCATTGATCACTATATAAATAACTATTATTGCAATCTACGATATGTTATTTACAATGCTATACAAATAATGTGATTATTCTTTCTACCCTTGATCAATAGAATACAAACACTAAAAGTGTGCAACATAAATAGGTACTAAATAGTGCTATTTTCTTTTTCTTTTTTTTTTTTTTGCTAATTCTATTGTTTTCTTTGTTTAATAAGCACTATTTAGAACAAATACTACAAAGTGTTGCATGCTTGTAGTGCTTGTATGCTAGTGGTTTGAAATAACATTCCCCTGAGTAATATTAAGATTGAAGACATCAAGTCTATTGCTTTACAAGCTCTAGATGATCTCTACTGTCATTTGACTCTAACTGTGCATGATCACTTAATGTACCCATGCAAACACTTATTGCAAAACTAGATTATCACTGACGTTAAATAATTCTTGCAAACTACTATGAAAACAGGTTTGGTTTCAAAGTCTGCAAGTGTAGTTTTTATTGAGTCTAGAATTTGATCTTGAATTCTATTATTGTCAACTAATAATTTGGTTTGTTTAGATAAACTGATGTGACCATGGTTAAAGTAAATAATCCATACATGCTATCAAGTATCAATTACATTATATTACATACTGTACCTTATTTTTTTCACTTAACCTAGACTCTTAGCCTAATAAATTTTGCTATGTATTTGAAATTAATTATATTTTCTGTTCACATATAATCTGAACTTCCACTATAGTGTACTCTGTTTTAGTAGTCTACTCAAGCATCAGTAATTAAAAGCAAACTGTGCTCTAATTAATTGCATTTGTGATGGATGGTTAGTAAGAATGGATTACCATTTATGTCTATTATAGATTGACTACTTGCCTATTTTGCATTGAGAAAAGAGAAATTTGATGGAAACATCAATGCTAGTTGTTTTTGCAAACTACTGAAAGTCTCAGTATATTTGGCATTCACACTTAATAAAGAAATAATAAATAAATAAATAAAATAAATATATATATATATAATAAATACATAAATGATAAATAAATAAATAATCTTTTCACAGCATCATATCCACATAGTGGTTCTTCATCTACTGTCACTCACACCCACTACCTCTACATTAAATATTTTTACATACAACTCTCAACTTACATGTTGATTTTTGCTTAGAGAAGAAATACCGAAGAACCTGGAGAAAAACCCTCATGGCATGGTAGTGCACAAAGCTTCAAAATGAAGTCCATCCATGGGGGGTGGGAGTTCATGTTATCCATGTTCTTTACTTTGTCATTGCTAAGAATAGGGATAAATTAAGTCTTAAGGGCGCCCCAGGTATTCTGCTGTGAACTTATTAGCTGTTATTATAGCTGCAGAAAATTGTTATTACTTGCTTCTGCTGAATTCTGTGAATCTGCTGACAATTTTTATCCCTGCCTCTTCTGCAGATTGAATGAACTCTTCCTTATTCCTCCTTATTGTTGAGGCTTGCTGAGCAGTCACATCCTCACTGCTGACTTGACTGGGGAACTTATAGATGATGTCAACTTTTCAAGCAGCTGGCTTCTCTTTTTCAAAGTACTACAAAATGCTGATAAACTTCCTGTTTGTGCTTCTGGGATGGCCATCAACTTGATTGACTTTTCTTTGTCATTATCAGACATTAATAAAGCCATTAACACTCTGACCTTGCTTTTTCTTAAAGATGTTAATAAATACCTAAAGCAAAAATATTATTGAAAAGGAATAATATTTGATGAAGTTATGGTGTCAAGAGTTAATCTTCACATAATGCTGTAGTCTGCGAGCATAGTTTCCTTTTTTCTCCTCCTTGAATCAAAGCAGGAAGTGCTCGCAGAGTAATAATGGAGATATTTAAGGAAATCAGTAATCGATTGCTTTTCAAATCCAGATATATCAACAATATCTACATAATATTATAGTTGTGAAGTTTTGTCAACTCCTGTTTCAAAGTAGATATTTGGCTCATAACATTCAGGTCAGATGAATCTGTGAAGAGTTTTATATTACAAATAAAAAAGTCATAAATATAATTGTTTTCAATTGTTAAATCAAGGGGAATCGAAGGTTAAAACTGGGAAATTATTTACCTGGTCCTGAAGTTTTGTTACGGGCTTTAAGACATCCCTGTCCACGTTAGTCATCTCCAGTTTAGTTAAACGACTTTGTAGCTGTTTCATTGTAGTAAAAGTTCGTGTTCGGTATCTTGTGAATGTGTTGTGCTGGTAAGAGGTTCATGACTGCGAGTTTATATTGTAAACAGAGATGTGAAGTCGAGGAAACAGAATTATCAATGAGGTGCGAGAATTCGGGAAAATCCCTTCTCAGCATAAGTTTCCAAGTCATTTGGTCATTACAAAGGCGGTAGAAAATGTGAACTGGTTAAACTAAAGGAGATGTCCTTGATGTTTAGAAATCTTATGACATACAAAAATATCTCGAAGCGCAGTGTATGAATTCATGCAGTTCCTTCGGTTACGGTAGCTAAAAGTGAGTCTTCTTGTGATCGTTTTGAAAGGACAGTCTTTGGAATACTTTGCGTGCCTCTTGAGTCCAGATTTTTATCGTATTTGAAGCTGTATTTGCTCTTTGATCTCGTAAGATTCCTTTGACAAGAGGTACACAAAACATCGTCTGTCTCCGTCATCGTAGCGCCAAAGTATTCAGTCTAACTCTCTTTTATTATTGTCTGTGACCGAAAACCAACGCGATGTAGACCGCCTTTGGCAAACTATACACTTTTTGGTGGCCATTAACAAACACGTCTTATATAAACAAGAATTTATTGCAACAAAAACAGTGCACGACCTTTAAATTTGTTCGCAAATGTTGGGTTATAATTTTCCCGCTAGACGTTCGACCGCGGGGTTGCGCGAGGACTGGTAATTAAAATAACTGCGCGCGCAAGGATTATCAGTTCCAGCCGCTGTAAACTCCAAAAATGACCGTCGTCATTAAGTTGATCACCTCAAACGTTCGTGAACTGGCTGTCAGTTCCTGTCAATTCTACTGATATGCTAATTACTCGGGCTTCCGTAGGAATGCCCGAGTTATAAATTGGGCTTCGTTATTGTTGTTATTATTTTCCTCGTTCCGACGCAAAACGCAGTCTGGCAACTAAAGCGCATGCGTATAGATAGAAAGGCGCATGCGTCGAGAGGTATATACTTCATGATTGTCCTATATAGTCGCTTCTTTACTTGAGAAGTACAGAGCGACTATACGGCACTCAAAACCATGAAGTATATACCTAAATAAGCGTCAAAAGCACATGGTCATCATGGCGACCTGCAAGATGTCTCGCGATTCAAGGGTAAATATGATTTCTAGTACGCTCAAGCTACATACAAAAGCACACACTGTTCGCGGTAGACCCACACTAAAAGATGTCGAGCATTTTCGAAACGAGTCGGTCCGCGAACTTTATCAATTTACGAGCGAACATTTTTGAGTTTGTTTACGAACGTATTCGTTGAAATACCCAAGTCATCTAAATTGTATTGCTATTTGAAAGCTAAAAACCAAGAAAATAAAGGAAAGTTTGTGCTTAAATTCAACGTAGTCTAATAGTTATAGTTAAAACATAGAGCAGTATAACATAGAGCGGTAGTTTTCATCTTTAATGATCACCAACTGTGAATCAATTCTGCTAATAATCCGTGTTGAAGTTGTAGAGTTGTGAGTATTGCAAATCAGTTATATTAAAGTTGGTTTGTTTCAAGGCAGGCAGAATTACCAACAATTCTTCTGTAAGTAAATGATTGGATTGTCACTCGGAAATGTGTTCGTTGGATGTGAATGCTTCTGCGAGTGTAAAAATTTCAGATCTTAAAAATTCCGAGCCCTCAGCGTGATTTGAGCCTACATTCGGATTTCCGGTCCGACGCTCAAGCACTGACCCTTCAGATAAACTGATAAACAGATAAACTTTAAAACACATTTATTTGTCTCTTCAAATTATTGCAAAAGTTGTTGTTATTAATAAAGCAAATGAATCAAAATATCATGATTAAAATTGATAGTACACTGCAGAAGTCAAATAAGTTAGTTTGAAAAAAACCATTTCACGTGTAGTGACTATAAACAAAAATCAATTTTTAATCCGATGGGTCTTTCTTACCCTAGGCTCCAGGGGTTTATTATTCGCTTTCTTTAGAGAGTTTCTCTCTTATCAAGTAAATAAACGTCGGAAGGAGACGATAAACCAGGGTATAGGTATAGGGTATAGGTATAGGTATAGGGTATAGGTCTTTCTAGAAAAGAAGGCTAAGCCTGTATAAATGCGCTTTTAGGTCAAAGAGCACAGCAGATTAAACGAATGGAGAATTTAAAGGGACAATGTTAACAAAGAGAACTCATGATTTACTACATAGAAAGCCCGAGTTCACGCAGCTATGCGTCTTGTTATACAAAGTTCTTCTCAGTGGACGTGCAGGGTCGTGACATGGTACGTTTTTTCGCTCGTGATCCCGTTTTTTGGTCGAAAATTTTGATCCCTGATCCCAAAAGTTCTCTTATTTTGATCCCTGATCCCAGTTGTGAAAATTCCGATCCCTGAATCCTGTTGATTTGACTACTGATCCCGATCCCACGTTTGTGACCCCGATCCCATGGCTTGAGATCCCGATCCCAAGCCTGTGATCCCTGATCCCACGTACCATGTCACGACCCTGGGACGTGGGAACGATAAATGCGACGGAAATCTGGCAAAACAAAATAATATGTAGTACTATGATATCATAATTAAAGTGATATGATGGCTTGACAATACATTATAATGGAACAAATCGACGAACTTCCTGATAAGTTAGTTGAACGTGCAATAGTCAGGAAGCACAGCTGTTTGGCTAAAACGGAAAATCGCGCTTGATCAAGTTGTTTCGCTTGATTGAAGAGGCTGTAGAAGTCAAACGATAAAATTGTGCTTTTTTGCAACTTTATAAGAAATGACTGCCTTTGGCAGGTTAAAAGCCGTACTCACTTTTTTATCGTTTCCCATCGCCAAAGATCCCCACATGGTTGGGTCGGTCGGTCGCAAAAAAAAACAACTAAATAAATAAAAAATAAAGCGAATAGAATAATGGTAGGGGAAAACAGGGCAGAAAAACGCCGGTATTGCGTATGTCACTGTCCTCGCGCCAACACCTTAAACGTAGTGTAAACATCGTGCATGTTTTTCTGAATAGGCTTCCTCTAGAAAAATAGCCAGACCTAGCTAGTGTCAGATCCAGGCTACAGCGCTAATTATTTTGAGGAAAAAAACTTACTATAATATTTGCTACTTGAATTGTAGTCGATTGTTACAGCTTTTTGAGCTCTGTTAGAGGTCGCTTTTCCGATTCAAATGCCTCATTTTGCTTTTCTCAGATACCCAGCAGTTGTGCCAATAGCCCATTTTGCTCAGTTCCTCTTCTGATGACTGAATTGTCTTTCTAAGCTTCATTCAGTTTAAAAAACCCTTTTCAAATTTGGCCAAAAAGACGACAAAAAGTGGCAAAAATCGCGAAAAGTTTGGAAAAAGTTGGTAACCGTGAAGTCAGCGCGAAAAGCCTGTTGTTTCCGCATGCGCACTAAATTAAAATGACTACAGATCGCGGGTTAACAGGTTTATAAAAACACGTATATTGCTTATATATATATATATATCTTTTTTTTGCGCTTTCAGTGTTTGAGTTTAGTTATCTAATTTTTTTATTTCTTCCAATCAGTTTTGAAAAAAGGGTTGGTCGGGCGATGGAAAACGGAAAAACAGTGAGGATGGCCTAACAAGCATATAGACTTCGGTTAAAAATAGTTTGTCTCCTTTTTTTCCATGACGATCGAGCAATAATGGCGAAAAGCGCCAAAAACTAGACCTTCGTGCGAGTTTTAATCCAAATTCTCGTTCTGGATTAACACTCGAATGCATGCAAATCCTTTTTCTACCGATTAAAAACTAACTGATGTACCAAGATAAGATACTTGTTTAAAACGGATTTTTGAATTGTACAAAGACTTTTTCTTGAAGTTGTGTTGGGATTAGGCTTTTTCAAGCTGAATATAAAAAAACATATAGCAAATGAGCAAATGAAGGCCTAAACCTCATTTTCGATCCAAATTTTCGCGTTGGATTCATTAACACTTTGATTCAACTTTCATCTGCCAAAACTACTTACGAACAATTTAGACTTTCTGACAGAAATGACTTTGGTTTTGTACAACAGCTTCTTTAATTTTACCACAATTTGAATGAACACGCAAACATGAGAAAAACGTGGGCTATTAGACATCTTCTTCCAAATTAAAACAACTCCTCATGTTAAAAATCCGATTTCTTGTCAAAGCCATTTATCTCACAACACAGGCGATCACAAAGCGCAGAACACAATGCGCGCTGGAATTATGGGCCACCATCCTTAATAAATACGTCGGAATACAAGAAAAGAAAAGAAAACCACTGGGACCATGCATGCATGTAGTAGTTTTAGTAACGATCCTAAAAATGGCTCCAAGGAGACCATGGAACCAGAGGCTTCAACCCACTCTCGTGGTTCTCTCCGCTTTTATATTTTTCTTTTTTTTATATATATTTTAGGCCCAAAAGAGAGAGAGAAAAATAGAAAACGTAAACAAAAACAGCCGAAAGAACCCCTAGAGTGAGTTAAGAGGCTGGTCTCCGCTAGGGTACTCAAAGCACGATTAATGATGGTACGTATATAATAAGACTAAGTGGAGTCCAATTTGGTAATCATATCAGGAATAAAAATTGGACGACCGCGTAGCGAATTTGTTTAATCCGAGTATAATTACAGACTGAATTGAACGGCACGAAGTCCTGTTACCAACTGATCATTTTACAATTTTCGAGGAAAAGATTTTTATACTAATCAATTGATGCTAACCGCAACTACAATGATCAAATTTTGTTGAAAAAGCGAGAAAAGTGAGGGAAAAATCTCTTGAGCGCGCGCTCAACACGGTCAGCTTAACAAATAAGTACCGGGTTGCGTAAAGAACGTTTCAGGGAGTAAATTATAAATAAAAAATATATTTTAAGATTTATATACCGCAAATATCTATATGTATATAATCAAATGCGGTTGAAATGAACTGAACTGAAATGAAGTATAATCAAACATAAATGGATTAAGAATCCCAACTGGCAAGGAGGCAAACCAGTTGGCTATCAGTACAAGCATGGCAGAGAAACTGAATTTGAACTAATCGAAATCGGAACAAATTCAGCTAGCTAGTCTCAGCTAGTGGCCAGAGCGGGAATCGAACCTGGGACCGCCAGATTGCGAGACCAACGCTCTGACGGCCACTCGGCCATGCTGAAGGGAGTGCAATTGGAAGAAAAATGAACTGTGGACAAATACCAGCAATGCACATTTCTTGGCAAAGCTAGTTCCCATATGTCGGCTCATTACACAAAATCGATTTAGTATATATGAAACTCAAAAACACAAGCCTACAATAGCCGATTTTCAGTGGACGCAAGAATATACGCATGAAGGTTTTAAAGGTTGGCGTACGCAAATATGTCGCGCGCGTATATATATTTTTTCACGCAACGTTACGTTACAATTTCTAAAACTCATAGTCATCAAATTCTTGCAGCCGTGCGCGTCACGCTGGAACGTTTCAGTGCGACATGACAGGCGCAACGTTACAGAACAAGTTGCAGACCAGAGAAGAACTCGATACTAAGCCAAGAGAGCACGAGGAAGGCCTGGCATATTTCTGCCAGGAACTCACCTGCATGGAAGATCGCGCGCTTTGCAATAAATTTTGTCATGCTCTCTTACCTAAACCTGCAACATTTGCGCGCATCTGCACGTGATGGAATTCTTCAACTCAGAATCAATACTAGTTTTGTTCGCTTTTGTTCATCAGTGAAATGAAACAGTACTGCTTCCGCTGGTGTTTGCATCGTTAACGTGGGTGTGGTTAAATAGATTTTTGTTAATCAGAGTATTGATGTTTTGAAGACATATCAATAAATGATCCGATGAAATAATTTTTAAGACTTAATTTATTTCTAAAAATACCAACAATACCAGAATATAGCGGATGTCCTGTGTGTGGGCAAAGAAGACCTTCCAATCTGTATGTACAACCCACTCTCCCAAAACGTGTGAAGAATTGAAAATTTTACCGTCACTTTCTGGGGATAAATTATCAGATATAGCAAGAAATGGAGGTTGAACAAAAACAGTTGAAGTGACTTTTGATTTCTGGGCATTGATATTAATTTGCTTATGAAAGTCAAATGGTACCATTTTAGATCATTTGAGAAGACTTTCACAAATTAAAAGTCACTTAAGCCGCTTTTCATACCATTTCTTCATTTATGTACCAAAGCCAGTTTTACCAAAAAAGCACAACCTGTCCAAAATAAAGTAGTTACTAGAATTATATCAGCCTCATTTGCAGCTGCTTTCAAAAGGCTAAAATTGAAGGGGCACCCATAAAAACAGCCAAAGTGACTTTTTACATGCAGGTACTATTATTTGGCATGGATAAGTCTACCTTTTTAAAAAGTTACTGAAGCCATTTTCAAGGACACCTCTTCAGTTATATAAAAATGAATAAATAAAAGCACAATGAAACAAAAACATCTAGCCACCACAGGAAACCCACTATATATCCACATGACTACCATCCTGGACATATCATGCAGTTTATACTTTATAGAAACCCTAGCAATGCAATTCATTATCAAACCATGGCCACATTAATAGACAAAAGTTCTAAGGTGGTGCATTGCTTGACCAAGATTTGATAAAGATAGCCAGGAATGTTAAAATCTCAGGATAAGAAATATTTACTGCATTGATGATGGGTGTTACCCGACAAGCAATGAGGAGTGAGGTAACTTTGTCTTCTGCTTGTAGGGAACAAATGAATGGGTGCCCATAAAAAATGGCTGAAGTGACTTTTCTGTGCATAGGACTTTTCCAATGCCCTCGCATCCAAACACACATAAAGTCACTTAGGCCATTTTTAGAGGTGTCCCTTCAAATATTCAGACGTTTATCCTGGGATCAAAACAGTGAAAATATTTTGTACAAGAAAATTCAATTCTCTAATAGGATGCCAATACTGTCACTTCATGCCAAGTAACAAGAAGGTAGTCATACTTGAAAAGAAGTAACCGTATGCACAAGAATTTGGAAAACTTTTAAGCCATGCAAAATCTAAGCATGAACATGAACTAGACTGTGGAATTCTGAGCTGGACAGTTTGTACATCAGATATTCCAGTCCACTTTCAATCAGATAAGACCTCACAGTTTCAGCTCAAATTCATCATATAGATTTGCTTAGCAAAGTTTCCCATAGTATGATTTTTGTCTTAATGTAGACTGGTTTTGAGTGAAAGTATATGAATCACTTTTAAAAACGATGAGCAAAAATGTGATGACAATTACAACACTAAATTACATCTTCCTGTACATGGATCAAGTAAATTGGTAGATCTCCAAAGTACAAAGTCCAACAGAAAATACTATTTCGTTTTTGAATTCTATATGGATGATATAATCACCATCACATTTTTGCTCCACTTAAATCCCTTAAAACAACTAGAATACAATATTGTTAGTGCTGTTATTCAAATATGCCTAGTTAGAAGATTAATTTGTTTGATTTTCTACACTTGTGCATCATGATTTGCTACTTACATTTTCAACACACTGAAAACTATGCTAACTATAGTTGTTCAATACTCCTTAACATTCCAATGCCTGTTGGTAATTATTCAACCAAACTTATGCCTAGAGTGGCCCATAATGGAAGAAAAAAATTCAGGTTGTGGGTACGTGAGGGGAGAGGGAGGAGAGAAAGGGGAAAAGGAGTGGCCTTAGTACGTATGCACTTGTATTTTGCTTTTCATTCTTTTCTCATTCGTTTTCCATCCCCTCCTTCATTTACCCTCTACACCTTTCTTCCTGTGGACCACACCCAGGCTACACCAAATTTCAATGATAAACATATCGCTAGCACTGATTTTAAGAAAGGTCATTATGGATACACTTTACATGCAGATAGGCAGCTTAGAAATATCACAGACCAAGTCTGTGGAATTAAGATTCTTGCCTTTGGCTTGTTAGTTAAAGAGCAATAATAATTATTACTCTCACTAACAAGCCAAAAGCAAGAATCTCAATTCCACAGACTTGGTCTATGATATTATTTTGTACCACAAACCTTTGTTGAAATCAATGGCTATACACACTATCTACTCTACATTATTCACATGTAGGATCACTTAACTTTATAAAATTAATACTACATTAATCCAACTCACTATAATTTGATTAAAAAGTCCATTAATATTATGCAATTAATAGTAAGCAATAAAAACTGGTCAGAAATTAACAGTAAGGAAGTTACCATCGGCCTGGGGTTCCAGTACAGTTTTGAACGAGCAGATCAAAGGCATAGCTGAAGGGAGATTAGTTGACAGATAAATTAGTTAAAATTCGCAAAGACTGAAGAGCTAGCTACCTTCCCTACGGTCTCTGGTGGCTGATATATTTCTGACAGAGCTACAACCTACTACTTTTAGCAAATAGCATCAAAAAGACGAACAGAAAAATTGTATAAATTTTAGTAAGCTAGAATCACAGAGCACTTCTGATCAGTATTATTAATGCAGGATTGGGTCCCAATACTAAAATTGAAGCTGACGGTACAGCTCCATACAATGACAAAATTTATAGTGGACAGTATTTACCAGGTATGGCCCTCTATTAATTTCTGACCAGTCATTTATATTAGCTTCTATGTGTATATGAACTAGTACTAAACAGAAAACAATAAATACAAATTAATGTGAGAAAGAAAGCAAAATATTAGTCTTATAGCAGTATATGTACATAATATGAATGGCAAAACTTCCATGGGAAATCTCTATTAATAGCTGAATCTGAATATAAAACAATGTATCTTTGTAGGTGTCATAGCTCCATGTCTTGTGCCTCATCCTCAGAAAAGTCACTAATAGAACTATCACTTGATGATGAGATTTCTTCTTGTTCCTTAAGAGCTTCTTCAGTAGCATATTTTCTAATATATTCTGTAAGGAGAAAATATTAGGCCTTTTAAGCAAGGTGTTCATGTCATAATTATTGTATCATCATCATCATTGCCATCATCATCATCATTGTCATCATCATCCTCATTGCCATCATCATCATTGCCATCATCATCAGAACATATATGATAATCAGGGATTGAGCTGACAGCATTTCCAGGCCAATATAGTCCACTGACAAAAGTTCCTAAAGCCCAAATCTCACTCATGATGCACTCAAAAATCACACCTACAAAATCCAGCAGACGTGTAATTAAGATGATTAACTATGATTATTTTATTGTGAGCTCTAGGCTTTGGGCAATGATCAGCTACTAGATCATTGAGTGACTAATTGTTGCTATCCAACTACATGTGTACAGCGAACTTCCTCAATGCAGACACCTCCCTAAGGCAGACACATTTGCCTGGTCCAACCCTTTTAAATTGCCCCATATTAAATGTATCTATAGCAAAGTTCCATCTAAGGCAGATACCTCTCCAACTTAGGTAGACACTAAGAGCTGGGGCCCATTTCTCAAAAGACCCATTAACCTGAATAAATCGAATGAGTTAACGGGTCCGTAAAGTTATCGGGTCTTTTGAGAAACAGGCCGCTGGTCCTGAAGTGTCTGCCTTAGAGGGACTTCACTGTAGAAGTTTTAAATCACAGCATACCTTTAATTTTAGCTTTATATTGTTCTGGTTTGTGCAGATATAAGGCTGCTGCATCACCATTTAAAGGATCAACAGGATTGGGATAAGACAATAACTGAGGCAAAAATACTTCAAAAATATTGGATAAATCTGAAATGAAAACGAATAAGTAATTAAATTACAAATTTTTACTTCCACATTCGTAAAATTACTGAGATGTCGAGACAAAGATTGATTAACACCTCTCTTTACTGTGTGACAGAAGAACTGTGAGCACCTAGAAACATTTCAGGAATGTGCATGTTGTTTTTTTGGCCAATCAAAAATGGTTCTCTAGCCACAAAGATAATGATCAAGTTCGATTCCCAATTAATTTATTACCTAGTATTTATCTTCGCCAACAAAAAAAACAATACAATGATCAATTACAAGGCAGGGAAGCCACAACAGCAACGCCAATTACTGTGGTCCCAAAAACTATACAACATAAATATAAAATTCTAAAATTGGTATTAATTGGTTGATAGACATTCCCAAAATACTTCCAGGTACTCACAGTTTTTCAATTTGCACATCAATAAGAAATTAATTTGTAATATTAACATACAAGGAAAAAAATTTGACAGTGCATCTAGATTTTATAATTTACAATAAAAAGCTGATCTGCAATGAAGTGACACTGAACTTCAATTAAAAATATGACATCAATATGACAGCTGTAGACCAAAACCTTATTTCTTCTCTTACAAGGAACTGAGAATTTAATGTACAAGTTCTGCCTTATAAAACAGACCTTTTCAATAACTCCTAACTAAGCTTAGATTAGAATGAAATCAGGTTTAATATCTTACCATAAAGAGCAGTCCATGCCTGATTGATAACATCCAAACACACTGTACCCGATCTACAGAGTAAACAATTATATATTATGGTCAAATTTCCATGCACAACTACATGCAGGCACAAGAATGTCATCCAATCTGGAATCCATTTTTACTAACAGTACATGTACATGTATTTGAAGAATCAAAATGATATTGGAAGTGACTAGACATTTTTTGTACTTAAAATAGATTCACCATTTAATCCTTTAATTTGAGAGGGTTGATTGTAATAAGTAATTGAAGGGTTCAATGTGAAAACGGCCTAAGTGACTTTTTGATAATATTCTTTCAATGGTATAAAATGGTATAATGAACTTTCCTATGCTTGAAAATTAATCTTGGGACATCCATCAAAAAGTCACTTAATAGGTCATTTTCACAGCGAACCCTTCTTATTGTATTCTGAATAAATGCTAAGGCTTTGAAAAACCCCTAATTACATAATAATTGTAATTTATACTTACGCTTCATCTATGTTAGGATGGAATATTTTATTCATGAATCCTACAAAAAAAGAGTATTAGTATCCAATGGAAAGACCTCTACATGACTTAAATAGAATTTACATGTACTGTCTAGGTCACAAATAGAACGTATTGGAATGGGTTGTTTAATCTAACAATAGCATATGACATCGATATTGCATAACAATGAACTTTAAATGGTTGATCATGCAGAGACAGCATGAATGTGAGCAGTCCTTTTTTCAGATATATAATCATAAATATTAATTAATGATTTATGCTCGCATTCTGTATGTCTGCCACTGGAAACATTGTCAAGAGCCTTCAGCCCTATCAACACATTTGGTATAATTTTGATTTCAATTTAAGAAATGAAAAACTGTTTTCGGTGTTTGATAACCTGATCAAAACACTCGTGATGTTAAGAGAACATGAGAGAGCGTAGTGGAAGCACAAGCCGTAGGCAAGTGCTTTCACAGCTCTCGAGTGTTCTCCCAACATCACAATTTAAGTGTTTTGGTCAGGCTATCAAACACAGAAAAACAGTTTTTCACTGCTTTTATAAATAACAAGCACACAAATTTACGACAAATTCGAAAAAGGTGATGTGAGCGTGTTTGACACTCTCATCAAGCATGCATGGTTTTTGGCCAATCAGAGCGTGCATTATATAATTATAGTAAGTTATTTTATAAAAATATATCAAGAACCTGTCATTGTGTAGTTCCAGAAAATATTGATATGCCACCAAAGAAGTAATAGGACCCCCTACCTCTGACCCCTCTCCTCACACACACACACACACTACTCCCCTGCAGAATTTCAAATTCTTTTCATGGTATCTAGTATGAATATTTTCTGGAACTGTACATAATGTTTTGAAGTAAAAGGTTCATCAGAATTTATTGATGGGTAACAGCTTGCTATAGTTGACACCATTCACAATCTTTCCTCCTTTTTTTGTCAGCTTGCTGAATAAGTTATTTTTAATTAGTCAGAATATTCTTGATCTGGTTGATAAAACATGGTCAGTGATTGTTCATCCTTTGAAAGCATTTAATTCCACGGGATTATTTTGAATAATTTTATTCAAACTTCATCAGCTGGGGAAGGTGTCAATATAACGATTTAGCATCAGAGACTTTTCAGGGTAATGGGTAAAATGGGTAAAAGAGACAAAAGAAGCAAGCTGACAACTTAGGTAGCTGGCAGTTTGAGACATCTCCAGCTGATGCTCCTAATGACATATCTGAATATAAGAATAGCTGCTGCTATTATTACCCAGTCAATCTGACCTCACAAAATAGTTTTTTGCCCTTTGTTATTGCCTCTATTTTACCCAGCCAGAACACTCCATATACTTACCAATAGAAGGTGATTTAAAAGGGTATTTTTCAGGTAAATCAACTCTGATTTTCCATACACCTCCTTCATAAAGACCTAACAAAAGAACATTGTCAATTCATTTAACACAATAATATTATTTATCATTATTGTCACTTATTAAGGATTCAAATTGCGTGATATGCAGTCCATGTAAACTTTTCAATATTGATACTACACTTTTTATCTTGCAGATAGGTTGCTTTCAATCAGCTGTTAAAAGTCTAGGAATCTCATTATCTGCCTTTGGATGAGTGGGCAGCATGCAACCATGAGCTTTCAATCGGAAAGAACTATCACTTTTTGAAGACTTAATGAAATATTCCATGATAGGATATGAGAATATGAGATTGGATATTACATATACTGATAGCAACTTATACACAAAGGAATGAGTTACAATATATATATCTTAATTAATTATAAGAGTTTTAATTATAGGGATCTGTATACATATTAGATATACATTACATGAGTGTATCTTAAATTTATGCACTTGTTGGATAATATAATTCTGCATAAATTTAGCATGGTTCCTATATTTAGCATTAGGAGTTATAATAGGCTGCTTAGATCTTTTGTACTATTGTTGTATTGTTAGGTATTACATTCCTATAATAATAGTGCTACTAAGGATTGGAATGCTAGAATTGGCAACATGTATACATGTATAAAATACAGCAAATTGATTAGCTATGCCATTTCTGTATATAGCATCTTGTCATGGTAGATTTGCCATTAACTAATAAAATCATTTCATGGGGTAACCATTGGCAAATTCTGTTAACATATCAATTCTATTATCATAATTAAAATACTATTATATTTTTAATTTTAGACTTCTCATCTTGTAAAAAAAGTTTTCTGTAGGGGATATATATATATATATATATATTGCAGTCTGTTTGAGTGTTGACTAAAGTGGTAAATATATGAATAAATAAGGGCAGATTAGGCAGGTATCAAAATGTCTAATAACCCTTAAATGCTGTAGGGTGCTTGTAGTATCCCCTAGCTAATAAACCACAATCTATGTGTTGTGTATAGTGGAAAGTTTGTTTTATAATTTTAGCAAAAAACACTATAATAAATTAAACACCAACAAGGTGTGACATTAAAAAAGGGCAAATGTGGATATGTTATCAGTGGATACTAAATTGGAAAGAGACTCAATGAGTTTTTTGAAACAGAACATTTATAAATTATTTTCAACAAATTACATGGGCATGTAACCAGTAGCTCCTGTAACCATTATGGGCCACGTACAACCTGAACTGCTTAAAATTATAGAGACACAGATTACTGAGAGTTTGTTTAAAACTTATCTAGGCATTATACATTAGCATTCAGAGCCCAGGAAAGCTTGTAATGATATCGCCAAGCAGGAAATTTAACCAGCATCATTGTAATTCAATTTCTCTCAATATGTCGACATATCATGTTCGAATTCACCAACAACGAACAAGATATGCTTACTGTTGAGGCAGATCTGTCCAAAGAGACCAACTCATGATTGATCTGTGCAAAATTCTTGAAGATGTGAAAGACATCTACGCTTTCACAATAATAATAAAATATAGCTATTTATGTATAATTAATCAGTACTGAAGTAGAAGCAGAAAAAAAGGCTTGAAAATGACTAGCGAGAGGAAAACATCTTTCGATTTCGAGATATCAGGAAATAAAGGCTTTGAGTGTTGAAATCGAGTGCTTTGGTAGCACTGCAGCGACAGACGTCTTGAACAAAAACCAAACGAAAGTCAAAACCACATTCGAAAATGTAGATGTAAACACACTTACTGCCACTGGGTCCAAAGAACTTCACCATAAATTCATTTAAACCCCCTCCAAGTAGTGTCACTTCATGCTTGCCTTCGATTCTAAAGAGAACACAAGTCAAAGAAAACGATTTCAAGCGGTAAAATCTCCAAACGAACAATTAGATTCAAGAAAAATAACAACAAAACATTGCTGAGCCAGCGCCATCTTGGTTTTACCAGAGCCAAAATAACCTTAGATTTACTGGCTCAAACTCGACAAAATTTAACAAGGATACAGTTTTACAACATCTGTGTCCATTCGTCTTTTCCCTGGCGACGGGGAAGACATATTTCATAAACACAACCTAAAATACAGGCTTATAAAATTCTCACTCTTGCGTGCTAACAATGGTGGATACTGAATGTTGAGTTTGTTGACGTAGATCGATATTTTGATCACGTGCACAGCAAAAGCTCCGCCCCCGGGGACTGCAGAGATTCTTCTCAAAAGAAAAAATATATCCTCTATATCTATAATGTTATAAAGCCCTCGTTCTTTGCGTTATGTGCTATTTTCTAGCAGCTTTAAGAAAATATTGTCCCAGACTATTACTGTCATTGTTTGTTTACATCACCCGTCGTATTCAAGGAAGTGACGTCATGGATAAGTGTGTACGACCGATTACGTCATCGACTGTTTCAAAAATGATTTCATGATCTGATTTACTGTATTTTCAACAGTAAATTACTCTCTGGACTCACTGATCATCCATTCTTTCTGAAAATGTACCAAAGTTTACACGATTTTCAGGTATCAACATGACTTGCAAGTTGATGCAAGTCGACGCAAGTTTTCATGCATCTCGTTTGCACGCAATCTTGCCTCGACTTGCAAGCACTTTGAACGCGCCCAAATCGCAAGCTAATGCAAGGTTACTCGTTTGAATGGTCAGCGAGCAAGTTATTTTCTTGACATGCATATTTTTAAATTCCGAAATTCTGCACATTTTATCTCCTACAAATAATTCAAACAAAAATAAACTGGATTTTCTCCTTGTCCTTCAGCTAGCTGAGAGTTTTGAGAAACTTCTGAAACTTGCACTGACTTGCTGAATAACTGACCACTGCTCTTGCTGAGAAAGTACCAAAGTTTGCACGGTTTCCTCCACCCCCACCCTCACCGGTGTATCAGGAGTGTTTGGACAGATTAGAGGCACTTGAATTGTTAAAAAATCACACGAAAAAAAACTATTATAAGTTTTTAATACTATAAAAGCTATGATTGAAAGCTCCAAAATGGGTGAATTTCGATCCAGTCTGTAGCTGGTAACACTATACTGTTGATCGGCACGATCGGCACATGTTTTCGCAAATTCGCCAAACAACACAGGAAGCCCAATACATTTGGGGCGTCTAAACAATTTGACAGTAGCAAAGAGTAAAACAAACCCGTAATAATAACAACAAAAAGATAACTATTATTTTTGTATGATGACGGTAAAAACACTCTGACAGATCTGGATTCTTTCCCCAAAAAGAACGCGGTGCCAAATAAATTCGTAATAGCTAGAGTTCTCTTATTCGACTTTAAGTTGAATGAAACAATTATTCAACTTTAACCAACCCTTTTTCTTTTTCTTTTTTTCGCTTTCGTTGTTGTCAAATTGTTGCGCACAATCGCCGCAAGTTTATCAGCAGCCCTCGAAGCTCACTGTCACAAGTCAAACGATGTAAATTAATAAAGTACCTTAGCCTTTAGAATTCGCCACCATTTTCAGGTGTCATGAGCTAGTTGCATGCATGTCCAGCATCATAATAATGTAATGATTAAATTTGCTTAAAATTTGTAAGGACTCGGGCCTTGGATAGTGTAGTTACACTCAAAATTGGAACCAACACATTTCGACAATAAGGGTAGATAGGTTTATTCCTGGAGGAAGGGGGGATCTTACATATTTTGGTTGGGGGGGAGGGGGAATCTTACATGATATTTTGGTTGTGGATGATCATCGAGAATTTTCAATTCGACCCAAAAGATACTAAAATGGACATTGGTTCAAGCCGATTTTACCCCTAAAAGATAACAATAAAACATACAAAATCTCTCAATTTATTTGTTACCGGCTTCGATAAAAGTACTAGCGTCAGACCGCCGTAATTTTGATCTCCAAAGTAAGACGATCATTCCCTTCCCCCTCCCCTCTAAACTCTGCTTTTTGTAACACAGGAAACCCAATCCCCTTTAAACTTGTTACGCAGGCTATCTCTTGAGTTAAGTATATGAGAGTTTCCCCCAAGGTTTCAGTTATGCTTTCTGCATACTTAGTGACGTATACTTGGAGACGGGAAGTAAACTATACGTGGACATGACAAATAAACCTCTCTTGAGCAAAGGAAGTCAATATCTTCGTATTTGCACAAACATTGACCCTTTCAAAGGCCCACTTGAATGAAAATCGATGAAAATTTAAAACTGATTATTTCTATCTGAAGATGAATATAATTAAACTAGCCATTTCTAATAGAAAGTGAAGTGCTGCGAGCAGAAAACAGCTGGTGTATCCACGTTAGCAGAACTGTTCCCCTAAAACTCACGAAAGTACACCGCTTTCTCTGATATATGAAATGTTTCTTGTCTATCTCTTGTGCGTTGTGTGACGAACACTGCTAGTTGACCTTCAATGTTGAACTACAAAACATAATTCTCCAGGATCAGTGTCGGACACACACAGTTCAAAATATTTAGCACTTTGAGTAAAAGCAATTTTTCAAACAATCACAAGCGGCTAGCGTTGGCAATGATTATAAAACTAACTGATTGCTGCGGAGCGAGCGAAGCGAGCGGAGCAGCTCACTATTTCAAACCAAGGTGGATTTTTTGGACTATGTAGCGATGTATGAATTTTTGTGACGTAATCAATTGCGCCGCCAAATTCAATCTCTTCTTGCGGGCTCCTGTGTCGCACGATAATACTGAGACAAGGTCGATTTTTGTATCTACTGCAGAATGCAGTAGATACTATGTCATCGTGTTGAAAATGGATATACTTCATGCTTCACTCAAATTATGAGATCACGGTATATTGGTATTCACCAGAACATGTGTGAGTTTCGACACGAAGTTCTATGCTTGTTAACAATAGAAAGTGTTAACAATAGAAAAGTCGGAATATTTTCGGAAAATACACGGGAACACGGACATGACGACTGTTGACAAGCTTGACAGAAATTCAAGTCAAAAATCTTGGTAAGTGATATTTTTAGCAATGTTTTTATGCCCATTAATAAGGCTCAGCTTTAATAGAATGTGTCAGGTTTATTCTTATGGAGAATTTTTAAATCATTATTCAATTTTGAAGTCGTTTTTGAGCCGGTAAGTCAATACAATATTGAAGTGTTCGTCTCGATCTCGTTTGAGCCTTTCGCAAATGTTCTATCTTTTAGCAACAGTAAACAAGTTTACACCGATTGCATGTAAACTATCATCAAATAATTCACTTCATTATATAATATTTCAGCTCCTATTTAAATAAAAAAATGTAATGGCCTACAGTATGTATGAAGACAAACAAACACTAGCAATTCCTTTTATAAAACCTATGACACTGTCTATGAAAGCTGTCTCTATTGATGGACGTAAAAACATTGTTAAGAATATCACTTACCAAGTTTTTCCGAACATTTAATTTCCGAAAGACATCAGTTGAGGTAATAACAAACTGCCCTGTCCAACTCCATAAAATTCTTCAACATTCTTCATGTTTTTCTTTCAATTTCAATGCATTTCACATTGTCAAAAATATTTCTATAACACGTCTGCAGTAGATACATGCACCTTTCAGGTGCCTTTTATTTGGACTATGTAGCGATGTATGAATTTTTGTGACGTAGTCGTCGGATGACATGCAAATTAAACCACGAGGTCATCCTCTTCTCGTCCCACGTTGTGTCCAGAAGGTACGTTCCCAAATTTATCATGTTTAATTCTACTATTTTCGCTCGTGGGAGTATTCATCAAGGTAATAATCGTTTCAGCGATGTTTCTAGAGGAAGACAGTGTGCTTTTATGAGTCTTTCAGCTTTGTTATGTGCAAATTCGAGCCATATTTTGACGTGGACAACCGAAACAGTCGATGAAATTCTTCTCGAAGGAGATGCTATGTACTTAAAGGCCTTTCAGGAAGCCTCTATACCCGATGAAGAGACAATTTCTTTGAACTATCTACCCGATCGAGTCCTCTCTTCTACGCTAAGACCATCCATGGAGAGACAACATACTATGGAATTGTGTCAACAGCCAAATATGGCACAAAATAAACCTAGTATATATATCGAATCATTTATATTTTTCTAATAAACAAATTATTATTGCGATTTATTAATTAACATTTAATCTAATCAGTTGATTTTTCTTAAGTTTTACAAAATATTTATCATTTACTTCCTTAGCTTTATATTATTATTATATTTAGATGAAATTATATTTTTTTCAACTTTGTTACTGTTCTGACGATATTTTTTAATATCAAGAGTATATATTTCATAAATTTTACCAATCACAGATTTTCATTTTAACATTTATAGTTTTATTTTATCATTCTAGTATATTTATCAAATCATTTATATTTTTGATTTATTAATAAATATCAATCAAAAATTTCAAAAATTGTCAATTTTCTTTAATACAACTGGTTAATAATTAATTTTCCATTTGTCCATTATCAAATATGCAAAGTCGATCACGATGATATAAATGTTATTGAATTTCGATCAATTCCAAGCTTGCAAAAATGTTCAATTGCCGCAGCATTTTACTTTTGAGAAAAACGACTAGTTTTAAAAAGCTAGTTGTACGTTGCATCACGGTCAAAGATACCGCATTGTCTACTGTATATTTGACGCTTTAGATTAAACGAATGATAAATACAATTGCATCACATACAAAGTATAAAAGTTTCTTTCATAGGGTAACCAAATATATTGCAGAGATTCTCAGCGCGACCTCACTTCATACTTATTATCTTGGCTTGAATTGATTCGGCCCGTAGACGAGCTTCGATTCGAACAGTAATACGCAAAATGACCCGTAACAGAACATTGCCCTCTCGAAAAAATACCACTTAGCATTTTGTGACTCTCATTTATACTTCGAGAAACATAAAACCTGTCGTATGGAATCGCACAGGAATCCCAATTCATCCCTGTGACGTCAAGGTTCGCCATGAACATACCACCGTACATAAAAATCGAGTTCGTGGATCAATATTAAGGTGACGTCATAAATTGCACAGGAATCCCACACCAAGAATAGTGTTGCTGCTCGCTTCGCTCCCAGCAATAACTAACTACCCTCTGCCCAAAAACCTACATTTGAAGCTCATTATCAAAGAGAAATTTTGATATAAAGTCTAAAAGAACAATAGGGTTGAGTAAATGACGTAATTTGCTCACAACGTAAATGCTAAAATACTTCACATTTTCTATTCCTCTCGTTTGAATGTAAATAAAAAAGTTGCTTTTGGTGATTATTGGGAGTCGTACACATAGGTTTTACTACGTTTCAAGTGATTTCCAATTTTAATCTATTTTCATCCAAGTATACCCCTTTCAAAATCATCGAACCTAGGAGCTGTAGCGGGTTCCCTGTGGTCCCTTCCGGGGCATTGTGGGAGGGAGGTCCGCGTAAATAAGGGGGTGGATCGCGTGTGTTGGGTGTGTTGTGTCTTGGTTAAGGGAGAGACTTTAGTTCTGTGACTAGTGCTAGAACAGACTCGCGGTGCCAGGACATCCTTAATTCTAGTGGAAAGTGGAAATATTGTACAAAGTCCTAAAAAGAGAGTATCAAGATTGAATAAAGCTTCACTCTTGTTACAGAGCTGAGACCGAAATGGCTCCTGGGAACACATATATGATATGGATATCCATATGTCTTTTATCTATAAATTCGCTAACTAATCGAAGAATTTGTCTCAGTCGCTGTTTGAAACGTCCACGTGCACGCGCTTCTTTATAATCATCTAACCAACGGATTTCCCAAAGTTCATTTCGGTCTCAGTTTCTAGGTTTTGAAAGGTTTAATGTTTGTGCAAATAGGTATATAGCTATTTCAATTAACGTTGTCGCTGAAAAAAGCCTAAAGGCTTTTAAAGCCTTTCAAATATCTTTTGCGTACTAACAAACTTCTCTGTAGGCTATCTGAGAAATTAAGGAATATGTGTCCAAGTTAACGCTGTAGAATTTGCAAGCATGCAGTGAGTTTTAATTTTATGTCACCGTGATAAAAAGTTTTCATGATCCCGCTCTCAAAGCTTTAGGCTTTAGGCTTTTTTCAGCGACAACGTTAATTGAATTAGGTGATATATAAGTAAGGAACAAATAATAATGTCTTTTTCTCACGACGGCCATCACGTCAAATTATTATTAATTCTTTGCGTTTTAAACCTCTTTAGCTCGACCATCTTTTAGGGGCCGGACTTGCTCTTTTTGGCGCTAAAATATTGCTGTTACGTTGGATTGTCAGCGTCTGATAGTCTTGTCTTGAAGCGATGATAACATCTAAATTCAAATGCGCACGCTAACGTAAGCTTTAAAAAAAGGGATTTCTAACAACTGGCACCACAGGTGATCAGTCAGCCTCATGTCTCTGGTTTGGCATCATGGGTTATCATAATAGGTCAAGGACAATTAATGACAACGTAAAAAGAAACTGGAAAAAGCCCATTGCAGTGAAGGCCAATGTCACATGCAGTGAACACCACAAAACTAGTATCTGAGCTAGAGTTTTATAAAATTGACTTGAGTTCGAGATATTAAGCGCACGCTGGTTGGATAGCTACCATGTTTACATCGATCATGGCAATAACATATTTTGTGAGCTTTGAAATGTTAAACTGCAACATTTTGCCGCAAAAATGTTAAGCAAAAAAGTTGTGCCCTTAATTGGGTAGCATTGGTATCTATTCAAATGCATGGTTAAAATGATCCTTTGATATCTGCACTTGATTCAAAAGGGGAATGATTGGGGCAAAAAATAAATAAAAGGTAAAGCAACTAATTTAATTTAATTTCATGACGGTTTACACTGATAGACTAAGCCCGACGGTCCATTAGTGCTCCATTTTAATTTAAAGGTATTTAAAGCTATTTAAAGCTACACGGAAAGAAAGAAGTCGAAACAAGTGTGAGGTGAGCATACTAACTAACCATGAACAGTAACTTTGTGTGTTTTATTTCTAGCTGTAAGCTCATCATCAGAATTAATTTGACCACAACCTACCTGTGGTCTCATGACACAATATGGGCGCGGATCTTCACACAAGTCAATGTATTTTGTTATTGGCCATTATATATTATTGGTTTGAAAGAAAACGTGCTAAAACATGTCGGAATATGATTGGCAGCACAAAATCCTGACATATCCTCTCCTCAAAACCAAACCTCAAAAAAAAAAAAAAAAAAAAATTAAACATACGCCGGCTGCAAGAAGGGTAGATAAATCCATATAAAGTGGACAAAGTGTTTGCGCGCGTTTGACAATAATTTGATCTAGTGGATATATAAGGATGGCCCATCCTGCCGAACGGCCAACATCGATCACTGAGATTGTCCGCCGGGCAGTTATACAGCTAACACTGCATGCGATCGAACTTTATCAGTGATAGTTTGTTTTTCAGTTTTTATTTCCTACATTGATATCTCTTGTCCATCATATTTATGTGTACCATTCTTCAAATAAGTTAACAACATGGGCGTTTAAAAGATAACCTTTCCAGTCTGATAACCTATTCTCTACAGGATATGTACTGTAGATGCTGATATCATTGTGATTCAGGTCATTTAAGAGCTCAGTTCCTGGGAGTGATTGTGTTGAGAAGATGAAGGCCTTTCTCGTTTTGGCATTGTTAGTTTTCGTCGGTTTGACGACGTCTCTTTCAATTAGAAAGGTTAGATATATGGAATCTTGAAATGATTCGCTCTAAAATTCTTCTTCTTCTTCTCTTCATTTTCTTGCGTCTTCTTCTTCTTCCTCTTCTTCTTCCTCCTCCTCCTCGATCCTCTTCTTCTTGTTCTTCTTGTTCTTCTTGTTCTTCTTCTTCTTCTTCTTCTTCTTCTTCTTCTTCTTCTTCTACTTCTTCTACTTCTTTTTCTCACTAGTCTGGCTTTTTCCTCGACCCTTTCATCGGACATCGATTGCTTGTCATCTTACATTCAGTTCAATGTCATTTATGAGGTCTGACATCGATGTTTGTTAATTAATCAGAAACGCCATGAAGATGTAAACGAGCACGATTTGGACCACAAAGCAGGTCCATGCCTGCCACTAACACATTCGTGTCTGAGGGCAAGCAAAGGCAAAGACTGTTGTTCTGGATATTGTGGAATGGCTAACTCAGGAGATGGAAGCATTTTGTAAGTGTATTTTATCTTATTTCATCATGTCATGATGAAATTTATCATTTTATCATGGTCATGATTTGTTTATATCTCTTGTTCACTATGCTGCTGAGGCGTGGGAATGAAGCCACAGGAAGCCCAACTCAGGAGCGAAAATATCGACTTCGGGCGATGCCTTCCGCTGGACGGTATCACCGTGGGCTTTGGGGACGAGAATGCGACTTACGGCATCAAAGCACTGAGTTGCGACCACGTACACAGGGCCTCAAAAGGGTCTCAAAAGTTCGAATTTTGATTACGACACTAATCATAAATCTTTTGTTGAAGTTCATCCGAGATGGCTGCCGTGACGTCACATGCAACCCTAGAATTAGAATTTTCCCGACCCCCCTCTTTTCTAGTTCGATAACAGATCGAACTAGTAAATATACGTGTCTCTAAAAGTACCGCCTACTTGTTTATTTCCGGATGTTTATTTTAAGATGTAGGATTCTTAGCATAATTGAGATTCTCGGTCGGTGAAAGTCTTCGAAACATAAGTTTGACATAATGACATAACGTATGTATTCATAACAATTTTGCAATTCAAAGTTACTGAATATAAACTCAATGAGTAAAAATTGTTTTGAAAATTTAAATTTCGTGAAGGAACCTGGGAGAAGTGTTGTAACGCGCTGCTGTTCAGCCAATATGTGGCTCTTTAGTTCAGACTGCATGACCAAATGGTCGCGGATTGCACGGAACGATCGAGGTTGCATGCATGAACATTTTCGTTTTCTGCCTTATTCCGCCATATTTTTACAATCTTAGCTTGAGCCAATTGAGCTTACCGACCATTATTTCTGTCCAGACTAGATCAGACTAAGATAACGAAAATAAACTCCTTCAGTTATGTGCTCAATGAGTTTAGTTCCTTCCTTCTCATGGAATAACTGTCAACAAAATATATACTGGAAAACAGTGAATTAAAAAAAAAAACTGACAAAAATTGCTATTTTTCATTGCTCCATAAGTTATCACAATTGATACCGTGGTTGTTAAACACTTGTTAGAGCTAGTGATAACTCAGCCTCCCTTATTTTTGAAAAAGAAAAAACATATCAGGCCGGCTCTTTGATGCTCACATGAGACTTCCCTGTTTTCATATTTCCGTAGTATGACCTCATTCGTGCGATATTGATATCGCTGCGTGCTGCCACATAAATAGAAAACAGCGCGATCACAAAAAAATTTCAAAAAACAGTTCAAGCGACTGATTTCTTCTTTCTCAGTAAAGTCAAAAATGCTTTTATTTATTGTTACTTCCATCATTTTATATACAATTTTATCATCATTATTTCACCTGAGTTTATATTAATTTCTTTCACTTCCACTTTAGGGACCATTCATTTTTTATCAGGGAGAGGGGGGCGGTGGAAATATGGGGGGGGGGGGCATTCAAAAAAATCAGGCCTATAGAGGGGGGGCCACGTAGAAGAATCAATGTCAAAAGGGGGGCCCATTCAAAAACATCATACCAATGAGCTTTTATCAGTTATTTTTAAGTAAAGGAAACAGAATAGAACATTTCTGAGTTACTACTTAATTACTGCCTATCGCTGAGCGGCTCGCGCTTCGCGCTCGCAAATTAAAATGTACTGATATTACAAAATCCGAAACTAGTTATATATGCTAACTACTCATTTACTGAATCAGAAATGTAGTACTTTTGAGTTACTTTCATGCCTTACTTTGACGAGCGGCTCGCGCTTCGCGCTCGCATAATGTTGTTATTGTAAATGGTTTCTGAAAATGTTCTGCTTGCTCTCAGAAGAGCAAGAGCTTTATTCTTTACAGAAAATTGATCCACCCTGATTCCGAAACGAATCCCCATTCAGAATGCAGCCTACGGGCCTGTAAATTATCATGAAAAACGAAATAATCTGACATTAAAGTACATGGATTGCTAACATTTATACAACTGCAACAAACTTTTGATATCCTTTTAGGGATCATTCATTTTTTATCAGGGAGGGAGGGGAGCGGTGGAATTTTTTTGGGGGGAGAGGGGGGGTCATTAAAAAAAATCAGGCTTATAGAGGGGGGGCTAGTTTTTCTTGTATGGACTCCTGCTGGAATTCCACGGCCCCCCCCCCCCCCCCCCCCCCCTCCCTGATAAAAAATTAACGGTCCCTTAACCGCTATATATTACACATTTTCACTGCCATATCTATTTTAAGTTGCAGGAATTTCTTTATATTAACCCCCCTGGGTTGTAATCCTGGTGAACCTTCCACCTTTTTTTTCTTCTTTTTATGTCCAATTGTAATTTATAATTTTTTTTGTGGTAAATAAAAAACCTTGATATTGCGCCTGCCTGTTGTTAATTGATTGATATATGCTCATTATTTTGTAGTATGACTCAGTTCATGGATTATGGCACGTGCATGTCCAAAGATTACCACCAAGACTGAACACACAGAGTCTAAGAAAAACGAGATGACTGCATTTGATGCAATTGGAAAATAGCGAACCAGAAAGAAGCTCTTCGTGGCTTAATGGACAGATCATTACAGAAACGACACCATTTTTAAGCAGTAGTATAGCTTTCTTAGAGACAGAAAAGTATTTTTAGGATGAATTTTGCATCTATTGCACTTAGTATTATTGCTAAATAAAGAAGTTATGCAATGCAGTTACAGCTGAAATCTGATTTTGATTATCACCAACTTGAAATGAAAGTAGCAACTGTTTCCTTTTATCAGTACTAAAGTACAATATATACAATATATACAGCCCAAATTAAAAGAAAACAGGGATCTCATGATCAAGAGAATAGCGTAAAAAAATTGCTGTGGCTTGGTATTCTTAACAGATAACCCTTGCAGGTGGACTGGACTGATTTTTTGCCCATTTGCATAATAGGAAATATCTAGGAATTTGCATTTTCCTATGATAGGAACTGGACAAAATGCAGGAAAATACATTTTCCTACATATTTCCTAGATATTTCCTATCATTAGGAAATTGCATTTTCCTCCATATTTCTTATCATAGGAAAATGAAAAGGTAGGAAATATCTAAGAAATGTGAAGGAAAATGTATTTTGCTACATTTTGTTCACTCCTATCACACAGTAAAATGCAATTTCCTAGATACTTCCCATATATCATAGGAAAGCAAAATGTTTCCAGTGGTCATTCCGCCTATCATATGTAATCAGCAAAAAGCATCTTGCGTTCTGACAGTCAATTACTGATTTAACTGGGACTTTATCAGCATGATAAGAAAATTAAAGATCTTTCGACTTAAAAAAGCAGTGTTCATTTTCTAATGCGCTTTCTTTATCACATGTAAGTGATTCTAGCAGTGTTTATTTTTAGCCCATGTTATATAACAATGCCGCTAAATTGACTGGGTAGGAAATGTCAGGAAATGACTGCCTCACAATAACTAAATAGGAAACCACGTAAGCATCTGTGGAAAAACGCATGACACAGTTATATAACAGTTTGTTTATCGTGTTGTATATTAAAGTTAACTGCAGTCAAGTTAAGTTCCATATTAAATTGTAATTCTACTTGTGTCTCTTTTACTTGCTATTTGTTCAAGACTGTAAATCGATCAACCGTCTTTATCAGTTGGTACATAACAAACTATGCCTGTTATAAACTGTTTTATCATGTTCTTTATTTAGATTTCATCTCAGCTACTTTCACTTCAGCATATGTATATTTTTATCTTTCTAGTTATGTGAAGCACATTTATTAAAGCGGCAGGGTCCGATTGAGAGCCGGACTAAGCGCTATCTAATCCAGTTTCAGTTAATTGAATACTGAATTAATAGTGTAATAATGAACTCACACTGACCAGGGCAACACGAAGATAAAAAAGTATAAATAAAAAAGGAATTTCATCTACCAACGAAACCAGTTTAAACTAAGGACTTTGAGAGGGCAGGAATTCATGTATACTGGTTGTTGAAGGCGATGTCTTCATGTTGATTAACTTGGAGAAAAAAATAAATGGTCATAAATGACATGGACCTAACCGGACAAAAATGAAGAGGCGGTAATTAAGCTGTTCACATTCATAGTAAATATGACATCTCCTATAAATGAGATAAGAATTTTTTCCAAAAAAACAGGATGGTTTTCCACAATGGACTTCATGCAGTTGCTAAACTCTCTAAAACGGCCAAATACGTCACTATATCATTAAAATAAGGAAAAGCGTCCACCAATACACCACAAGAACGATAAACTGTGCTTGGTTAGTGGAGTAGCATTGAAATTTGACATCTGTATCCCGGCTATTTTTTCGGAAGGAAACCTTGTTACAGAGAAAGATGGAGCGGATTGGAGATATGGAGGTAATGATATGTAGTGGGGAATTTCATTGATGTTTGCTCGGCTTAATTATAGAGGACGTCAGTAATAAGCGGCGTCAATCTGAAGTAGGGTCATATCATACAGATTCTGAATATTTTGGTCTAAAATATATATAATTAAAAGGAAACTATCAATTTTGCCTGAAGAAACAGTACCTTTATTATGGTTTGAACTCAAGAGCTAAAGGCTGCACTCGCCTAGGAATAGAACATAGTTTAAATAGAGGAAATCCCGATCATCTTGCATTCAAGCCTATGAATCTAAACTGATGACTAGGGGACAACCAAATGTTCTCATCAACACTATGAATTTCAACAGTTTCATTACAGCCGCTTTGTTTTTGTCACTGGCCAGTTAGACCTTATTCAGTTTGAAAACTTGTAGTTTAGCTGGTAAAAATTCATCATAAAAACAGGATACGAAATGTTTATTAATAGCCTGATCGATCTTATTAAAATTTTTAATTAAGAGAATGGTGACAAAATTTGAAAGCCCTAGTGTGTTTTCTTCCAACACTCTCAACTTTCTAGCACAGAGCAAACAGATTGATGAGTTGTTCTTAGGACTCGTAGGACTCGCACGCTAACACATCGTATTTGTTCGAGTGGTCTTCACATACCCGTGAAATACACTTTAGCGCACGCATTAGGCAATATACCACTTCACGCTGTCGGCCGCCATTTTGAATTGGGACAAACACGCCAGAATTATTAGAAATTCCCATCACTTTAACTTCCTTAAACTCCGCTCTTTTTTATGGATTTTCGAAATTTCGCACTTTTTGAAAGGTAGCATCGATCTTTTTTAGGACTTTTACTGTGATGAAAA
The DNA here is from genome assembly GCA_029948255.1 of Telmatactis stephensoni. Taxonomy (NCBI): domain Eukaryota; kingdom Metazoa; phylum Cnidaria; class Anthozoa; order Actiniaria; family Isophelliidae; genus Telmatactis; species Telmatactis stephensoni. The sequence continues at coordinate 336,959 of JALIZF010001632.1, read as the reverse complement.
TTAGAAAGCTATTTTTTGAGAAAAAATAATTTTTGTTTTCTAAATAAAACATTCGGCGCGCGAAATTTCGAAATTATTAGAACCATTCGTGAAAAACAGGGTGTCTCAAAAAATTCAGTTAAAACACTTGCATTGATTTTATTTTCAGTCCTACAACTGGTGTACATAGCTGCTGTTTATTAAAGTTTAAATTTTGAAAATCTATCAAAAACGAGCGGAGTTACGGGAAGTCAAAGTGATGGGAATTTCTAATTGAATTCTGGCGTGTTTGTCCCAATTCAAAATGGCGTCCGACAGCGTGAAGTGGTCTATATACCACCCTCGATCCTTTATTTTTCTATTGTATTTATCTGACTATCACACTCTAACTAGTGCACTTTGTTTCCCAAGTTAATTAATGAAAACCACTCTATACAACAGCAAACAAGAACAACACTGATTAACAACTATATTGGTATTGGACTCACCTGAGTCACCTGTTTCATGTCAGTAAGTTCAAAGTTCGGAAGCTTGCAGGATCACCAACTTTCGACGTCTTACTAAGTATGTATAATTCACGTTAATAGTGCCGATAGCCTGTCATATATATATATACGTTACTGAGGAAATATTACTTTAAATGTAGGCTAACCTTAGCGCATGAAAAAGGGCATCAAAAGTGGTGAAGTGGTAGCCGGCCCTAAAACGGCGCATGGTAAAACATCCAAACATTTAGCCGTTATGCGCCGTAAAACTGCTAGAAACTTTTTACCGTTATAGTCGTAGAACGTTTGTCGTAAAACGTTTTCGACAAGCAACGATTTTTCATTTTGACTACCAAGAACAATTCATGATGAAAGCTTTTATGAGGGAGTTGATCATTTTTCCGGGCTTGGGTACCAAAGAGTAGCCGGAGCTGGGTTGTGTGGTAAACAAAGAGTTCCAAAACCAGATGTATTATTCATGGATGGGAATTATTGTTTTTTAAGTCTTCAAATACAACGAAGACGAATTATTGAAACCTTCTGTTAACGTAATGGTAAGAAATTTTATATTGTTTACTCCATCCATCTCATTGGCTAAAACATGAAAATCCAAAACATCGGCATCAGATATTACATAAATTTCTCCCTAGTTCACTAGTTGATTTTCTCTTGGTTAAACATTTTCTGAGTTTTAATAAAACAAAAATTCGATGTGGGGTACATGGAAAATTGGCCAGCTTTCTTCCTTGGCATATCATGATTGGATGAAAGCTTTTCACACAAAAAGAAACTCCCTTATTAAATAGAGTTTTAGCGCATTTTATTTCAATAACATCTTGTTTATAGGTTGACGTATTCTCAGCCTGAAAATCCAACCCTTCTTATATGGGGAAAGTGAAATGCATCGGAACAATAGAGAGTTTTCAATAGAGAGTAAATTTCTTGAGTTCTATTGAATTTCAATTCATTATGTTAAGTTAGCTTTTCTCTGTTTTTCCTCTTTACCATAGTTGCTAAATAATGTTGCGGTGTGTGTGTGTGCGTGTGTATATGTGTGTTGTGTGTATTCTAGCATAGTTATATGTAATTTAAATACTTTTGAAAATTGTAAAAGCCCCCATCTGCTTTATGTAAATCAGTACTTGTCCTCTGGTCCTAACTGATTTTTAGCTTTTTAGTTATTTGTTAGGGCCAGTGCCTTTAACTATTCATTATATTTTTTCTTTTTTGTTATAATCTTATTTTAAACTTTATGGGCACAAATAAAGATGTTGTTGTTGTTGTTGTTGTTGAGTTGCCAATCTTTTATTTACAGGCATTGTTACTTAACCGTAACCGTAAAATCAAATGACTTTTCTTGATTCCTCACATGTCCTCAGTGACATGAAACTATCTATTTGTTATAAACTATAATTGGAGTTTTAAGTGATCTGGTTTTCACAATTGTTGAAATTTTCGGCTGTCCGGCTTTAGCCTTCGTCGGCAACTAGATGGTTTAAGTTGGTTTCTGGCTGATCTATTTGTTATTGATCAATTTTGTAAATTAAGTCTCGTACCCAGAGCCTACGTTCCTCCTGGTCAGCGACCGAGAAACGGTCACTGGCCAAGAGGAACGTAGGCCCTGGGCCCTGGCCCTGGGTACGAGATTGAGCAAGACCCTATTTTGCATAGCAACCGTTGCACAGCAACGTTATATGTCAGCATAGTTAACTATGATGTCTATATAACTATGATGTTCAGTGCAACCTTAATTAAACGTGTTACTCAAATATGAAAATTAAGTTTTAACCTTCTAAAACATGAACAATTGATTATTAAGCTTTCTGCTAACGAACTGTTACCAGTTTATGGGCCTAATGCTTCGGGATCTTCTTGGCTGGCTGACAAACAGTGTAGCTCTGCATCGCTCTGCATGCAATCGTCATAATGACAAATTTACAGTTTTTACAAGTACTGCTGGATTGTTGTGGCTTCTATCAACTTGGATTTTTCATCTAACTGTGATGTGTTTGTCAGCTTGAATTCACGTAAGTTAAACATGAGAAACCATTTGTTATTTTTCCAATGACATTTAAGACATTTGGTTCTTTTTTTCCCTCAAGAAATAATCGCTGAATCTGCCGCATAGACGTCGTTTTTTCTATCCCGCCTTAAAAGTCAGTCATTTTGTCCTTGCATAATTTGATGCATAAAGACGCTTTCCTAGCTTTTTCGTTGTTGTAATTAATCCTTTGAGAGCTTGATAAACTCCAAGAATTGATAAGTTTGGAATACTTTATCACGGATCTTTAGTACCATTCGTGGCTTAGTTAGTTCCGCATTCTCCTTAGTTAATATGCGCTCTTGATATATAAAGGCCCACGAGCACGATGTCGTGAATTCCGAACTTTGTCAAATATTTAAGTATTGTGCAATGAACAATGTTAGTGCCAAAACACTAACTTTAAATAATTTTACTATATCTTTTTCTTTGTTTATTGTTACACTTCAATAGTCTATTGTTTAGTCGTTATAGTTCGTTAGTTTCGTTTTAGTTATTTTTGGTCTTTCTTTGTTTTCATGTAAATTTTGTTCGTTATATCTGGTCAGTCTTATGTTAGTAGCTCAGTTGCCGTTTTGTAGTTTTCGTTTCTTCCTGGACCAGTTTCACAGTTTGTTTGTAAGTATGTCTTTAATTTATATATTTCTAGTTTATACCTTTTCGTCCATTCTTTATAGTAAAACTTTATATGTATTTTTATAGGAACCTTGCGCGAGCAAGAGTTTCATTCGCTGTGAAAAATAAATGTAATTTTCTGAAGAATCGAACCGTTGTGTCTCAAGATGGCAGCCTCAAACAAGTTGAACATAGATCTCATCAAAACAAATAATATTATAATATAGTCGTCTGGGAAGAAAGTACCAGTACCTCAAGGCGTTTCTATCTAATTTGGAGCGTAAAGAATGTGTTAAGTATCTTGAGCATATATCGACCAACACTTGAACTAAAAGGTTGTTCACAGTAAAATCAGTAAAAATATAGGAATTATTCGACAGTTGCGATATACTATTTTAGTTTCAAAACACTAAAGGGTATTTAGTGTTATTCACTGATATATTCTTATCTAGCGTATGGCATTTTGTCATGGGGCAGTATAAGCATAAATTTAAGCTTACTAGGATCGATACTAGGATGGAAAACTGCAAAACAAATGCATCAGGTCTATCTGATTCAGATGTTCTTCTGCATGTTATAAATTTGAACATGCAATTCTGTTATATCTCCAGTTTGACTAACACTTAACTTACATTCATTTTCAAAGGTGCAACTTTCGCACATCAACTTATTAATAATAATTGGAAAACACCAAATGTACGTATACTTAGGAGTACCCTCAAAGAATTTAAAGATCAAGCACTTTTATAAAACCAGATATGCATTCTAAGAGAATCTTGTTCGTCCACCATGGAAAATTTGCGTTCCCGAGTATTCTGTATGCGAAATTTGGGGAAACGTTCCTTTTATTATTAATCGGAACAGGTTAGCTCTTCTTCATTCTTTAAAAAACCGGCTTAGCGTGGTTGGATCTCATCCTTACTCAGAATTCAACTATTAATTATGTTCCTCCTTGATTCGAATATTCTTACACTAAAAATATATCTGTATATATATAAAATGGCGTACATTTTATGGATCGATTTCTTGTGCAAAAAAACATATCTATTTATACATTCACAATCTCTTGTGAAATACATATACTGGGAGTCACTCGCTGTATGGCATTTGACTGACTCCTTGCCGTTTAATTCATTTAATTTTCTAATCAAGAGCTCGCGTATTAGTCTATACATCCCCTTAATTTCTTTCTGTGGATGGTTGCCGCCTCGAAAGTGCATACTATTTTTGGCAACCACACACACACGTACACCTCTTATCTATATCGCTTAACACTTTACCTTGTAAATAATGTTTATTGTAATTGTCATTATTTTTTTCTCATTATATTCATATCTTTAAATTAACCGAGCGCGTGGGCCATACGGGAAGTTATGGACCAATAAAACGTGGGAAAAATGAGGTTGTATAACTTTATACTATACGGTACTGCCCGAGCAAGCGAGGTTAATAAGATGTTTATTATAGAGCATTTTTGTATTTTTATTTCAAATATAAAACTACTTTTTTAAGCATTTTATAAATCATGTATTTGTTTTTGAAACAAATTTGTATCTCTTGCATGACTGTAAGTGTTTTCATACAAAATTTCGATTTTTGAAAATTCGTATCTCCTTGATTTTTCAACTTATATCCTTCAAACTTCCCAGTTTTACTGCAAGCCGGCGCACCAACTTAGAGTTTAATTTCACGAAAAATTGTCGTTGCGAATCGTCCCATGCATAACATCAGTCTTAAAGTGCTACTATTATGAAAAAAAAACGCTGAAATGACACTGAATAACTCCTCAAGGATTTAATAATCACTAGGTAAAATCTTTTCTCGGTGATCTAAAGGGAAGTACTAATTTTTAGAATCTTTAGAGGTGTCAGTGACGTCACTTTACTCAACTCTGTCTCACCGTTTCGCTCATACAATGAATGTTCTATATTGAAGAACACTGTCCAGAAAATCAATTTTAGCCGACACAAATAATGCAAGAAAATTAAACCCTTTCACACAAACTAGATATTGGTGTAAAAACAAGAAAATAATCTAGTTGTCTGAGTAAATGACGTCACTGTTTCATGAAAATATAGTACTTCCCTTTGGAATACCAAGAAAAGATTTTACCTAGTGATTATAAGATCCTTGAAGAGTTATTCAGTGTCAGTTTCAGCTAAATTTGATTTCGGAGATTTTTCATAATAGTAGCACTTTAAGATGTTTGCAGTCTTTTAAGGTGACCCGCGCGGGTATTTATAGTAGCGGAAGAACAATTTTTCTCTCGAATTTTCAGAACGTAAAGCTGCACCGATTTCTGATATTTTTATACCGTAAAAGGGGAATCTTTATTCTATTGAAAGCTACCAATTTTAAGGCAAACAAGATATACGATTACAAGCGATATTAAAAACCTATTTTTTTAAGAATCGAAATATCTCCGTACAAGAAGGAGAATTTTTTTCCCTATTTAGTTGAATGACATCTAGTACCATAAGGTTTACTGCGAGGCATCTGGAACCCGATCCGCTGGATAGTTGTTCTATTCAACTAAATAGGAAAAAAATTCTCCTTCTTGTACGGAGATATTTCGATGCTTAAAAAAATAGGTTTTTTAAGATCGCTTGTATTTCTTAATCGTATATCTTCTTTGCCTTAAAAGTTGGTAGCTTTCAATAGAATAAAGATTCCCTTTTTACGGTATAAAAAATATCAGAAATCGGTGCAGCTTTACGTTCTGAAAATTCCAGAGAAAAAATTGTTCTTCCGCTACTATAAATACCCGCGGGCTGCCACACCAAGATTTTATGAACGATTTTGACAATAACTTTCTTTTCCTCGATCAAACTGTTGCTCTCACCAACAATTACTCTTTGTCTGAAGTTTAGCAAGATGTACGTTTTATATATTTGGGTACGTGTTGCCATAGCAACGAGAAACGAGAAACATCGAAATCACTGAAACTTAATTAAAAACTTTTGTTGAGATCCAGAAAATCCAATATCATTTTGCACTTATATGATATAAGGCAAGTCATATATCTTCTAATCAAGAAATTCTGAATGTTTGATTTTAAGTAAATCCGGCAAAAACATTTATTATTGATTTTACATGTCACAAGGAGTCGCTCAGTATAGTTTAGAAAGACTAAATAAAATGACTTTTAAAGTTCGTCAAAATCTTCCTTCATATCTTATATTTCGATACCTTGGGGGAATGAGTGTTTTTAAGATTATCTCGTTCATAATATTGAGAACGAGCTTATCTTGTGAGACCATCGATTTTAGATTCACAGCGCCAAATATGAACATTCCAGCGCTTTTTCAAATTTCTCTAAAACCGCTTGAGCGATTTAGAAAAAGTACTCAGTATCAGTTCATGAATCTCTAGGCAATAATATCTCAAAGCATCAGTTCCATATTGATTTAATGTAACATTGCTAAATCAAATAGCAAAGATGGACGACGAAACGCTCTGCATTACAAATAATCAGGTATACGTAAAAGATACGATAGAGTCAATGGACTCATGTCGTATCTATTGTTTTATAATACACAACATAGTGTACATTCCTTTGTTTTTAGAATTGTTTCGTCTAGTTGTGAGCGCCATTCTTAGTTAACCGGTACACGACGACAGAGCCAAGGAGTGCGTAACACAGGATGATTGACGGAAAACGAAACTTAATTCGGAAAGCAAATCTGTTTCTTTTTATTTTTTCATTTCGATGCGGATCGGATTTTCTGTAGTTTAAGTAGTAGGGGTTAGAGAATGAACACGAGTGTTCCATGGGTTAATAGTCTCTCGCATTTAGATAGCAGGGCACTCAAACTGCGCCCTCATTTCAGTTAAAAGTTATTTTATTCTAATAATATGATCCCATTCTAAGGGAGAAAAAGCTATTAAACAAAGAGAACAAACTCAAAATTCCCAAATTCATCGTTTCAAAGCAAATTATACCGTCATATATAGATGTGAAACATTTGCATAATCTTAATAATTAATTATAATCTTGAACAATATATCTAATTTTATCATTATTATCATCTTGAACAATAAAATGTAACACAAAGTGTTTCGTTGTTGATGATAGCCTTAGTTTGATCGAGGAAGATAAAGTCAGCTCAGATTTAGACAGTTCAAAAAATCTTGGTGTGACAGTCAAAAAACGGTAGGCAAACACCTTAATCTAAAATAACTTAATTTTGCTTGAAGAAGTCCTCCGTTTCACGTATTCATATATTATATTTCCAAGCATGGAATCAAACCTTTATTTCATTCATCTTAATCTTGATCTTGTTCTTTAGATGTGATTCAACGATGTCTTTGAATAAAACAAACGCTTCTTTGACTTTGTTGCACCCAAGCTACTACCAAGCTATTTCAGCCATGCACGCGATCATTTTTGTGATGGGATTTACTCTCAACGGTTCTGCACTTGTTGTTTTCTTAAAGGACAAGCACCTTCAATATCAGTCAAATTTCCTATTACTGATCAGTATGACAATTTGTGATTTGCTTGTCAACATTTTAGCAACTTCACTGGGTGCCTACGCCAATGCCAAGCAATGGTGGACACTTGATGAAGGGGTTTGCGAGTACTTTGCCTTCGTCTCTACTTGGTTTGGATTGACCTCCATGCTTCATATCGTTGCATTAGCAGTTGAACGTTGCATGACAATCAAACAAAAACAAAAACAAAACTGTTCTAAAAGACAGTCGATAGCGCTTATAAGTGGTCTTTGGTTGTTTTCGTTGCTATGGAGTGTATTTCCGTTGCTAGGTTGGTCATCGTTTGGCCCCGAGCCTGGATTTGCTGGATGCTCCATCATGTGGTACTCGACCGATCTAAGCTCAAAGGCTTACGTTGTTGGATTATTCATATGTTTCTTCTTCTTGCCTATCTCTGTTATCTCGATATCATTTACCAAGATTTATCAGGAAATTAATGAATTGTCAAAGAAAGCTACCAAACGATGGGGAAACGGAGCACTTCCGACCAAAAAATCCTTCCAAGCTAAGCGGAAAACTGTTCGTGTATCGTTAATGATGGCATGTGCATTTCTAGTGGCCTGGACTCCGTATGCACTGGTTTCGTTCGGGTCATTCTTTACACCCAATCGCCAACTGCTATTTCTGGACATATTTCCAGCCATTTTTGCTAAGTTATCTACTTGTTACAATCCTATTATATACTTTTTCACCTACAATCGGTTTAGAAAAGAATTCATGGCTATTATTGGGAAGTTCTCAAGAAAATTAGGGAATTATAGCCAAAAATCACAGCATACTGGCGGCTCGTGTGAAACCAAGGTCTAATTAAGACTACATCATGACCTGGGGAAATTTGAAAAATACATGTTTTCCCGTCTTTTTTCTTTCTTTCTTTCTATTTTTTCCCATCTTAGATAAAAAGTAGGCTCGATTTCCAGCCGTAGAGGATTTTAACCAGAGCCCTTAACGACTGGAAAACGATCCGAGACAAAAGAAAATACAGTTTTAGTAATTAATTTAAGTTCTAAATTGCTGTGACCAAGAGTTATTTATGTGCGTCACAGGTCACAACGGACCGTCGCAAAAAATTGGGAGACTGGAATCTAGAAACATGATATTGAGGCTACTACGTGTCCAAGATGGCTGCCACAGTATGAAGTAGATCATGATTTCTGCTGTATTTACGTCAAGAAAAAGCTTGATCATTCGGAACTCCCATGTTTTCTTCATCCTTCATAACCATCTTTATTATTGGCGTTATTGATGCTTTAAAACAAGGATCTGCAAATGGCGTTTCGGTAGCTAGAAAGCGATCTCGTAGCAAAAACAAGAAAACCGACTCAACTCCTAGCAAAATGGTTCCAAAAGCGAGGATTGTGGAAGAATCTGATGATAATGTGTTATCACCTGAGGACGGCTTAAACGGAGAAGTTATTATTTCAGATGATGAGCCGTTTGGCCGGATATTATCGCGAAATCACAAGGAAAACGCGAATTTTGCAAATGGGGAATGTTTGACTGGAGATAATGATGAAAATGAAGATCTTGAACCTTTAATATCTGATCCAAGTGAAAGATCAGGTACCGATGTACTAAGAGACGATACTGCTAAAGATATAGAAACAGAAGAAGGCTCATTTGCTATAGCTTTACAAGTATTTTTTCCTTTCTTGGTGGCCGGTTTTGGGACTGTTGCAGCTGGACTATTATTAGATGTTGTACAGGTGAGATCAAGTTCTATTACACTAACCTTTCTGACTACCTTGCTCTTTTAGTATGGGTATAAAATATAGATATTGAAGAAGGTTATCAATAACACAGACCTATGCATAGCATAGGGAATTTATTGATACAAAATATATGAAGAATCTTATAATAATAATAATATTTTAATAGCATTTTCATAGAGCACTGTTTCGGTTTTGCTGTGAAAATGTCTGTGCATGTCTTAGCATTTTCGGTGGACTTCAACGGCAGCAACAGCCAATCAAAACTCTCAAACATGACTTGTCACAACATGGAACAGCTAGCTGTGTCACCTCTGGAAAAACTCTCATTTAGTCCATCTATGTTACAGCGACACTACCCTGGGAGCAGAGATTCTTTCTAATCCATTTTCCCCTTGCTCCATAAAGGGATTAGAAAAGGGCCCTCTGTTCACAGGGTACAGTGACACAAATCATGTTCAGTACCCCTAGTGGTCTTTCTGGTTAATAAATAAATAAAATAAATAACTGTTTATTTAAGTGTCCAAGTCTTCTAGCGCTTGCGCACTAATTGGGGGACACTGTTAGTGCGCAAGCGCTAGAACGTTGAGGTTTTAAAAGCAACTGGTGATTGGCTAAATTGTGAAGGTAATTTTTATGTTGTTTTTCGATGGATATTTTTTTCACACCAATATGGTGTGTACATCTGTTACTGGAAATACCCAATGACAAGCACCATTATTTTAGCCAATGACAAACTTCTTTTCAAAATCAGAAAGAAGTTAGAGCACAATTCTTGTCTCTGTTATGCAGATGGCTAAACAAGAGTTTTTTTCCAGATGTTTTGCAGCAAAGACTATATCACTGTCATACAAAAACTGCTATTATAAATACACGTTGTATAGATGTGTTGTTACAACCATCTATGGTAAAATTGTGACACCCCTCCCCTCCCCCACCAAAACATTTTAGATCTCTAAAGCAACAAACATACTGTAAACTGTCATGCCAGTACCACTTCTTATTCCTCATAAAAGGAATGTGTTTACAAGCAAAATACAGGGTTTATTTCAATTCTTTTTAATAATTGCACATATGGTATGTTGCTAGGTAGCAAATTATGAACTAAAATATTAATGTATTGTATCTAGCACACACAATGGAGAAAGTAAAGCAGATACAATAAATGTGCTAACTGATAAAATTAAATCAATTCAATGTGAACAACATTTGAATTTGTTTTCAAACAATCTTATAAATGAACAATCAGCAATCAGTCTGATAAAAACATGGCAGAAAAGGACTTTGAAATAAAAACTATCTGTCTTCAAGAAAACAAAATTATGTTCAGTATTTTTTGCAACTTTTAAACAAATAAAATACATTATAAAATAAAATAATGTTGTGAAGGCTGATGGCTGCTTTTGAAAATACATAGTATTTCAATGTATTATATCATCAATTCCTCTTTGATCACTTGCAGCACTGGAAAGTTTATCAAGAAATTTCTGAAATTTTCATTCTGGTGCCAGCATTGCTTGGTTTGAAAGGCAATTTAGAAATGACACTGGCATCAAGATTATCTACAGCTGTAAGTATTACCATATGAAACAGACTATGCCAAGCTGTGACCATGTCTGTGTAATGTCTCAGCAAAAACATTCAAAATATTATTACTACCCATGGCTACAGACTGTTGAACCTCACTAACTCAAACTTCCAACCAAATGGTTAATTGAATGGTGTTGAATAATTTCAAAAATGTTCTCTGTGTGCTTAAGTATCTGTCTTTCAGACAGAAACAAATTACTCTGACTAGTGGCAACTTTTTAACACTGTTGACTGATAGAGTCTCTTTCTTCCTTTGATTACAGGCAAACATAGGTCATATGGATTGTAAAAAAGAACAATGGAAATTAATTGGAGGGAATCTTACATTGCTTCAGGTATAGTGCTACTGCTACTTTTATTAAACAGACATCTTCAGGACGTTGCCTAGTATCTGTGTAAGAGAGGTGTCCACTAAGAAGAGTTTCAATGTACAGTAAATAAATTATGTAAAAAAATGTTTGGCCAAGACCTGAGCAAGTGTTCAATTAAAAAGGGTGCCCACTTAATAGGGGGTCTGCTTGATAAAGGCACCACTGTATTTTGATCAAAATTCCATTTCTCCTTTGAAACAAAGGAACCTGATGAAGAATTTGAGGTTCAATCACTTAATTTAAAGAAATGAAGGGTTGTCTATGAAATCAGCATAAGTGACTTATTTTGATGAATTTTTATCAATTTTATCAAACTGCCATGGCAAGACCATTGATCATGCCATTGTGAGCATGTTGGCAAAAACTTAAAAGGGTCATCAGATAAGTCGCTTCAGCCCTCTTCTTTGGCACCTCTTCAAGCCAAGACCACTGTTACCATTCTGAACCAATCAATAAAAACTTAGAAATGTCATCAAATGAGTCCCTTAAGCCCTTTTCTTGGAACACCTCTTCAAGTATATCATTCTATCTTTTAGGTGCAAGCTACTGTTGTTGGTGCATTAGCATCAGCTGCTGCCGTTCTCATGGGTTGGATACTTGATGGTCACTTTGACATCAATCATGCATTTTTATTATGTGCAAGTGGACTAGTAACTGCAACGTCAGCTAGTTTTGTCCTTGGATCAGTCATGGTTGCCGTGGTAATAGTGTCAATCAAATGCAACATTAATCCTGACAATGTCGCTACACCAATAGCAGCAAGTTTAGGTGATTTGACAACACTTGCTTTGTTGTCAGGGATTAGCAGATTTTTGTACAATAAAATTGGTAAGTTCAAGTCAGCAGACTAAGATTGCTAGGGTTTCAAAGTTTGACTTCAGTGACACATATTAGCTAATAAAAATCTAGTCTAAATTTGACTTTGTTTGATGCATTAAAAATGCTTGCAATATTTTCTTAAACTTACTATTCTTGGTTTTCACCTACGTCATCAAAAAATTTCCAGAGCCCTGAGTGAAATAAAAGTAATATCACTCTAAAGAGCAAGTAAAACTATATAACTTTACGAATTTTCAAATTAAAATGAGCTTTTGTTGCGAAGATATTAACCTTTGAAGTGCTCAATTTTTAGTAAGAAATGTATGGCACTTCGCAGTTGGAGTCACTCCACAGGTCATCAAAATAACAGCGGATCTCACGTCTCAGAGTAAAATCAAAGCACATCCTCTTAAAGAGGAGGAAAAACTTTATAACTCCATGAAATTTTGAGTCCAAAAGATGTTGTGATGCAAAGATATCAACGGTTTTACAAACTCAGTTATTACAAAGAAATGTATGGGGCCGCCATATTGGTGTACAACTTTAGTACACAAACATGGCGGACAATAAATACGATTGGCAAAATCATTTAAAATATCAATTTAATCATATATTTTGATACAGATACCCAATAAACAATGGTTTTATTCATAGAGCAAGCCAAATGTGTGTTTACTTCAAACAAATTCATCGTTTTACGTCCTGAGGAAAACGCGTGACAGTGTTGCGTGACAAAGTTTTTACCTTTGATAACTCGAAAACCAAACGAGGAAAATTTCTCAAATATTCAAGAAAAACTTCTCTTAGGGTATATAAGCAACATACTTCAGACTAAATTAAATGTGATCAATATGAAGCATGAATTTTTCCGATGACGTCACATGAAAACCAAGAATCGATAATCCGAACCCCTAATTTACAAATCCATTTAAAATTGGACTGGAACCAATGTTGCTTGTATCTTAAGCTTATTATTTTTAGTGACAGCATAGTTTGGCAAATTTTAGCAAGTTACTCAAAATCACCAAATTTTAAACTTGCTAAAATCAGTATTCTTAGGTGTTCTTGGTCAGTTATAGAAAAATCATCATTTCCCCAAAAAATTCACTATAAAAACTAAGTAGCCATTAAATGTTCCCCTAGAGAAATCACTGAATTTAGTAGTTGCTAAAAATAGTATCTTTAAGGTACTTTGAACCCCTGTCAACTCCTTCTTAGGGCCAGTTCACACACCACGTAAGCATACACAGACTCCATTGCATAGTGCTCATTATAAGTTTTTGTTTTTTCTCACACCTAAGTGATAAATGCGCTACTGAGTTTGCATATGTTGCTTGTGCTTATACTTATGTCGCTAGTGTGAACCGGCCCTTAATGACTTTTAAATATTGCTTTAAATTTCTTTCTTTCAAGGAACTGAGCATCACTGGATAGCTCCTGTTATTTGTGCTGCATTCTTTGTCATCTTACCATTGTGGTTTTATATCAGTCATAAAAACCACTTTACTCATGGTGTCTTGTATTCTGGGTGGACACCTGTACTAAGTGCCATGGTTATAAGTAGGTACTGTAATAACTTCATTTTCACTGCATAAAACCTGGTTTTCACTAGCAATGCAAGGTGGTGCAAAGCTCTTGTTCTCACTTGAAAAAGTAGCAATACAAGCACAAATGCAATGCAAGGTGATGCAAAATTCTTGTTCTCACTTGAAAAAGTAGCAACACAAGCACAAATGCAATGCAAGGTGATGCAAAGCTCTTGTCCTCACTTGAAAAAGAGCAACACAATCACAAATGCAATGCAAGGTGATGCAAAGCTCTTGTCCTCACTTGAAAAAGTATATGTAGCAACACAAGCACAAATGCAATAGCCAACTTTCAAGATACTCTTCACTTGCCATAGACAAAAGTATCAAGACAATGCTACATGTATAAAGCTCAGTTATTCGTAACAAGACAAAAGTTTTAGCACATACATGTAGCCTTGTTCTAAATCCTTTTATATGTGGCAGGTGAAGCATATCTCGGAAATGGACTATTAGTGCAAAAGAATGTAGTTGTACCTTGTGTTGCCTTGCACTGCTAGTGAGAAATAGGCTTAATGGATCAACTACTATATGTTTAAAACAACTGGTATTAAAGTACTACAGTCAAGTTTACATGTAACATTGAAAAGCAAATTGACATTTGTGACAGTTCAACAATGGTCTAAGAACTTTCCCATTGTGCTGATCCTTTCAAATACTAAGAGAATGTTAAAACCATTTGACTTAAGCTCAGATGTTTTTTGACTGTTTCTCTTGTCTTTGTCTTGTCAATAGACAACTTTCAAAAATGGCAGGCTCATTGTTCACGAGAATGAGGCCAGAAAGGCCTCTAAAATCATTATGGTATCAAATGAGTCTAAGTATATCCTGTAAAATGTACAGAAAATACAGTAGGTGTTTTAAAAGGAAGGGGAACATATCGTTTTTGATAGCAATAGAAGTATTGCCACGCTTATTTTCTGGTAACAAGGCCATTGTGGCCTTATTCTCATGTACTAGGGTGCCATTTTTGAAAGTCGTCTATGGAGAAAATGCCAGTGTGCTTGAAATGACAAAACTTAATTTCCACTTACACTGTAGTATTTCATATCACTTTATTTTGGTAACAACCTTGATTTGTTTTCAGCTCTGGTGGCCTTGTACTTGACTATGCAGTATCAAGTTATCATGGTATTGCAGTGTTTAGTCCAGTCATAAATGGTTAGTTACAACTCTTGCTTTTACCAGCCATTTACTTCTACACTTTATGTCTCAAACAAACCATTACAGATAGGCATCTTGACTTCATCAAAACTTTTAATTATTATTTTGATGTGCTCATGTACAGTGTAGATTTTAGAAATTGGATGCTTCATTAGAAACCTGAGCAGTTCACTTATAAAGGGAAAATTCTGCCTTCATTACTTTTCCACATTTCCCTTGGGTCCAAGACCATGGCATTGCAATGTGTAGGGTGGCTATTGCCACCAGATTTTATTGAGGGTACAGTACTTTTTATATTTACCAGCAGGTTGCTAAAAAATTTGCACATGGCCAAAATAATATTATATACAAGAGGTAGATGTCAAATTGTCTGCTGACAAGAATACCCTTGTCTCAAGACTTGCAGGCAAAATGGCGCTTAACAGATTTCAATGAGTTACTTACTTTGACATTTCATTAACACAAAAATAACCTAAATCATTATATTTAAATTGATATTTTATAGGAGTTGGTGGTAATTTAGTAGCTGTACAAGCCAGTAGACTTTCAACATTCCTCCATCAAAGAGGTCGTCCAGGAAAAATGCCCAAAGGAGTTAAATTTAAAGGATGTATTGATACTTTTTGTGGGTCAGGTATGTGAGCTGTTATTGAAATAAAGATTTCATGCTATCATACAAACTATATGGCTATTTTTTTCTTTTGATATATAAGTCAATTCTGGACAACAGCAAATGGTTTTTTGATTGATGCATACAACATTGAGTAACCATTTTTGGGACTAATTTTTGAAAGTGATCACTAAATACATTTTGGAGGGTCAAAGGTTTATCAAATAGATTCCATTTTCCTGTGCTCTAATAGATGATTTTCAAAATGTGGTTAGAGCAAAAAAGTGCTACCATAAGATGAAGTTGAGTGGCATTTTGTTTCTTCACATTCTGTTTCTTCTGTACAGCTAACAATGTATCAGGGAACAGATGCAAGTGAAATGGAATCTGTTTGTTTTACATTATATATTTTGTAAAACATTTTAAGCAATCATGTAAGGTTCTGTGACTTCATCTGTGCGTGTGTACACACAGTTCTTGGACCAATCAGAGCATGCATAAAACAACCAAGTATCATATTATTAAAATCTGACATTTCATTTCTTTGTTATATCTTAACAGGTATCCATGCAAGAACTGCCCGTGTTCTTTTGTTTCTAGTCATCCCTGGTCATCTTATATTCCTGTATACAATTAAAATTATGCAAGGTGGACATACATCGTTTACTGCTATTTTTACATCAGCGTATTTATTTGCTGGACTTTTACAGGTACAATGTCACACACTCAACCCAGATTTACACAGGGAACCCACACCCCAAGGTCAAAACCTCACTTACTCTTTAATACACCATTTAAGAGACGTAATGAGAAAAAAGTATCCTGAGAGAAACACTCGGGCTCATGGCTTGACCTTCCAGTTTTGGGTAGGGATGTGCCACTGAGCCCCTTGAACCCTAACCCTGTTCCAGAGCAAAATTTCCAAAATTGATACCCTGTTCCAGAGTAAATTATTCAATTTCCTGCCTCATTTCATTTAGCCTGGCCTTTTAGACAAACTTTGTTAAATAGATATCCTGTTCCAGAGAGTAATTACGATTTTTATATACCCTGTTCAAGAGTAAAATCGCTGAAAACCCTACTCTGTTTGGCGGCACGTACCCGTATAGCGAATATAGGGGAGTACCCCCCCCCCCCCCCCCGGCCTTGGGCCCTCTTGTGGGAGGAGAAGTGAAATAAAACCTCTGGCTCCTAGAATAGAATAAAGGCTACCCCTTTAACATATCTTTCATAGAAACTAGAAATTTCTACCCTAGGTCTATAGTATATAGTGTAGATAATCTTATCTTTACAAGGTACACTATTGTATACCTTCAGCACAAAAGGGGGAGGACTCGCCCTATAGTCTATTATAGGGGACAACACATACTGTAGAATATCAACTTCTTTTGGCTTGGCGTCAGTCTACTAAGCTATTAAGTGATTGATGTGAGATGACCACTGTGTCACACTTGGTCGTTGCGTGACTGCCGTGACGACGTCGTGGTGTCACGTTCAGGGGCGCCATTTCACTTGCTTTTGCGTCCTCTTCTTGACGTCGGCGACATCAGTGGTCATTTCGAACAAAATTCGTCAGCGCGTGCAGTGTCCTCTTTCACGTTGTGTCCTGTTTGCTACATCAGTCTAATTGTACACCTATTTCAAAAAATCAAAAAAAGTTGTCATATGAGAGCTCTCAAGCCCACGCTTGAGACCGAAAAGGAGTATGGGTAGTAGCAAAACTTTACTTTCTTTTCCGCTTTGGTATTGACTTAAGCATCAGTAAGTGAAGTTCTTTAGTGTACATGGTCAGAGCAAGTTGAATTTGAGTAATCGTGTGGGATTTTTGTGGTTTTATAACTTTAGTAATTTCTACCCATACTCCCTTTCGGGTGCGTGGCGTAGGCTTGATACCGACAATGCTTATTGAAATAGGTGTATAAGCGAGCACTTGCATTGCTTGAGTAAAGTTTGGATAGGAGTAGCAACCTCATGGTAGAAGCTAATGAAATAGAAATATTTAAGTTGCCTCAAACTGACTTTGTGTTTAGTTATACTAAGCTATTGTAAAATTTATGTCTTTTAGGTCATCCTACTTCTACTGTTAGCCAATTGGATGGTGTACTGGATATGGCGACGAGCCAAAGACCCCGATAACTATGCCATACCGTATTTAACAGCATTTGGAGATCTTATTGGCACTGGGCTGCTTGCAGTAGCCTTCCATTTATTGTGGTTAATAGGAGACAGAGATAGTGATGTAGGAGATTAATGAGGACACTAGATATAAGCTCTGCCTAGCCTCCTCCGCAGGCTACTCCTTTCTATTGGATTTCCTGTGGTAAATGAGGAGAGGGAGAGGGGGACTGGAACCAGAAGAGAGGAAGACTTTTTTGGCTCGCTCCCAGTCTCTCTTCTTTGCAACAGGAAGCCCAAGAGATAAAAGGAGTTGCCTGCGGAGGAGGCTAAGCTCTGCCATCTCTTACTGTAATTATCAAGCCACGTGCACACACTCCCAAGAACAACCTCCAACAGTTTTGGCCAAATACTCCCAACATGATATTGGATGCGTTTGCACACCTTATTGAGAGTTGCTGGCACCAAAAGGAAGCAAGAGAAAATGAGGTAAGAGAAGGAATCCCCGTGACCCATCATATGCTCCGTTTGATGCTATTTTTTTTACCTCGTCACCATGACCTCGACATAATCAAGATCATTTTCGAAATTTGTTTGTACTCCATTTGCCCTTTTTCTCAAGTTTAAACTTTCTTTCGTCGACAAACGTTATACACCCTTTTTCCGCCATTGTAATCTTGAGGCAATGGGAAAGCTCGCGCGCTCTCGACCAATCAGATTCACTCTAAAAATAGCATCAAAGGGGACATATGATTGTCCAAAGACGTAATACACGCGATTCCTTCTCTTGTCTCATCTTCTCTTGAAAGAAGTCATTCTTCAGTCACCTGTAGAACCCTTTAGGTAATGTCCTAATCTGCATGGGAACCAAACAATAGCTCATGTCCCTTTTTCGTTGTTTTTCGTTTGTTTGCTTTGTTTTGTTTTTGTTTTGTGTTGTATTTCTTTTTTGTTTGTTTGTTTGTTGTTTTTTGTTTGCTTGTTTGTTTTTCTTCTCACATCTTTAGAAACCGCCCAGGAAAAATATAATAACAATATTAAACGTCTATATATATTTAAATGAAAAATTCAGCAAAACGTCAATTACACATTGAATATTAAAAATGAGTCTCTATAAACCGTAATATATGTATAGAATGTATTTAGCTTTTTAGTGAAAGTAAAATTGCACATTTTACGAGATACATCGATTTACACATTTTTGAACGAAAGTCAAAGTTTTCAGAAAATCAAGGATAGAAGACCATCTCATTGACTCCTATTTCAGCTTTCCTCTTATCTCGTTCTTAGCCATTTTTGAACTTAAGGCGCTGTTACACTGTACAGCTTTATGCAATTCGTCTCGCAATGGCATTGTAAAACAAGTTGCACAAACCACTGCAGCGTAACTACCCTGCATCGCTCAAAATCATTGTCAGAAAACGATTGTAGTAACGTTCTTCGCCATTGTGCCATGTCACACCCATGACATGGTTTGCGCAAGGTGTTTTGCAATGCCATAGCGAGACATTGCACCATATGTAACAGCGCCTTGACAATGTCATCAAAGATCATTTTACGTCATGTTAACCCGAAGCGCGCGTCACTGAGAATGCACATAACATTTAGGGCCGGTTCACACTAGCGACATAAGCATAAGCGCAAGCAACATACGCAGGTGTGAGAAAAAACAAAAACTTATAATGAGCAGTACGCTATTGAGTCGAAGAGCTACATGTATCATAGAACGATCAATTAACATATCTCCGTCTATAAATACGTGTGGTTAATTGATCAGTCTCTTCTGTCTGCGGCCTCGACACGGGCAAAATGCAGCCAATCCTAGGGCGAATAGGGTAACCTGTTCTCGTCTGAACAGCGAATCGAAGTCAAGTACGGTAGGGCCAGGATAGTACTTGGATGGAAGACCTAGGAATACCTTGTGCTGTAGACATTTGTTTTGCCTCTTTTGCACTTTGCACATATGTACGCATGCAGCAGCCATAAATTAAATACTTAATTGTTAATTAATTGGCCTGTTTCTTGTGTCTACGGCCATACCACTGCAAGGCAAAACACAGTGAACCTTAGTTTCTTTTGTTCCTTCGTAACCCTCTTTCTTCCATCGATCCTTTTTGTTTGCTTCTCTTCTTTTTTGCTTGCTTGCTTGATTCATGCTTTTCCTCTCTTCGTCTATGCTTCATATACTCCCTTTTCTTATTTCCTTGCTTCGCTCTTCCCTCGTTCTTGACTTCTATTTCTCCCTTCTTTTCTTTCTTGCTTTTCCTCCCTTGCCTTAAGTCTTTCTTCTTTCCTCTATTCTTTACTTGCTTCCTCCTCACTCACTTCCTCCCTCCCGTCCCTCCCAAATCACAGAAACGCAGATGGCGTTTCCAATTTCTAACCGGAAGTAGGAAATGAGATATGCAAAATATTTGACTTGGTCAGCCCTTGTATTCAGACTATAGATTGAACAGCGATTGAAGTACAGTAGGTACGTTATCTTTCGCTTTCTTCAAGAAGGAAGCCCTCAGAGCTTAAGCAAATGTAAATATGTGATGAAGAAAGCTCAGAAAAATCAATTTTGCTGTCACTAGGAATGGCTTATGCTCTCGAGAAACATCACAGTGATTTCGGATCGTCAGAGATACACAAACACTTCGAGGAAGCTTTCGATTTCCTCAACCGGAACAGCGAAGCCTTGGACAAATACTTGACAGAGCTTGACGACACAAGAAAGGTCGACTGCAGAAGTGACAGCACTCAAACTATCACTGAACAAGCCGAGAATTACATCAGGCAAATTTTACAACAGGTTGAACAACAAGATGGGAGATTCAAGAACACTTTGCTTCAATCGGGAAGCTTCTATGACGAAGTGAAAGTAGGTTTCCCAGATGAATATGACTTTATGGCCAAGTTGGAGCTTCTTTCCCGCAAACCAGGAGTCGGACAAGCAGTGCCATCGAAACTAGGATTTGTAAAATTTGTTTTGGAAAATCAAGAATCTGTTGAATTATGGAAAGAGTTTTTGGGTGAAGATGTTGAGGCAGTCAACTTGTTGTCGATTATCAAACTATCCAACAAATTCGATGAACTCGTTAACAAAGCTATGAAATCAGTACCATTGCCAAGTAATTGGAAACGCAATCCATGTTCTTTGAATCACGGGCCGTGTGCAATGCTGAAGTTTCTCGTAAATGGATTCCAACCAAAAAGTCCGCTTCAAATTTCGATAGATTTAGCACCGTGTATTAAGTATCCAAACTACACATCGGTAGAGTTCCCATTTTATCAATACTTCAAAGACAAGAGCTCTTCCACATTGTTCTTGGAAAAGATGTTGGCAAGCGGAGAAGAGGTCTTACTTGTGCCGTTCCCATTGGACAGCAAAGAAAAAATAGGAACAAAATCCTGGCATTACAACTACCGAGAGCAGACGAGGGTGTCTTTCTCCATGCTAGAAAAAGCGATCTTTAGCCAGTTCGCAAGCAATAGCGTGGAGAAAAGACTTTTGAGAGTTCTAAAGATATTAAGAGATGATCACATGAGAGATGATGGTTCGATGGAAGACTGGGAGGAAACACTACCCGAAGGGGTGTATCCTGATGAACCACCAAGTACTATAGTTAAGGTAGGAGGGGTCAGGCTCTTTAAAATATAAGAGACCCAAACAGGATCGGCCGGGGAGGAGGAGGACTAGGCGAGAAAACGGGTCCTCTTCTACCCGATCCTTCTCTGGCCTAGAGCTCTTGTAATCAGGGTAGCAAGAAGTTAGACATCTGATTCAAAATATAAAGATGGAAGCAAAAAAAAAAAAAAAAAAGAAAATAGAAAAGAAAAGAAAAGAAAAAAGAAAAAGGCAACAAGAGGCAATTTTAACCATGCAATGAAATGCGATTAAGTATCAGGTTGCAGAGAAGATTAAATGTAAATGCAACACATGTCTCTGCAATGCAGTGAAAAATTGGGTGCAAAACGTGAACGAACTGGGTGTAAAACGTGAACGAACTCTCTCGAACAAATTGGCATGGGTGTAAAACGTGAACGAACTCTCTTACGTCTCAACGATGAGGCTCAATGTTGCGAAGCAAGTTGCAGCGTATAATCTATATTCCGCCACATGCAATGCAGTCAATGTCGCATACTGCCAAACAGCGCAGTAACCGCTGACGACACAACTGGTTTTATCATAAACCAAGAAAGAATAGACCCCTTCACAGTTCCCTGCGCCATCTTGAAAGGTAGCCGTGCCTTTGCATCGAAGCGAGACGAACGGTAAGCGTGCAATGATAGATACCTTTTTTAACACCTAGGACAATTATTCACAGGTATCTATCATTGCAAGCTCACCGTTCGTCTCGCTTCGATGCAAAGGCATGGCTACCTTTCAAGATGGCGCAGAGATTTAACTGTGAAGGGGACTATTGCGCTGCAATTGCAATTTGCAATGCTCTGCTTTCATCAGCGTTGCATTGCAAGTTACACAAAAAATTGTCGCATGTAACAACAAAGCCTTTACTACAGTTTTCTTCTGAAGCCTTGACAAAAAATACAGGTAGTCGACATTTGCTACAAATTTGATTGCCCTTCTTGAATGACTAGCTAATAAAAGCGCTATAAAAAGTATGCCATAAAAGACAACAGCTTTAATTTTTAGCTCATTGGGCGCAATATCAGACACATGATGTAACTAGCTGTTTTTCAACTTTTTTTCTAGAAGATTGTGCGCAATACTGAGTTACACCGTGTGGCCGGCCACCCCTGCAACAGTGGCGCACCACAGTTGCAGGTTTAGGATCGAGTTCTACCTCATCAACTTCTTCTGCAACATTGACTAACGGAGATAAAATGTTGCATCCTATGTCAGATTTAAGAATCATTTTTGCCGAGGGTTCGCCATAGAAACACATTCGCGCGCGCCAGTGAAAGTTTCCAGACGATCCGGAGTCCCTCAGAAAAAGATCGGTGATATGATTTGTTGCGCATTTTTGAGGCAGTGAAGGAATGCACTGTTTGACAGTGAATCTCTCCTATATTCGCCAGTGGGATCCAAATTTTTATGAAAATGGCCCAAAATAACAAAATCCATCGTATTGTATGTTTAACTACAGGTTACGTCAGGTGCAACAAATTGCACCGGTCATCGACGAGTCAGGAAAACGAGCTACAGGCGAGCAGCTTTGAATTAGAAGAGGGTGAAGTCTACATCAACGAAGATGATGCAACACGAGACTTACTTCAGGTGCGTGCAGTTCTCTACTTCCCAGCTTTCGTTTTTCTAGATACGTTAATTAGAGAAGAATTTTTGATTCAATAAATTTGATAGTTAAGCTACAGAAACAATGATTTGTTTGCAGATCAAAGTATATGATTTCCCTACACTATCTAGAACCCCATTTTGATAAAAGTGCCCATTTTTGTTTCTAAAATGTATAACGAATTTCAAATACTGTCATTGTTTCGAGCACGTCTGTCACAGGCCCTAAAATCTTCTTATAGTATAAGCGATCACTTTGACTGTATCACTAGTAATGTTGTTTATTGCATTCAATGTACTTTATGTAATCATCTTATATCGGGGAAACTGGAAGACGCCTTGGTGATCGAATTAATTCGTGATCATATTCGCGATATTAACACTAACGACAACACAGTTTCCCGTCACTTTAACATCGATCACTGATCATCTTCGGTTTGTGTTTAATCGCCGGTACTAACTAGACCCTTATACCAAGGCTTTTACTCATGCCCAGGTGGGATTGAGATAGTACTTGGATGCAGTCAGTGATCAAGAAATCATACTGGCTATGCTATAATGAGGGGGTCCTAGGTGTTTGCGGGATTGCGGGATTGCGGGATTGACCATTTCTTTGTGCGGTATTGCGGTATTTTACAAAAACAATTGCGGTAATGCGGGATTCTCAAACCCTGCGGTATGCGGTATTTTCTTTTTTGAGCTGCGGTATTACAGGAAAAACGATTTGAAATTGCGGTAATGCGGTATTTTTGATGCCTGCGAGAGGCGGGATTTTGCTCCTGGCGCTCGATAGAAAATTTCATTGCGTGAGGTCCCGTGGGAGTGGTATTTCGAATTTTTCGTGTGGTGAGCCGTATTTTCGAATTTTTCAAGCGGGATTGCGGGATTGACCATTTTTTCGTGCGGGATTGCGG
Organism: Telmatactis stephensoni; assembly: GCA_029948255.1. Lineage (NCBI taxonomy): Eukaryota > Metazoa > Cnidaria > Anthozoa > Actiniaria > Isophelliidae > Telmatactis > Telmatactis stephensoni. The sequence goes on along the minus strand of JALIZF010001632.1, from coordinate 313,228 downwards.
TATTTTCGAATTTTTCGTGCGGGATTGCGGTATTCGTAACCCCCCTAGGCCCCCTCTATAATGCAGTCAGAGTGGTTTATTTGGCAGCCTAAATAACAAAACAAAATGCAAAAGAGTAACATTCAAAATTGGACATTGTAAAGTTGGTGTGCATGGGGTTCCTGTGTGTATTGCGATTGCACGGGTAAAATTAAATCATACATAAAGTTTTAATTTTTCAAAGTATCCTATTGATTGATATAAGGATAGAGATTCGACCGGCCCCTTTTGTCCTGTCCGACTGAAATGACATATCATGGATACCGATTTCAGACGATATGCTGACCTTCTGTTCTGTTTCTTCAGTAAAGAAAGAAAGAAAAAAGAAAGAAAGAAAGAAGGGATTGAAGGAAGGAAAGAGAGAAACAGAAAGAAAGAAATTAAGAAAGAAAATTGAGATTAAGAAAATTAAGAAAGAAATAAAGCAAGTGGGAATAGGGCCTATGAGGCTTTACCTTTTACCTTTATGGTTAGGAAATGGAATACAAAATGTATTTTTTTTTTAATTCTGTATTTCTGTATTTCCTGTCTTAATTTTCTAGCCGTGTTTTTCCCTTGTTTTAATTATTCAAAATGTATGTATATTTTTTGTTTATCCTTGAGGGGGGTTTGTTTGCAGAAAAGCATCAATGCAGTGCTCTATCAATGTGAAATTTGAAGCTTTTTAGCAAACACTTTTAACTAAAAGGAACTCTGCAAACGTTGGATAAATTTGAAGTTTAGCTAGTGTTTCATCTGAATAATTTGTTCAATATTCACAATTGTCAGTTAATAACGACTAATAATATTTTATAAAGAAATTTAAAAACTTTCTGAACGCTGAATAAATGTACACAGTTTTAAATATACTCTAACATTATTACTTTATTCATTATAGAAAATGTAAGAGTTGCATAAGTGAAATTCGATCGTGGTGTCTATTAATAGTTCGATTGCACAAGGAATGTAATATAAGTTGTGCTTGTGAGAAACATTTGACCACATACTCAAGATAATGTTCTAAAAAGGTGTCTCAGACTTTTGATGCGATGTTCGTTAACAAGTTATGGTCATTTATTAGCAACCCCTCTGGTAAAACTGATTTATGAACTTTGTCGTCAGATTGCGGCTAAACTAAAATAGATATCGATTTGAGACACCCTTTTTAGATCATTATTTTAAGAGTGTGTTACTGTGCAATCGAACACTATCAGAACGCACCACGGTCAAACTTCACTTATGTTCCCCTTACATTCTACAATACTGGATAGACATCTTTCTAGTAAAAGGATGGGCGTACAGCTGATCCTTGCAGGGAGAGGGTCTCATTTTTGTTTCACCTCATTTAATATAACCGTTTATCATTTTTCTTATGTGCGCTCCTGGCGTCTGTAGTTAATTGGGCGCAATATAGTGAATGATGCTACTTCTAAAAATATGCCTTTTTGTAAGATCTGTTTTAGCTTTATTTGTAAATGTCAGAAAAATTAATATTTCAACAAGGAACTCGAACTTCTTTTTGTTTGCTCTTTCTATTTATTTTAGAAAATTTAAAGAAGAAGTTATGTTCATGGCTATAATGAATAATTAAAAACAGTATTTCCTGCTAAAACAAGATACAAACATATAGTTTTATCATTCAGCGCAAATCAGTCGACTAGACAAGGAGCTCTATATGCCAAAATGTTTTGCTCTGTTATAATACTTGTTCTTGTTTTGTTGGTGGGGTTTCCCCACAGTGCAAGTTCACAAGGTCGTGAAAAAGAACTCATTTTTGACAATTATCCAGGACAAAAACTGAATTTCCCCAAAAACTTGACAGGAGCAAAGCAGGAATCAACCCTAGTTGAGGACAACTTCGGATGTGTCTTCGATTGCACCAGTGCTCACTGGTGTCGCTCAATCAATTTTAAAACCACACCTCAAAGTAATGGTCTTCACTTCTGCCGAGCTTCTCTCTTCTGACCAGTTCACGAGCAAAAGTTATATGACTCAAGACAAGAATTACAACCACTACAGTATTAAGGTAAGTGCGACGAGCTCTGTAGCAACATGTAAAAGTCATTACTCTGACAAACTATTCTTTCCATTTTCTTCTTAGAACCCATGTGAAGAGAAGCCTTGTCATAATGATGGTGAATGTATCTTTGAAGACAACAGACAAGACTATCATTGCAACTGCAAAGAGGGATTCAAGGGAGAGCATTGCGAGAAGGGTAAGTCGATCACTATTAGCGTCGGTGTAAATTTCCTTCTGCAAAATCGAAGTTTACGAATTTCGGCAAGGTTGGGAAGCGCGCTTTCTGTTAAGGTAATGGGCTCGCGCAAGATTTTATCGACGAATGTTTTTATAAATTTGCATATAGGTTGTTGTTGAGTTAGAAACAACAAAACAATAAAGAAAATGTTGGGTCACGATGCTAGTTTTGGTGCTATGATGGCTCGAAAACGGCACTCTCAAGCCATTCTGAACGAAAACAACAGATCTAAAAGTTTGACCACTAGTTGACTGGCACGTGTTTGTATTATGGAAAATAATACCTTCCAGACGTGCTCAAGTAAACAAAGTATCATGAAAAACAACGCACCTTCGCGTATTTGTAGAGAAAGCTCAGTTTTGACATGTCAAACTTGAAGCACAGCCTTATACTTACGTGCGAATTGGAAGTCGATTTTGATGATTTTTCACGATTTTCTCAAAAGCCTTTCGACGATTTTTTTCTTTTTTGATATGTTCTAGCTTTGGTTAAAACACACTGAAATCAATTAAAATTTGTGTAGTTCACGGTGCTAGATCTTCTGTTATAAGTCTGTCATATTGAAATATTTAAAACACAGGAAGCCCGGTCGAATCGAGAGAAAATAAAACCGAAAAATCAACATGAATTTTTTTTCATGTTATATTGAGCAATTGTACAAGTGTTGAGGATTACCAACAAGATTGTTCAGGTCATTCATGTCCTTAGATGACGCTACACATATGTGTGTTGAATTTAGGCCTTCAAAATTGTGTACATTGATCCATGATATATTTGTTGTATCTTTAAAGCAAATGTGAGAATTCAAATATTCAGTCTTAAAATATTCTCTCGATTTTTTCTCGAAATTTTTAAGTATGATGTAGAGGAAATATATCAACAATTCTGCTGCCAAGTGGCATTGTCTTTGATGCAGTAGAACTGGTGAAATTTGCGGTTCCAAATTAGCACCCAAGCTCAATCCATTTTCGAATCGTCCAAATAAAACTCTCACTGTGTTTTCCCTGTTTTGACATTACACTGCCTTAGAATTTCCGGGTTGTTTAACCCCGGGCGGAATGTGAAAAACACATCTTGTGAAAGGAACCTGGGTACTATTCATCCGGTGTCCACACTTGTCATGCTAAAGTTGAGCCAACACCGACCAAAGGCTCTTTTACTTGTTAGTGTAGATTTATTGTGGTTACCATGGTGATGGATGCCAGTCTTGCGCAGGTACCCATAGTTAAATTTTACCCCGTGTCACTGGAGAAGGGAGGGGACCTGAACCAATGTTGATCGCTTTTGATTGTTGATCGTTTTTAGATATCGATGAATGTTCGTCAAATGCCCACACTTGTGATGCTAATGCCATTTGTACCAACACCAAAGGCTCTTACACGTGTCAGTGTAAGTCTGGTTATTCTGGTGATGGACGCTCGTGCACAGGTAAGCAGCTAGCCTGTGTTGCAGACTCACTTTTTGACGCTCCAAAATCTCACCAAAAAATTGAGTATCCTGAAGCGAGCCGCTTATCAGTTTCCAATATGCACGAGCTATTGTCTGGACTGGCCAATCAGAGCTTTAATTTTCTAACGTTTGTATTGTTTGTGATTTTCAGATATCGATGAATGTTTGTCGCGTGCCCACACTTGTGATGCTAATGCCATTTGTACCAACACCAAAGGCTCTTACACGTGTCAGTGTAAGTCTGGTTATTCTGGTGACGGACGCTCTTGCACAGGTAAGCAGCAGTATTATATTTTAGGCCTCGATCAAACGAGGAGACAAGTCCATGCAAGTTGATCCCTTCATTATTATGACACTACGGGATACAACTAACCATTTGGAAAAATAGAAAATGCGCGCTATGTACGGTTTAAGAAAACGCGGAGATTGATCATAATCATAGTCATAATTGTAATGGATCAGAAAATGAGCTCCAAAGTTTTAGGAGAAATTTCAATGCTTCGCCAGTGTCTCGCTCTTTGCTTGTTTGTTTGTTTGTCTGTTTGTTTGATTGTTTGTTTGTTTGTTTGTTTGTTTTCTGCTAATGTAAACAATGGCAATATATTCAGCTGCTTATTAAATCTGAGCTCTCCATGCAATTTTGCGATCGAGGCTGTGTACTGTAGGTATGACAAAGAATTACTCCTAAGAATACTACTACATCATTCAAATTACGTAACATAAACTTTAACACCAAGTCATAGATGATAACTGCGTGATCGCTTTTTCTAATTTGGCAGTTTTTATTGATTTCAGATATCGATGAATGTTCGTCACGTGACCACACTTGTCATGCTAATGCCATTTGTACCAACACCAAAGGCTCTTACACGTGTCAGTGTAAGTCTGGTTATTCTGGTGATGGACGCTCGTGCACAGGTAAGCACCTAGCCTATGTTGCAGATTCAATTTTTGACGCTCGAAGATCTCGCCATAAAATTGACTCTGGTGAACCGAGCCGCTAATAGACCTATTCCCAAATTACATTTCAAAGCGAGGTTGGACTCGAAGCTTCATACATTTCTTGTATTTACCAAGTCCAACCTTGACTTGAAACAATTGTTCATGTGCACTACTGAAGCGAACTGGAGAAAGGTCATTAATTTTTTCAATGTGAACGAGCTACTGTCTGCATGGACTGGCCAAACAGAACTTTTTCTAATTTTCTAATTTTATGATTTTTAGATATCGATGAATGTTCGTCAAATGCCAAAACTTGTGATGCTAATGCCATTTGTACCAACACCAAAGGCTCTTACACGTGTCAGTGTAAGTCTGGTTATTTTGGTGACGGACGCTCGTGCACAGGTAAGCAGCATAGTATATTTTGGCCCAGAGCTGAGCTGGACCCTCTTCTATCTAAGCGCGCGGCAACCACGAGAGGAGAAGATCCTGGATCGACCGATCTAACGACGCGATAATTAAAAGTGGGTCCAGGGAAGTTTCTCTAGCGCATGCGCCAGTCATGTCCGGTTCGTCACGTCATGTCCCCTCTAGGGAAGAGACTACGTAGGCACGCAGTTGATGTAATATAATCATAAAGATATAATACAATAGAAAACAATAGATTTTTTGAATACATTACACCAACTGAGTGCTATGTAGGTTTTCCCGTCCCCTCTATGCTATGTTATATTTAGCGCCAAAAGTTGCTGAGGGACATTACATTGTTTTTACTTAATTATTTACTGCTTGTAAACAACGCGGAAGAAATGAACAGCCATTTTACTGAAATATACTCCATAAAATTCAAAGCGAATAGCTCCGGAAAACCAAATCACTGAAAACACCAAGTCATCGATTATAACTGCAGTTTTATCATGTTTTATCAATTTTTCTAATTTGTCAATTTTTATCGTTTTTAGATATCGATGAATGTTCGTCAAATTCCCACACTTGTCATGCTAATGCCATTTGTACCAACACCAAAGGCTCTTACACGTGTCAGTGTAAGTCTGGTTATTCTGGTGACGGACGTTGGTGCACAGGTAAGCAGCTAGCCTGCTTTGCAGACTCACGTTTTGACGCGCGAAAGTCGCGCCAAAAAATTGAGTCTGTTGAACCGAACCGCTAATTGGTTTCCAATATGCATCCAACGGATGCATAAGGATGGGTTGGCGGATGCGTTAGGCATTCAACACACGGAGGAGCTCTAAATTGAGGATTTGAGGTGATGGGAGTTTATCAGCATGGTAGTCTAAAACAGCTTGTACGAGATTTGATAACTCCGGTAGAAGGGAAAAAATGATCGAAAAACATGACAGAATCGTTTGGGGGCACTGAAGTACGTGTCCATTTCAGAGAAGAGATGATCTAATAGAGGAATTGCTATCGCTTGCCTCTTTTGTAATACTCGTTCTGTGTTTGAACTTCAACTTTATTTCCTTCGATGCTGTTGCTGCTACGGCACAGTACCGGCCGCTGCTGATAACTCATCTTAACTTACCTTTTGTACTTTTACAAAAGAATCAATCTTTTGTGATCGTGGCATTTTCCTAAAGTTTGCGCTAAAAGAATGTGATCGACTATCGTGAATAATAAAAGAGAACAATGAAGAGAACAATTCATCTTGACCACAGGAAGCCCAATCGCGACTTGCATGCCTATCTGAAGGACTGTCTGAAGAAAAATAATTAAGACTGGCGAAGGCTCTGAAGTTCAAACCTTTAAATTCTAATGTTCAGAAATTTATCAGGATCGAAAACAGATTAGAGCTATTGTATTTATGTTTATAAAATACTTGAGATATAACGCGCGCGCTGATTGGCTGGCTACCATGTTTATATCAGAGGACAGAGACATGGCTCGCTCAAAAAACGTCGAAAATATTTTATAAAAGCAATATAAAACGATCGCTTATGTCTCTGTTCTGTGATATAAACGCTCTGGAAGATGTAGAGCACTCGAAAAGCAAGAAAAACACTCGGCTACGCCTCGTGTTCCTAAGCTTGCTTTTCTCTTGCTCTACATCTTCCATCGTGTTTATATCACAGAACAAGACATGCGCGCGCGTTTTATATTCCTTAAATATTTATGTATATATTTTGTATGCATTTCAAGAAAAGAAAGATCACATCAAGCGGGAGTTAGGAGATCGAGGGCGGGTTCCGTGGTACCTGGAGGGGGAGCCTTGTTAACTAAATCTTTTGGTACATTTCAGTTCCAGGTTGGCGTAACTTGATACCAGGGTTTGCTGCCTGGAAGGACAGTGGTAAGGAGTGGAGCGTAACCAGTAGTATATCAAGTAATCAATACCACTTTGGACCTGCAAGACTTTTCACAATACAAGTGAATTCAGATCACTACGGTAAGATATAGCTCATATACTTAATAAGATATAGCTCAAATACTTATTAAGATATAGCTCATATACTTATTAAGATGTTAAGGATTTATTTATTTATTGTATAGAAATAGCAAGCAGAGTTTTTGAATTGACTGGGAGCAGTGGTGCCTGTGGACATATGTTTAAGTACAAAGATGGAAGTGCATACATAAGCAAAACAAGGTATAACAAGGAGCCCATCGGTTCTTGGTAAAACTGTAACCAGAGGAAGGGGAAAGGGGGTTTATTACCGTATTTACATGGACCATGTGGGGAAGTACCGTTGGTAAGGCAGCCGAGAGGATAACTGTCAATAGCCAACATAACATTTTCGTTTTTCTTGATCATTTTTGTTTTGTTTGTTTGTTTGTTTGTTTGTTTGTTTGTTTGTTTGTTTGTTTTCGGTTATCCGACCTCGTCGCAATGGATTTGGCAACGATTTATTTGTCAGGTTTTTCGAACTCCAGCGCAGCACACCCCCTCACGAAACACAGTTTCGGTGTCTTGTAAAGTTCCCCATTAAGATCAAGATCTAAATCATTTATGGCCAATTAAATGGACATTTTTGCTGCCAAAGGAAAAGAGAAACTCGACCTATCGATCTCAATTTGAGGCTATTAAAGAATGTAGCCTATAATTCTATATATCTATATATTTTGAATACTATTTTGTAAATAATCTATTCGTTTTACAATTTCTTGCTCTACATTTCTATACCCTTTTTCTTTCGACTTTTAGTGTAGTCACTAAAGCTTGGGGATATTATCTCTGGGGCAAAACGAATATGGCCATCAGTAAAGATGGCCAAGAATACTCTCCATATATCAACTACAACTACAACCAGAACCAGTGGCACGACCTTAAGACAGTAGTCAAAGGTACACTAGTCAAGATATACATCAACAATACACTAGTCGAAAGCGTTACAATGGTGGGTGAAGAAGCGACGTCCAAAACCAACAACTATGTGGGACTATGGTGTCATGGTGGCATTAATGACAAGGGAAAAGACTTTAAAGTAAACATATGTAAGTCTGTAAAACACAAAACTGTAATATAATTTTCATCACGTTGTTTGCGTTTACTGTAGGTATGGAATGGTATGGTTTAGCAAAGTGTGGTGTAGCGTAGGGTGGATTAGGTTGGAGTGGTGTTGTATTAATGGTGTGGAGTGGTGTTGTATTTATGGTGTGGAGTGGTGTAGTATTTAATGTGTGGAGTGGTGTAGTATTTATGGTGTGGAGTGGTGTAGTATTTATGGTGTGGTGAGGTATTTATGGTGTGGTGGGTGTAGCATTTATGGTGTGGAGTGGTGTAGTATTTATGGTGTGGAGTGGTGTAGTATTTATGGCGTGGAGTGGTGTAGTATTTATGGCGTGGAGTGGTGTAGTATTTATGGTGTGGAGTGGTGTAGTATTTATGGCGTGGAGTAGTGTATTTATGGTGTGGAGTGGTGTAGTATTTATGGTGTGGAGTGGTGTATTATTTATGGTGTGGAGTGGTGTAGTATTTATGGCGTGGAGTGGTGTAGTATTTATGGTGTGTAGTGGTGTAGTGGTGTAGTTTTAGGCTGTAGAAAAGGGAGGGCATGAAAAAGGGCAATGAAAAGGGAATATTTTGCTATTTTAGGCCAAATCCCAGGTGAGGGTCAGGAAATTTCATTCCCATCGCTAGGGAGGGTCACATCATTTTCATCATCCAACTTAAAATTTCCATCTCCCTACCCCTCCCTGCTATTTTCCGACAAGTCCCTAACTACATAAAACTCTGTCGAAGTCATGCGTCCAAACCACAAGCCTGCATAGCCGGCCCTCCCCATCCCCTCCCCTCCCCTGTTCCCCTGTTCCCCCTTTCCTCTCCCCCTTTCCCCCCCCCCCCCCCCCCCAAATCCCTTCTGAGGGCCGCAACGTAACCCACCTTTTAGAATACATTTCATATGTTACGTTTTTAATTTATATACTTGTTCCTTTTTCAGATAGTCCCTGAAGAAGTCTTTCTCAAACCAGTGCCAGAGTAGAAGCATTTCATAACAAGTTAAAGCTATTGTAGAAATGTCGTTATAGATATGGTTTAAATGGTCAGCTGTTAACCATTATTTGAGGGTCTCTGTAGACCAAATATACCGCATGGTAAAACTGTCACTTAACGCGATAGTCTTTAAGGGGCTGTTTACATGAAGGCAAACCAGCCCGGTTAGTGTGATAACTCTTTTAAACGTGTACTTGTGGGCATACAGTTTGTACTCCCCAGGGAAAAAGAAAACAAAAAAAAATTTCAAAGTTCAGTTGTACTGTACTTGTTTTCTTCCTTATTCCAGATGATAGTTATTAATAATTGTGCTTTCAAATGCGGCGCTTAATCGAGGGCAGCGTTTAATCGGGAGCGGCGCTTAAACCAGTAAATATGGTATTTTAAAGGCTGCTAAATCAAAGCGAATGATGTAATAATAATAAAATAATATAATAATAATGAACATTTATATAGCGCCTATCCAGAATCTGTTCTAGGCACTTTACAAAAACATATACCATGCATGGTAAACTGTGAGCATAGGATGGCGCCTTCGGGCTGCCGCTACACATGCTCAAGAGGATTTACAAGGACCATCGTGCATGTACATGTTAAGGCACAAAATATATTACATGCAGATATTATTTGAATATTTCATTTTCTGATACCCCTATAAACAAAATACTCTGCTTTTTCACTATTTATATGGGCATGTCTAGAGTACGTAGCTATTGTGACACTGGCTAGTAATCCGAGCCGGTATATACTTGCTACACGTGGCCAGTTTAATATTTACCAGAACTAGAGTCCAGACAATCAAAACCTTCACTCAGTAGACATGTTCAAAGTCGACACAGAGAACCCAAAAGCAAATAAGTGCCATTTGTGGTCCTTTCAGCGGCATTTATACGAGTTCTTAAGATTTTATCTGTACATTTTAGATAAGCAACAAAAAATGTCAGTTGTCAGTTATCATTTTTGTTGTCAGTTATCAGTACAAAAAAGCCTTGTTTGTCAGTTGTCAGTAGCATTTTTGGCCATTTATCAGTTGTCAGTTAACCCCATTACTACCCTGCTACACAGTCCGTACCATGAAAATTAATTTCAAAATACACTACAAATTACTGTACAACAAATTACTGTTTAAATTGCAATTAACACACAATAATAAAAGTTCACTGATGCATGATGGCCGTTGGCTCAGTCGAGCTCACCCGCCCTTTGACAGGTCTTATTTTTATTCCTGCTGGGTGTCATGCCACCCTCCTCACCAGAAAGAACCTGGTGGGGGAGCCAGTTTAGACGCCGACCACCCGTCCATGTGGCAGGTAGTACTGGGTTACATGTTACCAGTAGCAGGCACCAACCTGACCTGACTAAGAATAGAATCATTAATTTTTCTAAGTTTATGAATGGACTGGAGCTCGGAAAAGTGTTAGGTGTGTATGCTTCTTCGGTGTAGATTTTTGCTCGGAAAAAAATTTTCCGAGCAAAAATCTAGACTGGAAGAAGCATCACATTTAACTATAATTTTTCGGTTTGTCTATAATGAATTACAGTCCCTTTGTTTTTCTTTTGAATTTCATACTAAATTTTATTACAGTTCTAGGGTTTCAACCAAACAAGTTCATGGATATTTTTGTCAGTGAAAACACAGGCAGCCCAAGCATGCAATTTTTCCGGGTTTTTTTCAAATAAATATAATCTCACAATTTTTCTTGTTAAATAGTTTCCTTATTAGGTCTTATTATCTTTAAGCCATTTCTGTTCAAGGTTTTGGCCATTTCGAGCTATTTTTTCTAGTTGAACCTCAACTGTAAGAAAAAATATAAGGCAGGAATGATCCGTGACGAGTAGCCCCACAGGAAGCCCAAGCTTACCACTTGTGAAATCTAGTTGCAAATGTCAATAGTTGTCTACAAGTGTTTACGTTTTACATTCTATAAAGTTTAAATGGATTTAGAGTTGGTTTTAGCTTTATTTGTGTGAATTTTGAGTTGTTTTGGTCTTACCTTACCTCTCTTTCCTTATAATTACTCGAGTGGAGTCGGTGAACGCTTCGGCCAAACCAGAATCGAACTGTCCCGAAAAATGCCTCATTTCACCCGCGATAAATTCTTCCAATGAATATCATATTCGCGGAGCATATACCTAGATATTGCAGCTACATGTCAGGAGACAAAAAACTGCTGAAAATTAAAGTTTGCTAGATGTAAAATACTTATTCACAGAAATCGAATATAGCTTACATTTTGACCCCATTCACACACTGAAACCGTGTCATCTTAGCGCGGAAATCACTGGGTCCAAGTGTCAAAGCTATTCGCACCGGAAGGGCTAGCGAAAAATTGTCGCTGTGCAAATAGTCCCCCCTTCCGAACCCCGAGGAGACGAATTCAAGCAGATCGAGGCCAAGAAAGTTCTGCAGTGAGGAGTCCATAAAAAGAGTGAACTGTACATGTATGCGCTGTTCGCAATTTGAGCTCGCGGAAAACTGTGCACGCAATGCCACTAGAGAGTGTCTTTCCGGAAAGGGTTGGTCCGCAACAACTACAAAGAGCTGCAAAGAGTACATACAGCTACCACAGGAAGCCCAGTTTCGATGTTAGTACAATCACTAGAAAAAATTCTTTATCTTCTAATTAAACCAATTAATCCTCAAGGCTCCCCTGAAAGCAGCAAAAAGGGCTTAAATTCAATCAAATCGGCTAAAATCGCTGGTGGAAGACATAATAACACAAACAACATTTCAGGGAAACCTTAATTCACGACACATGGGCGAGTGCTTTCACAGCTCTCGAGTGTTCTCCCAACATCACAAGTGTTATCAGGCTATCAAACACGGAAAAACAGTTTTTTACTTCTTTTATAATATAACAAGCGCACAAATTTACGAAAAAAAATCGAAAAGGTAATGTGAGCGTGTTTGATACTCTCATCAAGCACGGTTTTTCAGCCAATCAGAGCGCGCGTTATATAAGAGTTCTTTTATAAAACCGGACACAAATATTGTTCAGCTTCCGCAATCATTTCAAAGCGTATAAAAATCAAACCCTGGAACAAAATCAGCTGCTCATCCAGTTTAAAATTAAACACTGAAAGCATACAGAAACCAGAGTCAAAAGGCAAGCATTTTTATTCATATAAATTTGTGAATGGATTCATTAGTGCAACTTTCTTGTCAATCCCGTACATCAGTGATTCCCAAAGGACGATTTAACATAAATTTTTACAAAAAAGGCTATTGTTCAGACTGGACTACTATAAGTACCAAAATTTTGCTGCTACGTCATCCGTAGGTAGCGACGCAACGCGTGGAATTAGCTACAAATGGACTAGGATCCGACTAATTTCTCCCTCACTGGCCCGGCTTGCCGGGTTAGCGTTGTAACTTGTGTTCTGGCGAAGGATAACGGGGTTGGGGCCGAAATCTTCAGCCGTACCGTAAGTTAATGCGACGATTCAGCTCCTCTGGTGTCTAGATGCATTGTCCGGGATTTTTTGCCTTTTGGGGTCGCGGATTCGAGCCTCGGCAGAAGCAAATTGTTTTTTTTTTCTTCTTCTTTTTTTCACTCCAAATATTTCCTTGATTTTTATTCTTCTCTCTTTTTCCCTCTTTCAGGCCTTCCTAAAATGTTTTCCTCTGATTTTTTTGCGCATGGGCTGACCTGGACTACGCAGTATTAGAACCACAGGTAGCCCAAGCTCGACGCATCCGTTCATTTACAAGCGATTATAGGAGACTTTATTAACTTAGAATCATTGCATTCAGTCGCAATGAAATCAAAGAGGACTACCTTCCTAATCACGCAGACCTAACAGCTTGTTTTATATTGACACGCGCGGGTCTGATAACTGAAACGGTTAGTTTAAGGAACAGTAAGTTATCTCCCTTTTTATACGTTTTTACAAGTTTCCATTTATCCTTTATTGTATCTCTGTACACCGACGCAGCCCAAACTAGTTCACTTGCTAGTCTCCATTTGTATAACTAATTTCAGGCTAATTCCTTAAAACTCCGTCTAATATATCTGGTCTAGTACCTAATAGTACCTAATTTATGTTTGATTTATATGATTTAGTTATAGCGCATTTGATCATTTGCCATGGAAAATGCACTCTAGAAGCTGACAAATCTATTATTATTATTTTAATATATCTGGTCTAGTACCTAATGAGCAAAATTTCTGTGATTGAAATGCCTTATTCTTTTTCTTTTTCCCATTTCCACAGACCTACATCGTCAAATCGTTCATATTCCATATCAAACTACACGAAGATCACTGGTTCTCTGGAAGTCTATCAAAAGCTGTGCTGGAATGTCTTAAGGCTCTGTTTGAGATCTACAGCACACCCGAGTGTTCCGTGACGAACTTCTTTTTTGATGGTCATACAAGCTCAACACCGAACGAAAGAATTCGGAAAAAGATTCAGAGGAGACTGGTGAAGATAGTTTCTCATCTTCAGTCACAAACGGTGCCTCAGTAGGGAGGGCTAAGGTTCCATGGGTTCGGATTCCCGTATTCAAAATCCTCTTTCAAGAAATTTGCCCCTATTTTTTATTTTTTTATCGTGTTTTTACAATAGTGTACCCTCATGAAAACAACATTAAACTTCAAATTAAGAATGCCATTGTTACGTGTTCGTATCCAATTTATAAAATTACAGTTTCAACAATGTTAGATTTACAATTTAATAAACCGAGCTTTCGGACAAAACGTCGATCATTAGAGCTAGTGAAAATGTACAACACACGCGAGATAAGATAATTAGCAAACGGTAACTATGGCAAAAAGGCTCAATAGTTGAAATTTAACTGAAATTTGTGTTAGGCGCTTTGACCAAACCTTTGAATTTGGACGTGGATTTATGGAATTTATTTAAAAATTTGTCCTCTCATTTGATCAGTTTTTGGCATGCTAAAGATTCTCCAAAATCAATTCCATACATTATACAGGTTTTTCTCAGGTTAGAATGCCTCTTCATTTTCTGTCTTCCTCTTCTTGCTCTTCGATAAGCATTTCACTCCAACACTTTTACATCTCTTGTTCTTTTCTTCAAAGTCAACCAGTAAAACTTGTACAGCATCTTCTGTCATAATGTCTTCATTCTCTGGATTCCCCCTTTTTTCTTTAAAACTAGCCCTTTCTTCCTCTTCACGTCCTTCCTTAACCATCTGAACAATTTCACATCTTTTGTTCTTTTCTTCATAGTCATCCAATATACATTGTTCAGCATTTTCTGATTTCAATCTACATTGTACAGCATTTTCTGTTACAATGTCTTCATTCTCTGAATTACTCCTTGTTTCTTTAAATCTTGCTCTTTCTTCCTCTTCACGTTCTTCAATAACCATTTGGACAATTTCACATCTTTTGTTCTTTTTTTCATAGTTATTTAGTAAACATTGTACAGCATTTTCTATTACAATATCTTCATTTTCTGAATTACTCCTTGTTTCTTTAAATCTAACTCTTTCATCCTTTTCACGTTCCTCAATAACCATTTGAAGGATTTTGCATCTTTTTTTCTCGAAGTATTGTCTTTGTTGATGCAAGTTTAGCATTGTGGCATAGAACACGTCACACATCTCCTTCAGTTCTTTCATTACCAAAAGTCTGTGTTCTAGATCTGGAGAAACTTTGGACATAAAGAAAATTCAATATTAAAGAAATTACTCATTATCAGTTCCATTCAGGGAAATGGTTTATGACACATGAAAAGCCAAAAGCAAATAGCCAGCAATGCAAGCATAAGAGTTGAAAACCTAAAAATTTGCAAGATTTTTCCCTATACATTCACGTGCGCGAATAAATTAAAGGCACGTGATATAGGATTCCTTCTCTCCCTCTATCCCTCTGTCCATCCCTCCCCTCCTAGCTCTACCTTCACTTCCTCCCTCCCCTCCCTCGCTCCTTTCTTTCCCTTCCTTCCCTCCCTCCCTCCTCCTCTAAAGCTTCAACAAGTTGAAACTGTACACAAGATGATAAAATTCAAACTGGCAAAACAATTTACCTGATGAACATTCTGTTCTCTGACATGCGCACTGCCAAATTATGCCAACCGTCATAAAAGCAATTAAAACACCACCCGTTACGAACCACGATATTTGAAGCATTGGTGATTCCACGTCAAACAATGCTGAACTCATCGCAGAAGCACTAGCATCGTTAGTCTAAAATAGTGTAAAAACATCGTTCTGGTTCTAGTTCTTTTATTCATACGGAAGCTTGTGTAAAGCACTTATAAAAATAGCATTACGCACATTGAGAAATAAAATTTGGCACTCTATATATCGGGTAGGTTAGGAAGCTTTCATAAAAGGTAAAGGTAAAGGACCTTGTTTAACGTCGGTAGTTCCTTTAGCTGAGCTAATCTTCCAGGAAGCCGACGGTGCGCTCATTTTACCCCCCCTCTCTCCATCAGTGCTCCGTTTTAAGGGTATTTAAAGCTACTTAAAGCTACACAGAAAGGAAAGAAGTCGAAACAAGGATGCGAGGTCACTGAAGATCGAACTAGGGACCTCTCGCACCGAAGGCCGCGCACTAACCAACTGTGCCATCCTTGCTCCTGTGCCATCCTTGCTTCATCGATATATCTGACAGATCTTTCGACTCGCACCAGGATTATATATAAAAAGCTCTTGTTATTTTTAAATAAAACAAAACAAAAACAAAAGCAATATAAAACGCGCGCGCATGTCTCTGTACTGCAATACAAACACGATGGAAGATGTAGAGCAAGAGAAAAGCAAGCTTAGGAACACGAGGCATAGCCGAATGTTTCTCTTGTTTTTCGAGTGCTCTACATTTTCCATCGTGTTTACATCACAGTACAGAGACATAAGCGATCGTTTTATATTGCTTTTATAAAATATTTTCAACGGTTTTTGAGCGAACCATGTCTCTGTCCTCTGATATGAACATGGTAAGCCAGCCAATCAGCGCGCGCGCTATATCCCAAATATTTTATCATTATGAGCTCATAAAGCGCCATGACATACCAACATTTCTTGTGGTGCTTAAATAGTTTCGTGCACAATTTTTTGGAATGGTAAAATCTAAATCTTTTGTAACATTAATTATCTAGTATATACGTTACTGATGTCACACATTTTAATTTGATTGGGCTTGTGTGGGATCTTTACTTCACGAATGCAGTCCCCCCTAGCTCTGGGCACGGATTAGCGCTAACCCAATTTCAAGCAACCGGACTTTGAAATGAAGCGATTTTGCATGAGTTTCAGTGTCGTGTTGTCTATAAAAACAGTCGACAGTCGTGCGGTGCCGTTTTCACAGTCATACGAAATGGAAAACCGTTACTGCTTTACGTACAGTTGCCGCCAAACGAGTGATCCTCCTTCAAGTACCTATCATTCCTGACAGCCAACTTTGCATTGATTTACGTGAGCGAGTAGACCAAATTATCACTCACCTCAATTTTTCTTGTACTGCTTGTTATCAAGTTAAAGATTTCCTTTGTATGTGTCTGGATGTAAGCATCGCAGCGCTTCTCAATGTTGGCTGCTGCACCAGAAAAGATAACTCCATAGCCAAACTGTTTGTCCAGTACCTTTTTCACAACAATTTCCTCGTCGAACAGTGTGTCTCTGTTATCTCCTGCTACATAGCTGTCTACAAGAGCACCTTTTACCACGTGCTCTTTCAAAGCCTTGTGAATCTCCTCGACATTTTTGTACTGTCGTTCTAATAAAAATTGGTTAAGTTAGAATCATTAATTTCAACATTTAATCACTTAGAATAGTGGTTGGATTACACAGTCAGATAAAATCAATCTTTTGTAGTCAAGCTGCAAGTATACAGCAAACAGCGGGAAACAGCGGGAAACCTGGTAAGGTGAATACTTCTCAAAATTAGACGCTCTGTCACGTCCCAAAGCATTTTTTTTACCTTTATTTATACTCAAAAATATCATATAGCACACGAGGTGCTAGTTAGACTGAGCAATTAAACTGATCTGTTTGTTTTTCTATATCTGAACTTTAAAGTGCTGGCCACGCCTCTGGTCACGTCCCTTGCGCGCGAGTGTACGCAGCAGGCTGAAATTTCAATGGCAGGCAGTCACCTTAATTTGGGCACCACTTTCAATGCCCAAATGTACAACTCTCTAAGTATAGCACGTGAGTCATTAAGGTTTTGAGCAACAAAGTCCTCTTACCAGTATTAACTAAGGCGTTTTTCAAAACACCAATTCTGTATTCAGTAGAGTTATGTACTGCTGCAATCTACAGATATAGTAAAAGGTTATCAGCAGGTTATTTAGCATTACATCATGCACATCTCTATATCTATACTAGTAATGAAGTTAACAATTGACTTTTTTCTTCTTTCGCTCAAAGGACCGCACGAACAATGATGTTAGCCGAAACTGTTGTAGACGCAAATGCTGTAAATGTGCCGTGCCCCGTTTTGAGAAGCGCGTCGAAATGCAATTCGGGAATAGTTTATCAATGAATAGATTTGCAAGCGAATCATGCCGTCTTGGGGTGAAGAATCTTTGGGGTGAAAAATTATACCTTATCACTTACATCTAAAAGGTAAAAGATAAAGCAACCATTTTTAACGCCGTAAACTCATGACAGTTGGACACCCATAAACTTAAGCCGACTGTGCGTACTCTACCTCCCCCCCCCCCCCCCTCTCTCTCTCTCTCTCTCTCCATCAGGGTCCGGTTGTCCGGTTGTCTTGAGCTAACCTAGGGTTGCAACCGGACCCAGAGTTCTGTTTAAGGGTATTAAAAGCTAATTAAAGCTACACGGAAAGGAAAGATCGAAGTCAAAACAAGGATGTGAGGTCACTGGGAATTGAACTCGGACCTCTCACATAGGCCACGAACTAACCTACTGTGCCATCCTTGCTCTTCCTTGCTTCCTGAGTGATTTACAACTATGTCTACTACAAATAATATCATATAGAGGCCGGTACACAAAAGGCAGCTTACTCCCGCAACACACTCCTGGGCCATTTTGCACAACCAGTACACACGAGGGAGCATGCTTCGAGTTTGTTCAATTTGCTCCTGGAGCTTGCTGCCTCATATTTAACCAGTTTAATATCAGGGAGCATGAGCAGGAAGCAAACGTTTCTTCCTCAACAAATATTTTTGCGTGAAATCGTTAGTACACACGACGGAGCTTTGCTCTAGGAGCGTATTGCAGGAACATGTCGCTAAAATACCTTGGTTCCATAAAGAGGGGCATCTGTATCCATCATTGTAATTGTAACCAATGAATTGGCTATTGTACCTATTAACAGGGATAACACGACTAGCCCGGTCATTGTCCAGACAATACCAAATATACGACCAAGAAAAGTCACTGGAGTACGGTCACCGTACCTGTAAAAACGTGTACAATTGTAAATATATTGAGGTCAAAGAACCTCCCTACTTGGATAAGGTTTCCTTAAGAAGGAAAAGGAAACGTTTGTAAGCATCTGTTCGATATTATGGTCCGAAAGATCTGGCACGTCTTGTCAGGCGCTCATATACAACTAGCGGTAAAGGTTATAAGTGACATGTAAACTAGTTCAAACTGGTATTAACACGTTTCAAATTGGTTTTGGTTTAATCTATTCGTCCCCAGTTCTTGACGGCATTGAACAAAGGTTTCCTTTTCCTTCTTGTAGAGGATAAAAACTAGAAAATCTCTGTAGGGCAAAAGGGTCCAAAGCCAACAAAAACAAACAAATCAAAACAGTTAGGCGGTCCAGGTTAGGCTTGAACATCATCATTGAATATAATGATATTATACTTACCCAACGGTTGTTATAGTAATAAATGCCCACCAAAATCCTTCTCCAACGCCTTTAATAAACCCTGGAGGAAAGTTTTCTGGATTTGCTCGTCTTTCCTAGATAATTGAACTCAGTAATATGAGTAAAGCAAAAAATATTATATATTATAATCGGTATATTATAGTATGCTCGCTCTGATTGTGTGATTACAGTATACACACGCTTAGATGATGTCATTAAATCTTACGCGCGCTCTGATTGGTTGAAATGTTTCAAATATTGTTGTATAAAACAAATAGATTTCATTTTTCCGTGGTCGACCTGTACTCAAATAAATACAGAAGACGACAGAATTTGGTGAGAAGAACAGTGATCACACTTCGTCTCGTGCGTACTTTTCGTTCTTACCACATTTCAACGTCATCTATGCATGCATCTGCTAGAGAACATATGCACGAAAAAATGGAATCTATTTGTTAAATAATTTATGAATAAACTTGCAGTACATCTGTTTACAAGTGAACTACCTCGAACCTTTATTACTATCATTGTGGGTTCACAATGTGGATCTGATTGAGTAAAAGAATTAACAAATATAGATTCCATTTTTCCGTGCGTCTGTCCTCTAATAGGTGCACAGATGACGTCAAAATGTGGTGAGAACAAAAAAGTACGCCACGAGACGAAGTCGAGTGGCGTAACTGTTGTTCTAATTCTCACCACATTTTGATGTATTCTGTCCATCTATTACAGTAAAGACCCAATCTAATTGTTTTATATAATATTCATCGAAATATTGCAACTAATCAGAGCGCGCGTAAGATTCGTTAACGTCATCTATGCGTGTGTACTATTATTACACACGGTTCTCGACCAATCAGAGCGCGCGTAATATACCAATAATTAAATAAAATAACATCTCAAACAGATACGTTCCATTTTTTCCTTCCAACTGTACTCTAAAATAGACTCAAATAGATGCGGAAAAGATGTCGACCTTGTCTCGTGGCGTATTTTTTGTTCTCGATCGTTGTATATGACGTCATCTGTGCATCTATTTGAATACAGACGCACGAGAAAACGGAGTCTAATTGTTAAATAAAGGCAAGAATTGTAGATGTAGGTACAAGATCTTCCATACTGACGGTTGCTAAAGAATCGTTTAATGCAATCCCGAATGGTGGTGTGTGTTATTACATGAAAATCAATAGGCCATTTGCACGATGGCGTCATTTTACTACAACTACCAGAATGCTCTACGAATTTTCTTTCTTATTCAGATTTTTATTCCCTTTTGAGAAAAGTAGAACAATTGGCACTAATTACTTTACAAAAGAAAGTGGGCAAAGCATTCATCATCATCATCATCACACTTTAAAGCACTTTAAAGCATTCTGGTAGTTGTAGTATATGACGCCATCATGCAAATGGCTATTAGAGACAAAAGACGGAGAAGAAAAAGCAGTCAGGGAAGTTTACAAAGAATTAGTTAAATGTATTGCATCCACTGGAAGGACGCGTTAATGCGACGCCTAAGGGAGTCAGGCATTACATTTGAGGAGGCAGAGAGCGCTGTTCACGTGAGAACTGAATGGCGGAAGTTTGTGTCGGCGCTATGTGGGTCTGACCCACGACAGCAATAATGATAATGATTCCATGCATCACTTACCAAAACCCACACAACAATAGCCGCCATATATGCCATACAGGCAGTCACAAGCAACAAAGGAAGACAACTAAAAACAGCATCCATAACCAATAGTGTAGGAGACTCTGCAACTGTAATGAAAGCTATTCCCGGTGAATCAACGAGATGGAAATATTTATATAATCCCATATCACGGTTATTGTCCTTATTTCCATATATAGGAAAGCTTATTTCAGGAACATCATCAATGTCGTTGAGAACTTCAATGGAACTGGATTTGAAGGCTCGTCCACCATGTCCATTTCCTTCAGTATCGATAATGGTTTTGCCGTGTCCATTGGTGCATATCCCACACGCCCATTCCGCCATTTTGAAAACGATCTGAGGGAATATGCCACCAATTTTTCCATTGGATAATTTTCTAGAATATGGTGGGTACTCCCAGTAGTTGGTATGGAGATACCTGGGGCATCTGCAGGTCCCTTAGAATGAACAAAAAAGTAAGGAGTTTTAGTTAACAAGCTAAAGTAAAGTAAAGCAACCATATTTTACGTCGATAACTCGTGACAGAAATTTGAGTAACTGATATATAAACTTGAGGTCGACAGTGCGCTCATTTTACTCCCCTCTCTCCATCAGTGCTCCGTTTTAAGGGTGTTTAAAGCTACTTAAAAGCTACACAGAAAGGAAAGAATCAGTGAAACAAGGATGTGAGATCCGGGGATCGAACTCTGGACCTCTTGCACCGAAGGTCGCGCACTAACCAACTGTGCCATCCTTGCTCCTGGTTCATTATTGCTTGTTTGTAAGTAGAGTTTCGGCAGACATCTTGGATTAGCCTGTGAACAGGCTCCTCCCCTCCCCCTCCCTCCCCTTTAAGACGTCATTGTGGGCTGTTGGGAAAAACGATATCTGATTGACTGTATAAGCTCATAATAAGACTTACTCCCATAAGCAAAAGAGCTCAGTGGTCCGCGACCTTTCCTTGTAAAAGCAATAACAGCAATTCTATAGATTCCATCGGCAAGCAACCATTTGATGGTAGTAGACTGTTCATTTGGACCGTGAACTTGATTTTCATCTTGTTGGTTTTCTATTGTGTCTTCTAACCACGTGACTAGTGTGTACCTTATGATGTAACCAGTTAAAATTCCATTGACATGGCCGCTAGGTACCAGGCCCCAAGAAACTTTCAGTTCACTTGTTGACGTAAGACTCTGGACGAGCAAATTTTGAGGCGCCATAGAAGGCACTAGAAATAAACACGTTAAGAATGAAAACGAAACAAATCTATCGAAATAATATTTCTCAAACGAGAGGGAGTGTTGGATCAGAGGTTCCAAACACCAAATAAAAAATAAATATATAAATAATCTTCTACAGCAGATCCACGTAGTGGCTATTCTTTACGAAACTGATGAAAACAAGCTAAGCATAGGTCATGAATTATTAATGAGTTTCAGCAGAAAAAAAGTCTAGCCTTCAGTTTGGATAGAAGATGTACACTACACATAGTGCGTTATAAGACTACAATGCACACATTTTTAATTTCTTTGAATTGGCGTTAAACTTTCAGAATTTCAAAAAATAATTCTATAGATTGCTAAATCAGTCATACATACTGCATGCGCTTCTAGCAATTAATAGCCTCCTTGTAAAATCTTCGTATAGAATTAAAGCAAAAAAAAGAAGGCAAAATGTCATGTGATTGTAAACAAAGAATTGAAGTGTGTTTATTGTATCACTTCTTGACCATACCATCTTCTAAGGTTTTAACGACTATCTTTGGACTCTCCGCACCACACCCTTTGGAAGTTGTTCCACAAACATAAACCAAATACTCAGTAAACATCTTAAGCTTTGGTACATCAGCTAAGAGTTGTTCTGGTCCAACTTTAACCTTGCTGAACTTCGACTCATCTAGTGTTTTGTAGAGGACAGTGTACGACCTTAGAATGCCATGGACGTTGATTTTTGGTATGCGATTCCAGATTCACTGTTATTGAGGTAGATGTGTAGGACTTTGCCTGGACATTCCCAGGTGGCAGACTTGGTACTGTAAAACAGATACGTCAACAAAACGTCTGGTCACTATCCTGACGTATTGGATAAAGGAGTCATTCAAATTTTGGGATCATGTATTAGGTTCTATAGGAAGATCAAGGATCAACTGATTTTGAGGGATTTCATCAGTGATCAGGGATCAACTGATTTCGATGGATTTCATCAGTGATCAGAGATTAAACATTTTGCAAATGCAGAGATCGAAGATGGGGTTCTTTAAGATGGGATCAGGGATCAACTGATTTTGAGGGATTTCATCAGTGATCAGGGATTAATTTTTTTTTCCAAATGCAGAGATCGAAGATGGGGGTTCTTTAGGATGGGATCAGGGATTTTCTGACTTCACGATATCAGGGATATTAAATTTTTTTTTTCGAATTTGGTATCAGTAATTAGGTTCTTTAAGCCGGAATCGATCAAGGATCAAAACTTTTGTGACCAGGTGTCACAAATGAGGCATAAGGCGTATGAGGCATGCAGAAATATAGAATGTGTTGAGAAAATGGAAAGTGGGGGGTCACAAATAGTACAAATTTGTTAAATTCATCATATCGCCGATAACTACAAGAAAACGTTAGATAAGCCAGCTTACTATCTTCATCAGTAGAAACCTTTACAGGTTCACTGGCAACTCCATTACCCTTAGACGTATAGGCCAACACCCTCACTTCATAACCAGTATACTTTTTAAGTCCTTGAATTTCAGCTTCAGTTGCGCTTGACGGCACCTTATGCAGAATTTGTTCACTAAACTTTTGTTGGATTTCTTTGTAAAATAACACATATCCGAGAAGAGGGGCGCCATTTAAGTAGCTGGAAACTGCGGTCCATTTGATTTTTATTGCAGTTGAGCTTTCGTGGCTGGCGAGAGTGATTTTTGGAGTTTCACCGGGAACTGGTGGAAGAGACAACATTAAGAAAAATAAGTACATCATCAGGTCCTAGCAGCATTAGAGGTTCAAAGGTGGAAAGAGAGGATCGAATGAATTCTTATGTAATTATTAAGAGCTATTTATATTTTTTGAATAGTTTTATGGTTTAATGGCAAATAAATAAAATATAGATATGTTCATCAACATCTTGAAAAATTTCTAAAGTTTGGCGAAGGTAAAAGTTTACCACGTTGAAGACCAGACACGTGATGCAACCTTTCCTGCAACATTGCGCACAGTTGCACCGTGTGTTCACCCCTGCAATGTTGCGTGCAGCTTTGCAGAAATTATTAAAAAGAAAAACTCGATCCTAAACCACCAATTGTTGCGATTAACGATGCGTCCAAATGTTGCAGGGATGGACACTTGATGCAACTGAGTGTTCAAAGCAATGTTGCACAAAATCGTTGGCAGGAAAGATGCACCACGTGTTCGAGCTGTAACGTAACTTTAATTAGAGAATATATTATATACAATGCTTACCATTAGCTGTTACAATGCTTAAAAGCTGTGCATTCATCGTGTTTAGTTTTCCTATTCCTAAATCTTCTTGTAGTTTCAAGATTTGAATCGAGTTCACAACCAAATAGCTGATATTGAAAGTGGCAATCACGCTTCCTGGACTACAAAATCAACGATTGAAACAATTTTTAAGTGATTTGAACAATTTCAAAAACATTTTTTACTACAAAAAGGACTTGACACACTGTAAATTTCATGATAATGACAACACCTTTTCTTAAAAAATAAAATCTTTAAACATCCTTACCTCAGACCAATAATTGCGATATCTAAAACGTTGTCGTCGTTAACATAATAAGCTTCGATCTGTTAATTCAAAAACAATTTAAAGAAAACTTCTGTGATACACTGAGTACCAGAGATTCGATTGAGGTATTGATTGATAATTAATAACGAAAAAACGCGAGCCAAATCCAAGATAATGATTAATGATTAATGATTAAGCCCCCGTTTTGAGGAAGTGAGGCAGCTGCATTGGCAAACAATGCAAGTGTTCTTGATATCATTTACAATCATGCAAAATGAGAATTTCAGATTACAAGCGAACAAGTATTAACAGCATCAACGTATTCTTACATTTGTTTTGATTTTCTGAATTAAAACTTGACAATCTTGTGAACTCATGCTTGAGCAAGCCTCGATCCAAGTTTCCTGAGTGAGCTTCACTGTATACATCGTTACTTCACCTAACATCAAAACCAAATTTTTACAACACTTGACACTAATCTCGTGATCTGATTGGTTGATTAGAGTGTGTCAATAAGAGGACAGACACACTGCTGACGCGTTTTGGCGCGTGCGCTCGTTCTGTTGCCCCGTTTGACAAAGATTTTTAACTTTTATCTCAAATAATTGTTGTAAAAAACGAAATGAAGATGATTTTGAGTTGTCTGTCCTCTTATTGACACACTCTTGAAGTCGTAAAATGTTCAAAACTCAAGTGGAGCGCAGCATTATGTACTATTTAAAAAACGAGCAGCAGTGTTTTATCAAGTATAAAAACGTTTTCATACTTACTTGATAAAACACATGCTGTGAGTTTTTTAAATGGCTTATAAAACTACAACCTAAATTTCATGTGTTTGTAGAAAAAATCAAAAAAAAAGTTTTTTTCCATAGAAACTCCAGGTAAAACTTTATGTAAATTGGGATGAATCTTTATTAAATATAAAGATACTCGTCAAAGTTCTGATTTTTATTGTGTTATCCAAATGAATTATTAATGGGTTTTTTTAAAGCCCTCTAAACCTTTGGCAGGTAAATGTGACATCTTGTTCCGCATTTGAGCTATTTTTATAACTCGTTCCGGTCTCCTTCGGTTAATTTGGACGATTTACTCCCGCGCAAATGCATGATAGAAATATGCGTAATATTATTCAAAACCTTTTATCATGCGCAAGTTGCTGGCGTGCGTGCGCAAAACAGTTCTAAAAATAGCCCAAAATGGGAGCAACACAACACGTGACAGCACCAAAATAAACAACTTGATGAATTTTTCTTTAGCAACATACTTGGACATGGTGGATTTCCCACGCATGGTTTAGACTCCTGTCCTTTTCCTGCACATTTAGTACCGCCATGTCGAGGTTCGGGATTTGTACAGAATCGTTTTCTAATGTTGACGCCTTCCCCACAAGGCGTGGTACAGATTTCCCACTCGCTCCACATCGTCCAGCCACCATTTACTAAGATAATAAAATAAAATTAAAAAGAGTTTTCTTTTATATAATTCTTTTAAAGAAACCAAGTCACAGAAATCTACAAAAAAGCCATTTATCAGTTTTAGGCAAACATTCTCAGTCAGTTCAAACTTTCCTTATCAATAAAAATGCCCATTCAAGTATATATATTGTAAAAGTGTAGGCATAGAAAGAGAAAGATGAAGACTTTGGTTAGGTTTTACGTACTTGGACAGGGTGGGTTGTTTTCACAAAATTTCGACTCTTGTTCTACCCCAAGGCAATCAGTTCCACCATGTTTTGGTGCAGGGTTAGTACATGACCGATTTCTTCTTTGAATACCTTCACCACATGTTGTACTGCATTTCCCCCAAAAACTCCACACTGTCCAATTTCCATTTACTACAACAAAAGAAAAGAGGTTACTGACCAACTTTTCACCATTTAAATGTTTGAATTTGTTTAAGCTTGAATTTGTTTAAGTTTCTTTAAGGATAAGGCCTCACTTGGACAAGGAGGAATCCCATCACATCGTCTTGATTGTTGGTTTGCACCAGTACAATTATTACCACCATACTTTGGAGTGGGATTTGTGCATTTTCGCTGTCGTATTTGTATCCCTTCTCCACAGGTGACGCTGCACTTTTGCCAGTCACTCCACTTGGTCCATCCACCGTTAACTTGCCATTTGTAAAAAAAACAAAAATAAAGGGTATTATGGTAAGCAAAAGCAAAATAAACTGGATTTCAGAGCTTAGATGTGTTGCAAGTTTGTGGTGCTTACTTGGACAGGGTGGATTTCCTTCACACTTTTTCGACTCTTGATTTATCCCAGAACAATCACGTCCACCATGTTGTGGTACAGGGTTCGTGCATTTCCTATTTCGTCTTTGGATACCTTCACCGCATATAGTAGTGCATTTTTCCCAATTACTCCACACTGTCCAATTTCCATTTACTACGGCAAAAGAAAGAAAAAACTACCAACTTTTATCCAATTAAAAGTGTTGTATAAAGATAAGGACTTACTTGGACAAGACGGGATCCCATCACAGCGTCTTGATTCTTGGTTTGGACCTGAACAATAACTACCACCATACATTGGGGTAGGATTTGTGCAGTTACGCTCACGAATTTGAATCCCTTCTCCACAGCTAACGCTACATTTTTGCCAGTTACTCCACTTGTTCCATCCACCGTTAACTTTTTAAGTTGTAAAAAAAAGAAAGGGTATTTCGATGAGAAAAGTCAAAATAATCCGGATATATAAGCCAAGGTTTCTGGCAAGTTAATGCTTCCAACCCTTAAGCCCTCATACAAAAATAGCCATGACAACATTGTGGGATAAAGGGGCATAGGGAATAGGTGCTCCATCTGCGCATGTATGGACACAAGCATACTGGTCAGGCAAAGAGAGGTGATAATCCTCTCTCTAGGGTTGATCATGCCCTAGGCCACTGGCTTGGCAGGAGGTGCACCACACGCTCACTCTCCAGGGGAGATACACAACACTCCCCGAGGCCGCCGAGGGGTGCTCCAAAGGAGGTGGCAAAGAGGGGTGATAATCCTCTCTCTAGGGGTGATAATCCCCTAGGCCACTGGCTTGGCCTAAGGTGCAACACACCTCTCTCCAGGGAGATACACAGTATATGATGCTTACTTGGACAGGGTGGATTTCCTTCACAACTTTTCGTCTCTTGATTTACCCCAGGACAATCAGTTCCACCATGTTGTGGTGCAGGATTGGTACATGACCGATTTCTTCGTTGGATACCTTCACCACATGTTGTACTGCATTCCTGCCATTCACTCCACGGTGTCCAGTTTCCATTAACTGTAGTATATATAATGACAACAAGCTTAGTTTAAACGAACAAGAGAAAGATTAGCTAGCTTTTCATTAATTTTTTCAAATAGTTGGGGACTTTTACTTGGATAACTGAAGCCGGGAAGGCCGGATCCCGTCACAGCGTCTAGATACTTGGCTTCATTCAGAACAATTACTACCACCATACATTGGAGTGGGTGTGTGAAATTAAGCTCATGAATTTGAACCCCTCCTTCGCAGCACAGTGACGCTGCATTTTTGCCAGTCACTTCACTCGGTCCATTCACCGTTAACTTGTCATTTTGTAAAGAATAAAGGTATGATGAAAAGATCTATAAAAAAAACAAAGTAAACTTGTTTTTTAAGTCTAGATGTACGGCAGGTTTGTGGTGCTTACTTGGACAGGGATTTCCTTTACAACGTTTTGACTCTTGATTTACCCCAGAACAATCAGTGCCACCATGTTGCGGTGCAGGATTGGTACATGACCGATTTCTTCTTTGGATACCTTCTCCGCAAGTAGTACTGCACTTCTGCCAGTCGCTCCACACCGTCCAATTCCCATTTACTGTAATATAAGAATCTTTGTTTCATTAACAGGAAAGACATCAGCTTTAGGTTTATTTTTCTAACCAGTGAGGACTTACTTGGACACGGAGGGATTCCATCACAGCGTCTTGATTCTTGGTTTGAACCAGAACAATTACTGCCACCATCCATTGGAATGGGATTTGTGCAACTACGATCTCGTATTTGTATCCCTTCTCCGCAGCTGACGTTGCATTTTTGCCAGTTACTCCACTCAGTCCATCCACCATTAACTTGTCATTTCATAAGAGGAAATGATTTGTGATTAATTAGAGAAAAATCATAGTACATGACTTTGAATGATTATATTCTCGATAAGCGTTTCGCTTTAGAAAATTGCAAAACTTAATTCTAAAATATGAAGTCGGGTTTTTAAAGCGAAACAGCTGATTTAATACAAGCTGTTAGTGTCGCAGCTTTTAACTCCAGGCCGTAATGATATTATTGATGTTTATATTATCAATTTTTACCTGGGCAATGTTCAATATTGCATTCTTCAATTTCTGTAGAAAAGCAAGTTAAGTTATCGCTTGGTTCATTACCACATGTACGATTTCTTTGTCGAACACCTCCACCACAGCTTGTGCTACAACTACTCCATTCAGACCAGGGAGTTGTTTGGACAACAAGTAATATACTACTGCTGCTCTGCAAGAAGTGCGATGATGCTGTCAAAATGAAATGAAACATTTTCGAAGTATAAAAACACTATTTGCTAAAGCATTATTGAATTAAGATAGTATCTTACCAATAATTGTCGTTGACCAGCTTTTTAAGTCCTTATAGGAGACAAGAGAACTGACTGGTAAAGATGGAATTATTGAAACGCTGGATATAATAACTTTACTGGCAGTCCCAACAGCTTGGGATGATGAAAAGGCGTGGAAGATCGTACTTTGTGTTGAAGAGACAAGATATTGTATTGACGACGATGCCAACATATCGCTGGTGAAATGCAACGATGGTACAATTCGGACTTCAGTTGCACTATCATAAGTACTTAAGGACGATGCAGTTGAAGACTGCAATGGAATGTGAGATGGCGTGACCAGTATAGAAGGTGTATCTCCTCGAATACTTGAAGTTTCTATTACAATAAAAGGTGTCAAGCTGATCGGCGAGGTTGTGATCTCAAAGGTTGCAAAGGTTTGTGCAAATGATATTGGCATCTCACTTGTAAATGTTGTAGACTGTAATTCTGAGTTTGTCATGACATTTGAAGACTCATGTAAGACCAAAGATGTGGTGATAGTCGATAAGTCAGTGGTGCTATGCAAGGTCGACGTATTTGCAGATGGAACAATACTTGGAAAAATTACTCGTGACTCAGTGTCATCTGATATGCTATGAGGAAGGGTAATTGCAGAAGGTGACCATGAAAGTGTTGGTGATGAAAGTTTTATACCAGAACTCGACAAGTTTACACTAATGGTGCTGGAAATTTCAGATCCGGAAGGTGATGACATCACATCTGATACCAGTACTGAAGACGGCAATGTTGAATTAAGTGCAAAGGAGCTTATGAGAATACTACTTGATGTTGCATCCATAAAAGACGATGAATGCTCATATATCATTTTTTCTAATGATGACGTACGAAAAAAAGACGAAGAGCTCACTGGAGGTGATGTCAGTCTTGTATCGTTAGCTGTAGCTGTTGACATCTCATTTGATAGAGGTATTGGTGAGGATATTTCTGCAATGAAAGAACTTGGCTGCAAATCTGTTAAAATTACTGATGATAATAACTCTGTTGTACTAAATACGGATGAGCTTACTAGACCACTAGTTGATGTTATACTCCGTATGGAAGATGATGATATCACAGTCGAGAAAGTCACTGATGAAGAATAGTTTACTATATTACTATTATTGGTAGGTGATATTTGGGATGTCGAAAGTGACTGGAGCACATCCAATGACATCATTGATGATGAAAATGTTGTATGCCATGAAAAGGAGTTTAACACATCCAAAATAGTCGCTGATGGTGATGAGCTCGTCCTTGAAGGAAACGGCGTAGCCATACTACTAACACTACTGCTGTTTGGTATCTGAGCAGTGGAAGGTGCTGGCAGCAAATCCGATGAAGTCATTAAAGTTAGCAATGCACTTGAGGAATAAAAACTTATTGGAGTCCTTGTTGTTTCAGCGCTCGACAAATGAGACGTGGAAAGGAATGGCAACGCATTTGATAAAGTCACTGTTGATAACAATGTAGTAGTTGATGAGAAGGTCACCACATATCTCACCGATATTTGAGATGTGTAGAGTGATGGAAGGAATGAAGTTATTGATGATGACGTCACAGGTGGTGGAGAGAGGGACACTATACTACTCCTACTATTGGTTGATATTTGAGACGTAGAAAAGGGCACATCCAATGAAGTTATTGATGATGACATCACACGTTGTGAAGGTATCACTGTACTACTGTCACTACTAGTTGATATTTGAGGCGTAGAAAGTAACTGGAGCACACCCTGGGAAGTCACTGATAATGACGTCATACGTGGTATAGGGGAGGTCACTATATAACTACTACTATTCCTACTGCTGGTTAATATGTGAGATGAAGGTGTTGGTAGCACATTCGATGAAGACACTAACGTTAACAATGCACTTGATGAATAAAGACTTAGTTGAATGCTTGAAGTTTCAATTGCTGAAGGTGAGGAAAGCACATCTGCCCATAAATAAGTCCTTTGGGAAGCTTCGCCTAGTACCTCAGTAGACGTGACACTTACTGGTGATGAGCTCGATGATCGTAATGTGTTCAATGGGCTACTGGTGATAGCTATAACTAAGAAAATAAAGAAAAGTAAATGTATTTTATTGAAATACTAAAAACAAATACATCAACGAATTAGTGTTAAGTTTTGAACCAATAAGGATCAAGTGTAGCAGCTGGTTTGTGCGCGGCTTTGGATCTGATGCGAGAGGTCCCGAGTTCGATTCCCAGTCACCTCACACTTGTTTCAACCAGCTTCAAATACTCTTAAAAAACGGAGCACTGATGGAAAGAGGGGGTAAAGAACACACCGTCGGCTCCCTGGGAGACTAGCTTTTCTAGCTAAAGGAACTACTGATACTAAATATTAGTGCTTTACCTTTAATTTAAAAACATTTCTATGGGGAATTAAAATAAACAATGGGTGAGTTCAAAAACGGGATTGATTTAAAGACGCCGCTGGCGTCACAAGGTCGAAAATATTATTCAATAGAGGGATTTCACTGCAGCCATGTTTGTGGTCAAAATAATAGAGCTTTTTTCCCAAGAGAAATGAAATATTTTCTTATTCAAAAACTTTCTATTGTACTTGCCCACAAACATGGCTGCCATGAAATACCTCTATTCGTAATATTTAAAATTATTAAAATAAAACTTAACTATTCATTTTTTTAATACCGTTTAAATCTCCCTCTACATTTGTCACATCCTTGACTTGAAGAAACAAAGCGACCAGCAGGATACGTCCAAATTCCATTCTTCTGCAAATTAATATTTATAAAAAGAATAAAGTTTTTCGTCATTCTATTTTGGAGACGACAATTGGTTATTAAATTATTTAGTACTAGAAATTGTTCGATCATGAATTTAAGTTGGATATGGATATGTAGTTAACATCTCGTTGGTCTCCAAAAACGTGACCAGACTTCTTTATACATGTTTTTGATTAAGATCGTGTGTGGCATCAAAATTGCAAAACAATTTTTAAAGAAGAAAAAAACTATCGCACATAAATCTGAGACACATTTTCAGTTAAGGTCTTGCAAAATCTTCAAACACAAACAATGAAATTAAAACCTTCCTACACATGCATGAAATTCACCCATGCATTTTTCAACAATTGGTGCTTGTAATAAAAACATTTTGTAACATGAAATGCATTTACAAATGAAACATCTCTGCAAGCGCATAATTTTCTTCATTTGTAACCTGCTATGAATTCAGTTACGTTTTGAAAAGCAATATGTCGTCTGTTTTCTTATAATTCATATCAGAATTTATTAGGCAATTTTTCTCGAATAAATGTGCCACAATTTCTGACAAAAACCGCCCCGAAAAACTGGACCTTTTAAGACCTTACCACAGAAATTTCCTACCAAATCATTCAGTAGATTTCTTACCTTTCTGCGATCCAATCAGATGCTTCGTGTTTTCACTTTACTTGGTTCGATAAAAGAAAAGTTTGAAAAGAAATAATGAAGGCACTGCAGAACTTCTGGAGGCCCGAATATGAGTTTTCAGGCCTGGATTTCAGTGTTTCTGAGAAGTCTAGCTTTTTGAAAAGCTTACTAAACAAGTAGGAATATGATTTTGCAAAGGTGTGTAAAGCTCCCGTGACTATTTCGATGTGTTTTTAGTTTCTATGGACTTGATATACATTGCTGTCTATCACCTGTGACGAAATGCTTTTGTTGGTAGATAGATCATTATACAATATGAGTAAAATAGTTCAAAGAATTGAAACAATTCAAGTTCACATCAGGGCACTTTGGTTTTTACTTATTACGTAACTGCTCTTTGAATTCCCCGTTGCTATACCACAAATGTACCCCAAAAAATAATTTCAGGTTTTTAAAGTTTCCAGTTTATTCAAAAAGATCGAGAGTAATTAAGTCAAGATAGATAAACAGTTACAACCCAGAAAAAAATAGTATAGAACGCATTTCGTTTTTTGGAGAGGTTCGATTATAGTTCACTACGATTGCATGTAGCGATGTACAAGCGCACCGCCCCTGAGAACATTTGGTGGAATGGGGCGCCAGCGGTAGAATCATATGTATATTGCAAAATATTGCGTATGCATTCGGTCTAATTATAAATCGATTGCCTGAAACATTGCAGTTACACTTGTGGCTTTTTGTTGCACTTTACTGCGACCGTTAATCTTTCACTTTTTTCGCATTATATTTTACAGCGAAGACTGCCTTCATGACAGTACTTAGCGGGATGTTAGGAAAGTAAGATGACAACGATCAAGCGATGGAAACAAAGATACAGTTATTGAATGCTTATAAGCCAACATTTTCATGTTACTTTTAACCATTTCATAGTTATTGTAAAGCGCCATAGAGTTTTAGATATGGCGCTTTATAAATTTAGAATTTATTATTATTATATTATTATATGTCCGTTTTTGGGCACACTTTTTTTGTATATCATCATCATAGCGATACTTTTGTCAGTGGTCTACGCATCTCGGAAATGGTCTAATAGGTCATTGTCTTATGCCGTCGTCGTCCTCGTTACCGTCTTCGTTGCTTAAGGTCTCTAGTATTGTGATATTTTCCACTTTGTTATTCTTCTTCTGAACCCTCACAACGTCAACAACAGCAAAGCACTAATAGTCAAAGGTATCAATTTTGTACTCCGTTTAGAGCAGCATTCGTATGATGTGAAAAGGACTTCGATTAGACCCTTATCACGTTAACATGACATTATAAAATATTTTATTTATCGGAGAAACGAATTCACTATCAGATTCACCACATCGATATTAGTAAAATTGCAGAGTTTCGTAAAGAATGCCCTTAAACTGACAAAGTTATAAATTTTTGAAGCTAACTATTTTTGTGGAATTTTTATAAAGAAATGTATGTGTTTAGCATGATAACGAGGCACGCCGGGCACGTGTGTGCGTCCACCTTACATTTCTTTATAAAAATGCTAAGTTTTAAAAATTCATATCTTTGTTAGTTTAAAAGCAATCTCCCCAAAACTTTGCAATTTAACTAAAACCGATGTGACAAATTTGATATTGTGGTTTTTCTCCGATAAATCCAATAATTTATAATGTCACTCTTGCGTGATATGGGTCGATGACAGTGTTAAAGTCTCTTGATGTGTGTAAAAATATGCAAAGCTCCCTTCGTGTCCTTTCCTTGCCGTAACTGTGCCGTTCTCAAAGTCTTACAAAAGTTGTTCTAAAGCGATGGAAACGCTCACCGTAAACGAATATTTTTGAAACGCTCTCCAAAGTAGATGCTTTGAAAACGCCGATTATGTGCGCGTTTTCGTGTGGAAATCCCTAGCGTCCCAACATTAATCGATGAATTATCAATGGAACGTTGACCATCGTTTATAGTTAAAGCGTTTTCGTGTGGACGGACCTAAACAGTTAAGAAAACTATGGGTTTACAAACGAAACCGCATACGTATGGACGGCTCTAAAACAATTCGAAAACAGTCATCGTTTTCGTGTGGACGCAAAAATTCTATGCGTTTACGGGGCCTAAATTAGCACATGGAATACACGCTAGTTTAAACAGTGAGTGCATGCTTAGTCGCAGTACGTGAAACCATAACATGGAGTGGAAACAAAATTCTTCGTTAGCTGGACATAATTTTGAAGAACGAGATCGCCAACGAAAAGGTTTTATGCAACAAAAAATTTCTTGCATCCTCTATGTAAGTCGATTCGATGTCTCAACGTACATGGGTTTTCGCTCCATATTATGTTACATGTACTGCGTCTGAACATGTACTCACAGTTTTAAAACTGCTAATTTAGGCCCCGTATGCGCAAAGAAATATTTGCGTGCATAGAAATATTTGCGTCCACACGAAAACGATGCCGACCGAGCATGTATACAATTTGTTTGCGCATGTCAGTGCTTTTGGTTTCAAATTTAATTCATATCGAATGCAAGAAATGTTTGTTGGCAAGGAACATTTCGACCCATATCACGCAAGAGTGACATTACAAATTATTGGATTTATCGGAGAAAAACCTCACCATCAAATTTGTCACATCGGTTTTAGTAAAATTGCAAAGTTTCGGGGAGATTGCTTTTAAACTGACAAAGTTATGAATTTATAAAACTTAGCATTTTTATAAAGAAATGTAAGGTGGAAGCACACACGTGCACGGCGAGTCTCGTTATCATGCAAAACACATACATTTCTTGTAAAAATTCCACAAAAATAGTTAGCTTCAAAAATTTTTAACTTTGTCAGTTTAAGGGGCAATCTTTACGAAACTCTGCAATTTTACTAATATCGATGTGGTGAATCTGATAGTGAATTCATTTTTCCGATAAATAAGATATTTTATAATGTCATGCTAACGTGATAAGGGTCTAATCGAAGTCCTTTTCACATCATACGAATGCTGCTCTAAACAGAGTACAAAATTGATCCCTTTGACTATTAGTGCTTTACTGTTGTTGACGTTGTGAGGGTTCAGAAGAAGAATAACAGGGTGGAAAATATCACGATATTGAGTAACATGACAACTAGTACACTAGCCGCGGATTCTAACAGAAAGTGAGTGCAACAACAACAAGTTTTAAGAAAGTAACATTTTATTCAAATTGATTGCTTTTTCAAATAATCACAGTCTTTAATAGCATTGATTAAAGAGTTAACTGATTAAAGCTTGGTCAGAAAAAGATCGGTGAATCTCTCCGTATGGCGGCCTAAAGAATACTTGATAAATATCTGATATTAGAGAGAATCTGACAAAGAATTGTTATTTTAATTTGAGTCCTACATGAGTCCTACAAGTGCGGTTGTATCGGCTTGCTAGTCGCATACAAAAACATTAATTCCCATATATCTGAGGATCGCTGGCTAACTACGGTGATCTTTTCTGCCCTCGTTTACAACATTATTACAATGACATTTATAATCTCGAGATTGAGAAAACACTGTAAATTTCTTTCTTTCCAACCAGTTTTGGTACAATTTGCCGCAAGCATAAATTGATTGGAGTAACTAAACCACAAAGAAATGAGTGATCTTTTACTGACTACAATATGTGCAACATGTGTGGATCGACGTTCCATCAGAAACATGATTTGGTTGTTCAGTTGATTGCATCACCCTCTTCCAGACTCGATCCTTTGGTAGAGATGAATACAGGCAAAAACGCAGTGAAAACAATCGTATGGACGAAGAACTTTTTACTCGTACATATTTACATAAAAAGAAAACGTTTCCGTACAGTTGACGGAACCTTAGTGACCATCTGACTGAATTAGATCACTGACAGTTAGATGCCGGGAACGATCAACTGAATCAAAGGACTTCAAACTAAAAAAGTCTGCATTTGTTTATATTTTGTTTGTTTGTTTCAACAAAAACAATAGAACCAAACAATTCTAACTGTGAAACACCAGGGCAAGGGCTAACTGTTGAATTCCAAGGCTTCGCCCACACGTATACGTTTTCATTCGAAAATATGTACATTTTTATGCGTTTAGACCTTCTGTCCACACGAAAGCGATGAAAACGCTCACCGCAAACGAATATTTTCCAAAACGTTCTCCAAAGTAGATACTTTCGAAAATTTCGTTTATGTGTTTTCGTGTAGGAAGCGCTTGCGTCGCAACTTTAATCGATGAATTATCAATGGAACGTTGACCATCGTTTATAGTTAAAGCGT
Organism: Telmatactis stephensoni; assembly: GCA_029948255.1. Classification (NCBI taxonomy): domain Eukaryota; kingdom Metazoa; phylum Cnidaria; class Anthozoa; order Actiniaria; family Isophelliidae; genus Telmatactis; species Telmatactis stephensoni. The sequence continues at coordinate 276,720 of JALIZF010001632.1, read as the reverse complement.
TTTCGTGTGGACGGACCTAAACGGTTAAAAAACTATGCGTTTTCAAACGAAACCGCATACGCATGGACGGCTCTAAAACGATTCGATGAATCGAAACGGTCATCGTTTTCGTGTGGACGCAAAAATTCTATGCGTTTACGGGGCCTGAATTAGCACATGGAATACGCGCTAGTTTAAACAGTGAGTGCATGCTTAGTCACAGTACGTGAAACCATAACACGGAGTGAAAACAAAACTCTTTTTGCTTACATTCAAAATCACGTTCAACATTCAAGGTACAAACATTCCGAATGATGCTGACATCAAGTGATGCTGCTTGATGCTCTGAGATGTCACATTTAATATTCAGTTGTTTGCTTTCACTGCACGAGATGTCGAGAATATTGGTTATCACAAAAGAAGCTGTTAGTACTAATTAGTCTGCTAACTTTTTCACGGACATCAGTATTGTATACACTCTAGAAAGGTGTAGCAATAAAGATAAAAAGCAAAACGTCATTATTTTATACGTGAGTCATCGTTTATGATCACTGTGCCGACGATGTGTACTTAAATGTTATTATCCAATTTTATTTTTTACAATTCTCAATAAAAAAAAACCGCCCATCCCCCCCCCAAAAAATTTTAAAAACATGTCAGTAACCACGTATTCACGTGCTCTGCTTTCTATTCTATTGTTTAGGAGCCTTGTGCGCGCGATGGCGAAATTACTAATGCCACCAACATCGCACAGACATCAATACCGAGTTTCGTTCTTTTAGTATTATGGTCTCTTGGGATAACTCTTTTGTTTTTGTGTCCCCCAAGGAAAAGAAAAAAAAGAGTTATCCCTAACTGCTACCAGGGACAACGGCTCTGTCGTCGTGTTTGAACTAGGCCTAATTGGTCTGTTTTAATCTGCTTTCTTCCAATGCCACATGTCAATTAGTCATAAATAGAGCAAAAGCAAAAGATACAGTATTACTTCTAACATATCCGAGTAACAACAGCAACACCTCCCAAAAAGGCAAAGGAACTAGCCCAAGATGAAGTTGACTTTTGTTCTCTTGGCTATGATGGCAATATTATACCAAGTATCATCACTCCCTAGTGATGAAGCAAGCGGGATTGATGTAGCAGGTGAGTACTTTGATTGTCTCAGATTCCTCGTTACAAAATACCACCACATTTTAGGCCAACTCTGGGGTCTAAACTAGCCTTAACTGGCACTAATTCGCAGTACCAAAAGAGGATTTTTGGCTTAATTCACCTTTGCTCGCATAGGATTTCATAAAAGTGAGGAGGGGCCATTTTCTCTTAACTTGCAGGGTTGGTGGGTTGGGGAAGGCCTATGTTTTCCTAATCGCCTCGCCTAAACAAGCTCTATAACTTTCTGCGAGTTAAGACGAGTTTAGACCCCAGCGTAGGCCTAAATTTAATTGTTCAGGATGCAATTTATTCACAGCTATTTGCTTTGAAGCCGTGAATTTAGCCACTTGCATGAGTTTATTCATTTCGTTTAATAGATTATTAGAGACCTTAAGGTTAGTACCTACTAATGCGAAGATAACGTTTTTGGCCTAAAACTATATGGGTATCAAAGAACCCATCATAGGCAGCTAGAATTTTAAAAAAATTGGGTGTCACCGTGCATTTTAATGAGTTACACGTCATCAAATGTTGCAAAATCTGCATATTCTAGAGGCCCAAAGAAAAAATTATTAATACTCCATATTTTGAAAAAATGTCAAACTTTTTTTACTAAAACGTTTAAAACGCATTTTTATCATTTGTCAATGCCATATGAAATATGAAAACAAGCAATATCATTTTTTTTTTTCAATAACTTTTTACTAGTTTTAGGCCTGCCAAATGAAATGTCCAATTTTTGTGATCAAGTTTCAATTTTAAATTCATGAAAATTTTATAAAAGTGTAGCGCCACGTTGTTTTTGGGGCCAATGTTAGTCTAAATATGTTTGAATAGAAAAAGGGCATGCAATCAGTTTAGGTTAAAAGCAATAGAAATACTAAGACATCTTTTAGACCAAAAAATCCACATTGAACTTTAGCAAAGGTTTGTTAAACGTGAGTTTTGATATCGACGGCTTGAACAGAAAAATTGCTTACAAAAAGATAACCGGTAAATAAGAGAGACTACTTCTTCCCTTTTTTACCTCCCCTCCCCTCCCTCTGCATCCCCTCTCCCTCCCCACCCTGGGTCCCCATGGATGTTAGATATGATATAAATGAATTATATTCCAACTCAACTTTTCATTTTAAAATTTTCTTTCGCATTTTTCTATTTGACAACTCGCTGTTCTTGCATAAAAGAAATACTTTTTTATTCGTTTACTATCAAAGTACTGCAGGAAAAAAAAATCAAATTTGTATAATAATTATAATAACGTTACGTCAAGTGATACCTTGATACAGGGTCAAATTATGTTTTTTTGAGACGTTTTGGAAGAGAACACATCTGGAAAAACATAATTTAACTCTGTATCAAAGTATCAACTTTACGTAGCTTCACTATAGAGTCGTTTTCGTATGAGTGGGAACACTGTACGGTTACGATACGATACGGTTACAGCAGGAATTTCGAATGTTTTTATAGAAACTACGATACTGGTACAGTTACGATACGGTACGGTACGTTTCCCACTCATACGAAAACGATATCTGTAAATAATTCAATTACAGGCTCTGACAGGCGCTTTAAAAGGCAGACATGTGTTTTTTGCTGCATGTATCATGACCCGTAAGTATACAACATTAACAAAAACAAAAAAGTATGATTAAGGTAATTCCGTAGAAATAAAACTAGAAATGGAATTCTCATAAAACTTCACACAGTGATAATTTTTGAGTTGCTTATCCCAAAAATGAAATAAAAAATGGGGATCACCGTAGCCGTTTTTGCGCTAGATTGCTTTAAAGTACACCATCTTTTGTGTCTTGAGGGCTCAAGATTCGAAGATCAAAATCGCGTCAAATAATTTATTTCTTAAATCTGGGCATTGCTAGCTGACTAATATGAGCTCATTTTCTCTCTTTGGGCAATCACCTAGTATTATGATGTAATAAATTGATGTAAAAATGCGTTTGCTACAAGAAAGAAGGTAAAATTGGTTGATAATACGTGCCCTTGAAGCAGCGTGAAAGAACCTTCCGACCGCACGTTTTGTAAAATATCTAAAAAACTGGAAATGGAATCTTGACTAGAATTATATATATGATAGAGAACCTTATTACCGTTAATTTGCAAAAATAAAAAGAATAGGTGCCCGTGCTCGTTTCCGCGCTACGACGCGCTAAAGTGTGAAACAAGACGTCGTAAACAGCCTGTGACCGAAGAGGACTAAGGCAAGTAACCACTATAGCGCCTCTTAGAGCGTGTCTACTGCTCAAAACTTCATAAGACTAAAGTTTGCATCATTTTAAGTCAAATATATATCTTTTACAATCAAACAAATCAAAATAGGCTGAACTATGCTATGCGCAGTAGAGATGCGCACTGCAAAACTACGAAATTACCTTAAACTGTTGTTTGAAGCCATTTTTCCCGCTCAACAGACGCGCTGTGACGTCAGAGTACAGCCAAAAAAATTGTTGGACGATGCGTGACGTCAGAGCCAAAAAATTGTAGGAGGATGCGTGACGCAAGGGACTCTTTTCTTGAAAAATTCGATAACTTTACGGCCCCGTTAACTTAATTACTCGATATACACTTATTTCAAAAAACGTTGTCACGATTCAAAGCAGCAAGCGTCAAGGCAAGCCCGAAATGAATGCTGGTTTTATGCTGCTAATAATCGATAATGTATTCAAAAAAGACTTGTTATCAAAAGAATTGAGTGCGGTATACTAACAAAGACTTGAAAATGTTCACATTTTGTAATTAGTTCAATAGAAATGAGTCTGATTTGAATATATTACAAACAAAACCAGCATTCATTTCGGTCTTGTCTTGACGCTTGTTGCTCTGCTTTTTGAAATAAGTGTTTTTGAAATAAATATTTTTTCAATTTATATGGTTTTAGGCCCCGTTCAAACGAGAACGCAAGCTAGTCAATGCAAGTTTTGACTTGCGCGGACTTGCGCCTTCGTTTGAACACCAACTTGCATCGACTTGCATCTACTTGCATTGACTTGCGAGCAGTTTGAACGTGCTCAAATTTGATCGCAAGTTGATGCAAGTTTTGGCTGATTTGAACAGTCACCACGCTAAACTTCACAAGTTGTTTTTTCTATATTTTTTTGTCCGAACTTCTGCACATTTCCTCTCCTACAAATAATTCAAACAAAAACAAATCTGATTTTCTCGCTGTCCTTCAGCTAGCTGTTTTTCCTTGAAAGTTTTCGAAAATTTTCCATCGACTTGCGTGAAGCAGTGGCAAACGAGCACGCAAGTTTCAAGTCAAAACTCAAGTCACCACATTTTAACGTCTTCTGTGCATCTATTAGAGTACAGACCCACGAATAAATGGAATCTATTTGTTTCATATAGTATTCATCGGAACATTTCACCAAATCATCAGAGCGTACGTAAGCTTTAATGACGTCATCTATGCATGTGTACTGTAATCATACACGGTTCTCGACCAATCAGAGCACGCGTAATATACCAATTATTATATGAAGTCAGACAAGTGAACTAATTAGATTTTTGTTATGCTTCACAGGTGTACGGGGACCGAAAAGGAAGGATGCCGTAAGATAGGCTGGAGTTGTTAATAAATAAATAGATACATAAATAGATACATAAATAGAAATTAATTAATTAATTAATCAAATGAATTGTCTTATTTAAAGAGAGTAGCATGTGACAGTAATTCAACTGATAAAGCCCTCTACTATTTAAATGTAGCAAAAAATAAAATGAAAGTAAAGTAAATAAACGGCACTGAAAAAGTCCAACACAATTGAAATTTCTTTCAATGGTTATTGATTTGATTAACAATTTCTACCAGTGGAGCAAGTGAGGAAATTAAATTTATCCTTCACCTTAATCTTTGGTATACAAATAGGGGAAAGAAACAAAACAGCCCTGAAAAAAATGGGGCCGGAATTCTGTTGCCATGGCAACAGCGGTTTTCCCAAATACATGATATTTTCATTGAGACTTAAAGATACTCATGAAAATTGAAGTAATTCCATGATTTTTTTCCAAGCTCTAAAACCAAATTTCTTCTAAATGCTGCCATGAATTAATGTCTCTACTTTACATACTAGTCGAGTTAACTTAGTTCAACCAAACACTGTATAAGAAATTAGTCAGTATATATCTACTCCACAACCCCGTAAGATCGAGCGATTCTATTGGCTCGATAACTAATTTTGTTATTTGAGTTTCTTTCAGTTATACCTGATTAATTTTACTATTGTAATATGCTTATTAGTCAAATTTCGTATTCGTATTCGTACTCGTCTTTTGTGCTTAAGGTCCCTAGTAGTAGACGGCTCTAAACCCATTGTTCTCTATTCGGTGTTCCTATTTGGAGAGGTTCATCTTTTGTGCTAGGAAATGCTAACAATAGCAAAAGACCCACTTTGTAAGAATTTTATGTTAAGTTTAAGTAAACTTTCTGCTGTTCATTGACATAATTGAAATTTTGGAGAAATTCGACGATCTTATTTTGACCCAAGTTCAGCACAAAACTGTCTAAAACCACACCACTCAACTCCAGGACGAGCATGGTGACCCCCTTTTTATTTCATTTAAAAAAAAAATTAGCATTTATATAGCGCAAATATCTATATGAATATAATCAAATGCGCTTAGAGTTTGTTAGTAGTAAGGACAGACTGTTCACTTGGGAGACATCCCCTACTCTTAGGCGAAATAGTTCAACAGGTTCTTTAATGTCCCCCATATACAGGTTAAGGAAGGGATGGGAGACAGGGCCTACTGGTTTAAAGTCCTTATCGAGAAGACCTGAAGGTCTAACCATTTGCAGATGTAGTTACAAAGGCAGCACCTTCCTCAGTTATTTTAAGACCCTGAGTGTTGGTCCGAGCCGGGGCTTGAACCCATGACCACCCTCCGCATGAAGAGACCTGATGGCTGCTACCAACTGAGCCAACCGGGCGGCGGTTATTTTTAAGCTTCACCTATGTGTTCTTTAAGTAGACAAAGTTCGATAAAAGGATTATTGCAGGATCCATGAGTCCCGAACTACCTTAAATGTTATTACCCAATTTCATTTTTCACAATGCATACCCCGTTTCCCATCCCCACAACTTTAAAACATGTCAGTCACTGTCGGCTCTGCTTTGGTCTGCTTTGTTTGCTTTGGTCGCTCTGTTCTGCTCTTGCTCTGTTTTGATGTGCTCTGTGTCGGTCTGCTCTTATCTGTTCTGTTTTCAGTTGTCTGCTTTGTTTTGCTCCAGTGCCACACATCAATTAGTGATAAATAGAGCAAAAGCAAAAGGTACAGTATTACTTCTAACATATCATCAACAACAGCAACACCTCTGAAAAAAGTCAAAGAAACTAGCCCAAGATGAAGTTGACTTTTGTTCTCTTGGCTATGATGGCAATGATACACCAAGTATCATCGTATAATGGTATACCAGCTAGTTGGTGGAAAGCTGGTGAGTAGTGATGGATTTTGGATGCATATCTACTTACTTGAATTGTCTCAGTTTTCTCGTTACAAAATGCCGCCATAACCAAATCAATAACCCGGGTTTTTATGGCCAAATACAATTTTCTCATGAATTCGTTGTAATCTGTTATGGAGATAATATGAATTGACTAATTGAGAACCAAAACTATAGAAGAATATGTAAATATCATTCAAATTATAAAGTAAGGAAGTGTGGGAAACAATAAACTTGATCACGGTTTTCTATTTTTCTCCATGTACTAAAGCAGGCGGGCACTGATCCAGGCACATTTGGTCGACTGTTTCATGGAAGGGCGATTGTAGACTTGCACTGAATCAATCAGATATGCCGATTATTTTCTTTGGATGTGTCTTCTTTATGCTGTTCAACGATATTTACTTTTGTGCCTCATCTTCACTGGTTCGGTGGAAATCTACAGACAAATTGTTCTTCAAAAAAAGGCTTTACTGTTTAGAACGTGTTTGAAAGATAATTGTAATATTTTCCCGAGGGGGACTCCGATCGTAAATGGACGGGGATGCTCGTCGTACCTTTTAGGGGTCAAAATCTGCAATCTGGTACCTTTTAGGGTGTCTCAGACTTAAGAGGACTACCAGAGACATATCTGGTACCTTTTAGGGACTGTTTTGGGGTAAATAAACTACCTAAAATAATCATGAAAAGGACGATTTCGATGATCTGAATTGAATCTTCAAAGCACATCGATAACAAAGTGTTTCATTACTTTAATTCTTTATTATTGTTTTTGAAATGGTACCTTTTAGGGGTAGAAATGAATTGTTGCCACTCCCACTCAGGTACCTTTTAGGGGTCATTTTCAAAATTTCCGACGAGCATCCCCGTCCTCTTATATATAGAGTCCCCCCCCCCCCCCCCGGGAATATTTTATCGAAGTACAAAAGTATATTTTATCAACGACCCCTTATACAGTATATAACAAATTATTTCTTTTGTGTCAATTATAAGTATTTGTAACTATCTTATATGTAATTTCTCTATTGTAATATTAATTTTTGCCGGTTTCTGCTTTTGCTAGTTTTTCTTATTTTTTGTAATTGTTACCGATGTGAGCCCCCTAGTTAAGCCACGTTTTTTTGGGCTAATGGTAGGAGGACCCTTCTGTAAACCATATATATGATGTTGGCATCCTCAATAAAGATTATTATTATTATTATTAAACTGATATGTTTACATAAAAAGGGCGAGATCAGGTTAGGTAGGGTTTTGTTTCTTATGTTGGCATTTTACATAGTGAAATGATTAAAAAAGCAACTGAAATACTTTATAAAGACATCTTTGTGTATTAGGAATATATGTTTTAGAGTAGACCAAAAAAAAACGGAATTAATATATAAACTTTTCAAATTGAATTCATGCGTAACTCGCTTTTCTTACATAAAAGAAACACTTTGTATTATTTTTACTATCTAAGTACTGCATGAAAAATTATAATTTGTGTAATAATTATAATATATATCATTACGTAAAGTGATACAATTATGTTTGTTGTTTTTTGTTGTTGTTACTGTTGTTGTTGCTGTTGTTGTTATTGTTGTTTCGAGTTTTTGCTTGCACGGGCGACGCGATTTTCTGAAATCACCAACGAATGGTGAACATTACGCGTGTAGCCACCCTTGTACAAGCGACGCGACAGCAAAAAAAAAAAAAATAAAAAAAAATCGCCAACTTATTCAACTTCTCGCGACTTTTTTTTTGGAGCTGTCGCGTGGCTTGTACCAAAGTGGCTACACGCGTGATTTTAACCGTTCGTTGATGATTTCAGAAAATCGCGTCGCCTGTGCAAGCAAAAACTCGCTCGTGTAGCCGCGCCTTAAAATTATCAACTTATATAATTTCTTTTAACAATTATCATAATTAACTGTAAATAATTTATTTAAAGACTCTGACAGTCGCTTTAAAAGGTCCTCTTTCCTGATGAAAAGAAGGATCGTTCTGTGGTGATTGTTGCTGGCGGAAGCCTGCCTTTACAGTAAGTATTCGACATTTAAAGTAGAGGGTCTCGATGGGGGATGGTGGTGTCTTTTACGGTTAACGGCTGGAGTCCCTTCTGTTGCGGTTAACAGAAAGTTCAATAATCATCAACAATTATCAATATTTGTGTATTCAAATATTTTTACATAGATTGATTAGACATTTAAGGTCTTAGGACTTGTCTACACTATTAGTCCCCTAGCTCTGTTTAAGTTTCATTACAAGAGGCCCGTTCAGTTGTCGAAAATGAATCCGATAACTTCATGAGCCCGTCAGTTTGCTCGATCAAGAGAATAAATGAGGTAAGAGAAGGAATCTCCGTACGTGACCCATCATATGCCCCGTTTGATGCTATTTTTAGAACCTCGTCACCATGACTTTGACTTAACCAAGACAATTTTTTACAATTTTCTGTATTCCATTTGGCCCTTTTTTCTCAAGTTTAACTCTTTTTCATCGACAAACGTTATACACCATTTTTCCGCCATTCTCTACTTTCACATTCCCCATAATGCCCTCTGTTTTTGGGGGGTAGTTATTGTAATTCAAATGTATTTGATTTTAATAACAACTGATTTGATTAGCATTACAATAACTACCCCCCAAAAAACAGAGGCATTATGGGGAATGTGAAAGTAGAGAATTGTGATCTTGAAGGAATGCGAACGCTCGCGCGCTCTTGACCAATCAGATTCACTCTAAAAATAGCATCAAACGCGGCATATGATTGCGGCTCAATGACCTAATACCCTAATATTTTCGGGTGTTCGATCGCGAAGCGTGCGCTATTTTTCAGTTTTTATGATTTTATTATTACACGATCTATGATTTTACGGGCAAGTTTACGGGTGCTCTCTATGCAATATATATACACAGATGACGTCAAAATATGGCGAGAACAAAAACGTCTGTTGTTCCGGCTCATCACATTCTGACGTCATCTGTGTATCTATTAGAGTATAAACGTACAGAAAATGGGGACTCCATTTGTATTATAAATTATTATAAGGATTCTTTTTTGACCAATTATATTAGTATAAGACAGCGGCTAATTGAGTATATCAGTTATCTGTTTCAATTGGCCTTGCCTTAAAATATATCAAATTATAAATATTTTAAATTAATATTTGTAAAACAGGCATAATAAAAGATTCTTGAATCAAGCCAAAAACACAGACATGCGCAGACAAATTGTATATATGCCAAAAGGCATGGTATAGATCGATTTCACGTGACGTCACGAGAGGACTAAAATCTAAACTAAAATTCGGAGAAAGCTGATTGCCTGATATTTTGTATGTATCATGAAAAGAAGTCGTCTCTGGAAATTTGGTCTGATTCTGTTCATCGCTTGGCAAATTATCGGCACCCAAATTGTGTCACGCCATGCAGTCACGCATTTTCAAACGACGTAAGAACACATCAATTTGCAACAAATTTCACCTCATTTGCTTTGGTAATGAACTTAATTGTCATTTTCTATATATATAATCAATAAAATGAACAAATAAATGTATTTTTAATATCATTTCGATGCTTGGTATTTATGGTCGCCATATTGGTGTACATATTGGTGTACACCAATATGGCGGCCCCATACATTCTTACCAACAACAAGCCAACATTCAAACATTCGTATCTTCGTGGTGAAAAGCTCTTTTGACTCAATATTTTCTAGAGTTGCAAAGATTTAGTTGTTCTTTGAGGTACAAGTATTTTTATTTTATTTGATGCTCTGAAACCGACTTTATTTTTCTCGATGACGTCAGTGAAATCGATCTATTGGTTGGGTTCACACTAGGACCTCTACTTGGACTCAAGTCATATTACTCACAAGTCTGACTTGAAAGACAAGTCTGACTTGAGTGACAATTATCTAGTACACAAATAGTGACGACCTGTCAAAAAGTTGTTTCAAGTTGGAGCTAAGTCATGTTTTCATCTGACTTGAAGTCAGACAGAAATCTTTTGAAAATGCCGCTTTCCCATGGATTTAAGATTGGTTGGGTTCACACTAGGACCTCAAGTCAGACTTCAGTGTGACTTGAGATTATTTTGTGTGTGAACGGCTCATCAAGGCCAATTTCAAGTCAGTCTTGAAATCCATGGGAAAGCGGCATTTTCAAAAGATTTCTGTTTGACTTCAAGTCAGATGAAAACATGACTTAGCTCCGACTTGAAACAACTTTTTGACAGGTCGTCACTATTTGTATACTAGATAATTGTCACTCAAGCCAGACTTGTCTTTCAAGTCAGACTTGTGAGTAATATGACTTGAGTCCAATTAGGGGTCCTAGTGTGAACCCAACCATTGACTTGAACCTAGCCTTGATGAGCCGAACTGAAGTCTGACTTGAGGTCCTAGTGTGAACCCAACCATTATTTCTAACATATCATTAGCAACAGCAACACCTCCCAAAAAGACAAAGGTACTAGCCCAAGATGAAGTTGACTTTTGTTCTCTTGGCTATGATGGCAATGATATACCAAGTATCATCATTTTTTAGGGCAGGCGGTGAGTAGTGTTTCAGTTTTCTCGTTACAAAATGCCGCCATAACCAAATCAATAACCCGGGTTTTTTATAGCCAAATACAATTTTCTCATGCATGCATTCGTTGTGATCTGTTATGGAGATAATATGAATTGAGAACCAAAACTATAGAAGAGTATGTAAAAATCCTTGAAACTATAAACTGGTAAGGAAGTGCGGGGAACAAACTTGATCACGGTTTTCTATTTTTCTCCATGTACTAAAGCAGGCGGGCACTGACGGCTAAGCGGCACATCTGGTCGACTGTTTCACGGAAGGACGAATTATATGCCGATTATTTTCTTTGAATATGTCCCCTTCATGCTGTTCAACAAAATTTTCTTTTTTACCTGTCTGGTTTGTGGAAATTTATAGGCAAATTGTTTTTAAAAACAAAAATCAAAAGCTTTGGGTTTATTAAGTGGTAGTAAAAAGTTAGATTTGAAAGATAACTGTAAAATACTTATTGAAGTATAAAAGTATATTTTATCTACAACCCCTTATACAGTATACAACAAATTATTTGAATAATATCCCAGTCTTTTGTTATTCATTTTACATTTTCAATAAGCGCGCGTAACATTCGAATGGCTTCTCAGTATTTTTACTCGGCCGACTTGTTTTGACAACCTTTTGCACGAACTAATATACAAGAAAAAAATTCTTCTAAAACCATCATTTTGTCAAGTAATTGCTACAACTGTGAAGGAGACAATATAGGCAAAAGCGAAAGATCAAAAACTATTCATGAGAGGGAAGATTCAACAGACCAAACGATGAAAAACATTTATGCCCTTATTCTGCTTTGAAAACGAAGAACTGGGTGTAATCTGACACACCACATTGAGAGTAAATGAATAGTATTGTGGTGGTTGAAACGTTGGGATATATGAAAGTAAATTCAGGATATTTGATTTCTTTTTGAGCCGGGACAACGTTGTGACTAGCTCGCTGCATTTATGACACTTTTTGTTTGGACTATTCAGTGGCTTACTAACACTGGCGTCAAGGAGTCTCCTAGTGGACATTGAATTATATAACTGGTGAGTTTTCTTTTCTTATTCCTTGTAAAAATGTCGGTCAAATTAGGTGACAGACTGCAGAAAGGACGCAAGCTTGTGGACTTTTAGTCGCTAAAGAAAAACAAAACTTTACTGTCTTCAACAACTGCCCGCCTTTGAAGAACTGCATTGTAAATAGAATTGCAAAAATTGATGAAATTTTTCATTCAAGGAACCTAATAACATTCCAAAATAAGACATTTTATAGGTAATGCTTTGAAAAATAACGAGCACTATGCAAGTTTATTTTGCATCTGTTTCACTGTCACTTTGTCAGATTGTTGTATATCTTCTTGTAATTAAACTGATGATTTAACTAAGAAAGTAGGGTTGATCAGTCGGTGAAAATTATTTTTGACATAAATCTAGCCGAACAGCACACTTTTCAAGAGAAATAGCTTTTTTTCGCTTTGTTTTCAACTTTTAATATGCAATCGGACCGATTATTATTACCGGAGAATCTAGACTGGTCCGACATGTGATCTAACCAATCAAATCGCTCGATTTGCTAGTGTCCAGGCTCCAAAATACACGGTCATATGATAATGCATAATAATAATATGGGGTGCCATATATAGGACAATATTATATAGCAACAAATATTTAAGGTAAATGAAATACATATGGCTAGGACGAATATATGTATGGCATAATCACATATATATATTCATCTAGTTACAAATATATTTAGAGTATGCGGCAAATATTTATACTCTTTTTCATTCGCATATATTTAGGGCATTGCGAAATTATATATAGGTCATTGCTTACAAATATATACGGTTATTGTGCCCGCTATCAAGGGTCAGCGGTGATACTTTTGGCGCCAAACCTGCGATCGAGTGCACCTTGTAAAGATGGAGAATCTTCTTCCACTCCTACTACTTCTAAAGATTTAGATAGTCTTGTGCATCAGCCAGATTATTGAACATCCTGATTTTAAAGAAGCATTGGAAGTACGACGTTCACTGAGTGAAGGTTCATCCGGAAATTCCGTCAGTTCAAACCCCAGTTCAAACGAGTTCAAACAGGACAACCAGTACAAACACAGGGACTCACACAAGTACAGGAGCTATAAAGAAGAATATTTCACCGAAATAATTCTAGTGTCCCTCCTACAAGAACGACCTGGGGGCCCACTGCACGTGGAAGTAGCTGTAAGAGAGACAGTGCAGGCAAACCGAAATCGAGTCAGAAGCTCAAGTTTAATAGAGAAATTGTGCTATTAAGTGGCCACATGACTCTTTGCCGCGAGGGAAGGCAAAGGCGGATTTGTAACGGCCGGGCCACGTAATCAGTTGTTTTACTTTCGAAAAGAATTGGTCCGCGCAAGAGTGGATAGTAAGTTGGTGTGCGCCTTTGACACAAAGATCGAATCTCTGGGAAAGATTACCTGGGAACCTATAAAGTAAGTGAAACTAATGTTTATTGTACTGGTTGTCCAGTTTAAACTCGTTTGCACTGGGATTTGAACTGACGTAATTTGGACCGTAGAAGGATCCGGCAGAACAGGGTCGTGACATGGTACGTGGGATCAGTGATCACAGGCTTGGGATCGGGATCTCAAGCCATGGGATCGGGGTCACAAACGTGGGATCGGGATCAGTAGTCAAATCAACAGGATTCAGGGATCCAAATTTTAACAACTGGGATAAGGGATCAAAATAAGAGAACTTTTGGGATCAGGGATCAAAATTTTCGACCAAAAAACGGGATCACGAGCGAAAAAACGTACCATGTCACGACCCTGGGCAGAACCTTCACTCAGTGAACGTCGTACTTCCAATGCTTCTTTGAAATCAGGATGTTGAGCAATCTGGCTGATGCACAAGACTATCTACAGAGATACAGTATGTATCACTGTTTTAAAATATATCTCTTCAAGTGTTCTAGGTGGAAGGCGAGACATTCTTTTCAAAGCTCCAAGTTTCTTTGAGCAGCTCTTCCACGTGATATCAATGTGACACGACCAAGACAATTTACTGTCAATTTCGACACCAAGGCAGCGCGTTGACATGTCAAATTCCATACTATTGGAGTTGTAACTAAGTTCTTGCAAGGGGCCAGTAAAGAATGTTGTTGAAATTAACATGGCTTCACTCTTACGTCTGGAAAAAAACAATTTTGACTCTGTATCAAAGTATCACTCCTATAATGCCAGAGTCGATAAATGGATTTCTTTTCACAATTATGATAACTATAAACAATTCAATTACAGACTCTATCAGTGGCTTTAAAAGGTCCCCTTTGCTGATGAAAAGACGCGGACGAATCGAGTACAACTGTGCTCAATGCTGCATCGGGAGGCCTGTGTCGCCGTAAGTACACAACATTAATATATAGGTCTCAATCATCCTCGGAGACCCAGGGCGAAAGGGGAGGGGAAGGACCGGAGGGGGAGGGGAAGGGGGAAGGAAAGGAAAAGGGGAAAAGGACGCCCTGGGCGTTTGACTACCCCAAACCATTTCCAACGGCAAAACTTAATCCTATTAGGGATATCCCACGTAAACAAGGTCATATAACAAAAATATCTGGCACATCTCAATTAACGCTTGGATGCTATGACAGTTTAACATGTTTGTGTGTCAAGTTCTGCACACCGAGATCAGGCAAAATTTGGTATTAAAGTCAAACTTTTCCCGAATCCTGTGGGTAGCTTTGCAAACACATCTTGTTTCTGAATAATTTTCGATACAACCAGCTTCTGTTTCTGTTTAAGGTTTTCACGTGTCCGCTCGCTTTGTTTAAGAGGTGTTGAAATGCGTGGGGTCAACTTGTTTACTTGTAATTTTAGACGAATCGAGCTCAACCGCACAAATGCTTCTAATGAGGCCAATCACATCCTCGGGGACCCAGGGCGAAAGGGGAGGGGAAGGACCAGAGGGGGAGGGGGAGGGGGAAGGAAAGGACAAGGGGAAAAGGACGCCCTGGGCATTTGACTACCCCAAACCATTTCCAACGGCAAAACTTAATCCTCTCTCTGATTGGCCTCATTATAATTTAATTATAATGAGGCCAATCAGAAGCGTTTGTGCGGTTGAGCTCGATTCGTCTAAAATTACAAGTAAACAAGTTGACCCCACGCATTGCAACACCTCTTAAACAAAGCGAGCGGACACGTGAAAACATTAAACAGAAACAGAAGCTGGTTGTATCGAAAATTATTCAGAAACAAGATGTGTTTGCAAAGCTACCCACAGGATTCGGAAAAAGTTTGACTTTAATACCAAATTTTGCCTGATCTCGGTGTGCAAACTTGACACACAAACATGTTAACTGTCATAGCATCCAAGCGTTAATTGAGATGTGCCAGATATTCTTGCTATATGACCTTGTTTACGTGGGATATCCCTAATAGGATTAAGTTTTGCCGTTGGAAATGGTTTGGGGTAGTCAAATGCCCAGGGCGTCCTTTTCCCCTTGTCCTTTCCTTCCCCCTCCCCCTCCCCCTCCGGTCCTTCCCCTCCCCTTTCGCCCTGGGTCCCCGAGGATGGGCCAATCAGAGAGAGGATTAAGTTTTGCCTTTGGAAATGGTTTGGGGTAATTTAACGCCCAGGGCGTCCTTTTCCCCTTTTCCTTTCCTTCCCCCTCCCCCTCCCCCTTTGTACGTCGCTGTCAAGCAACAAAAATCGTCGCAATTCCAAAATCAAAGTCATCCAAGCTTTTAGTGTTTGGGCATGTACTTTATAATAAGCAAACGAAAACATTTTGAGTGCCGCCTGAAACAGCCTGGAACTGGCCGTGAGTCGAGCTGTTAGAATAAGCAGGAAACGAAAACGGCAATTTGACTCGACTTTCCTTTATATTATTAATATTTGATCAAAATGCAAACATGTTTCATTTTATTCACCGTGACCTTTGACGATCGAGTCAGCTAACTGTAGCTGCAGGCAAAACTTGTGTAACTTGGCCAAAATAACTCAATGGATCTAATTGACTTTTTGTAAAATCTAGTGTAATTGATTGACTGTACACTTTGAAACGCATATTGTAACAAATACTGATTATGAAAAAGGTTTAAACGGCTAACATTTTTAACGAGGGCTTACGGTTAAAATCTTAACGCCATTAAGACCCCACTGAACGTGAGTTCAGTGCCATTTAAGGCAGCTCACTATAGTTTTGAAAATCCTTATAATAATAGTAAAAAACGTATAATCTGCTACAGATGTATACTTTGACACCCGTGCAGCCAATCATGTGACAGATCATGAATCAGGGAAACCGCTTGATATGAAACTCATTGCTCGAAAGGTTGCTATAGCAACGTCCCATCAGTTTTGACGAAGGTCATTTTTCCAGTAGAACCAATGAAAACACACATTTTCCACGGCGAATGTTTTTAAAAGCTCATTTTGAAGGAATTCCATATCTTTTCCTTTTATTTGGCAAAAAACGAAAAACATTTCCCCTGCAGAATCTGAAATATTTCCAAATTTTAATTTTACGGTGACCACCACCATGTCAACATTAAGGTTTAAGATTAAAAGAGTTTTTACAGAAATGTGATCCGATAAAAGACCATGCATGCTTGTGTTCTCTATAATCGATAAACAGACGACGTCAAAATTTGCTGAGAACA
This sequence comes from Telmatactis stephensoni, assembly GCA_029948255.1. NCBI lineage: Eukaryota > Metazoa > Cnidaria > Anthozoa > Actiniaria > Isophelliidae > Telmatactis > Telmatactis stephensoni. Next base: position 259,943 of record JALIZF010001632.1, on the reverse strand, counting down.
AAAAAGTCTGTTTTCATCACATTTTGACGTCATCTGTGTTTATATAATAATTGGTATATTACGCGCGCTCTGATTGGTCGAACAACCATGTGTGATTAGAGTACACACACATTGATGGCGTCATCGAATCTTACGCGCGCTCTGATTGGTTGGAATTAATGTTTCGATAAATATTATATAAAACAGATAGATTCCATTTTTCCGTGCGTTTGTACTCTAACCGATGCACAGAAGACGTCAAAATCTGGTGAGAACAACAGTCACGCCACTCGACTTCGTCTCGTGGCGTTCTTTTTTGTTCTCACCACATTTTGACGTCATCTGTGCATCGATTAGAGTACAGACGCACGGAAAAATGGAATCTATTTGTTAAATCTATCATTTTGACGTCATCTGCGTATCTATTATTTTGACGTCATCTGTATATCTATTATACTATAAACTAAACGCGATTTTGAGACGGCATTATCGGTTTATAATGACGGCTAGTTGGGAGAAAATATATTCGGTATTGGCGGAGTCGCGCAGCGACTTTCCATGGCAACTTCTTTCTTTCATTGCAAGAAGAAAGCCAAAAAGGAAATGGCGGCCAGACCCGGGAAGCTTTCTCACGCTTAAAAGAGGTGATTTAATTATAGAAACAAGTCCAAAAGCTCACAAAATGAAAGAAGTACGGGTCATTTGATGCTTTTGAAGATTTCGTTTTGCTATTTCTTCAAAACTGGCGAAAAACGATCGAGCTGACCGACATGTGAAAGTGAAAGTTTGTCAAAATATAGCTTCAACCTAAAGGAATGATGCTGAAAAGTTATTGAAAGGTATTAAAAAGGTAGTCCGCACTTGTGTATTCTCTGCTTATTTCATTTAAAAAGTTATTTGTTTCATCTTTGTTTAAACAATACCGTTTTTGTCTTCATAAAGGACAATTTGTTTGTTTTGCTGAAAATACACTTTTGCTGTGACTTTGAAGTCATTGAAGCCAAAAACGAAAACGAAATTACCGATTTTACTTATCAGACATGATTTTTTTACTTTGGATGATTTCTTTTTACTTCTTTTCGTGATTATTGTGTAGTTATTTTATCTACTGGTAGTTTAGACCAACAGATTTCAGTTGAGTTTACTTTTCGCAATAGTCGTGTGTAGCTGTAATTCAACTTAGCGGCTATTTTTATCAAAATATGTCATTGTTTTCGGTCATTTTATCACGGATATGATCTAAAAAGTTGTTTTATATTTGCTGCTCAATTTTGAATTGATTTTCAGTAGGTTTTTGTGATTTTGAAGAAAGCCACTTCGATGCAGTCCTCAATGTTTGAGCCAATCACGAGCGCTAATTTTGAGATGGCATTACCGGAAAATAATGCCGTTTCTCTGTAGATCAAAGTGATAGGAGAATCGCGATACAGACGCACGGAAAAATGGAATCTAAAGTAATAATAATAATAATGATAGTAATAATAATAATAATAAAGGCATTAATTAGATTAATTTTTGTTGTGCTTTACAGGTTCTGCCTTCAAGCTTGCTCAGGGTGTAGAGTTTAGAGTACAGATGCACGGAAAGTAAAAAGTAATAACAATAATACTAAAGTAAATCCGAACGTGAACTCCGCGGGAAAAGCTGGCTTTCTTAGTACAGAGTAACCAGCACTAACTATAACGTTCTAATTAATGACCTGGTACTATTTAAATGAAGCAAAGAAATAAAATGAAAATAAAGTAAATAAACGGCACTGAAAAAGTCGTATTGTCTTTATTTAAAGAGGGTAGGACGTGACAGTAATTCAACTAATAAAAACCTGGTACTCTTCAAATGTAGTCAAAAATAAAATAAAAATAAATTACATAAACGGCACGGTCATTCGCTTTAATTACGGAGACGTCATCTTGAACCAGATGTCTTTGTTTCTTACATAGAAACGAGGTCAAGCGTGGTAATTCCATGTTAGAAACAAAGACATCAAACAATGCAAATTCAAGATGGCGCCTCGTGAAGAAAGCGAATTGGGAGCAAGAATGGCATAGTCTGTTCGTGCGCTGCCTTTGGTGCGAGAGCCGCACGAGTTCGATTCCCAGTGACCTGGAATCTTTTTTTCGACTTCTTTCCTTTCTGTGAAGCTTTAACTGGATTTAAATGCCCAACACAATTGAAATTTCGTTTAATGGTTATTGATTTGACTAACAATTTCTACCAGTGGAACAAGTGAGGTGACCCTCTTTTTATTTCATTTTTAAGCTTCACCTATGTGTTCTTTAAGTAGACAAAGTTCGATAAAAGGATTATTGCAGGATCCATGAGTCCCGAACTACCTTAAATGTTATTACCCAATTTCATTTTTCACAATGCATACCCCGTTTCCCATCCCCACAACTTTAAAACATATCAGTCACTGTCTCTGCTTTGGTTTGCTTTGGTCTGCTGTTATGGAGATAATATGAATTGAGAACCAAAACTATAGAAGAATATGTAAAAATATTTCATTCAAATTGTAAAGTAAGGAAGTGCGGGGAACAATAAACTTGATCCGCACGGTTTTCTATTTTTCTCCATGTACTAAAGCAGGCGGGCACTGATCTAGGCACATTGCACGGGCGACGCGATTTTCTGAAATCACCAACGAATGGTGAACATTACGCGTGTAGCCATCCTTGTACAAGCGACGCGACAGCAAAAAAAAATCGCCAAAAAAAGTCGTGAGAAATTCAACTCATTCCATTTCTCGCGATTTTTTTTTTTTTTGGAGCTGTCGTGTGGCTTGTACCAAAGTGGCTACACGCGTGATTTTCACCGTTCGTTGGTGATTTCTGAAAATCGCGTCGCCTGTGCAAACAAAAACTCGCTCGTGTAGCCGCGGCTTAAAAGTATCAACTTTTATCATTTCTTTTTATAATTATCATAATTAACTGTAAATAATTTATTTAAAGACTTTGACAGTCCCTTTAAAAGGTCCTCTTTCCTGATGAAAAAAAGATCGGTCTGTTATGATTGCTGCTTCCGGAAGCCTCCTTTACAGTAAGTATTCGACATTTAAATAGAGGGTCTCAATGGGGGATGGTGGTGTCTTTTACGGTTAACGGTGGAGTCCCTTCTATTGCGGTTAAAAGAAAGTTCAATAATCATCAACAATCATCAATATTTTTGTATTGAAATATTTTTACATAGATTGATTAGACATTTAAGGTCTTAGGACTTGTCTACACTATTAGTCCCCCAGCTCTATTTAAGTTTCATTACAAGAGGCATGTGAGGCCCGTTTGTCGAAAAAAAACCCCGATAACTTCACGGACCCGTCAGTTTACTCGATCAAGAGAATAAATGAGGTAAGGGAAGGAATCCCCGTGACCCATCATATGCCCCGTTTGATGTTATTTTTAGAACCTCGTCACCATGACCTGGACTTAACCAAGACCATTTTCGACCATTTCTTGTATTCCATTTGGCCCCTTTTCTCAAGGTTTTCTCGTCGACAAACGTTATACATCCTTTCTCCGCCATTGTGATCTTGAAGCAGTGTGAACGCTTGCGCGCTCTCGACCAATCGGATTCACTCTAAAAATAGCATCAAACGCGGCATATGATTGCGACCCAATATCCTAATACCCTAATATTTTCGAGTGTTCGAAGCGCGCCCTATTTTTCAATTTTTATGATTTTATTATTGCATGATCTAAGATTTTACGGGAAAGTTTACGGATGCTCTCTATGCAATATATACACAGATGACGTCAAAATATGACAAAAACGTCTGTTATTCTCATCACATTCTGACGTCATCTGTGTATCTATTAAAGTATAGACGCACAGAAAAATGGAATCTTAAGTGAACAAATGATAATAAAGTAAGTCAACTAAATGGACTTTGTCGTGTTTCACAGATGGTGCCGTAAAGATTCCAGATATTGCAAATTTTGTGATACAAAGTATTGACGCACAGAAAAATGGGACGTGAATGCTGCCGTAGGAAACACTGGCTTTGTTAGTAAAGAGTAACGTCCTAATTAAAAATCTGGTACTTTTCAAATGTAGCAAAAAATAGAAATGAAAATAAGTTAAAGTAAATCAACGGCACTAAAATAGTCTAACACAATTGAAATTGCTTTTATTAGTATGGAAATATATTTTCATAGTCATTGGGAGCAAGGGTGGCACAGTTAATTAAGTGGTAGTGCGCGGCCTTTGGTGCGAGAGGTCCGAGTTCGATTCCCAGTCGAGTCACATCACATTGGTGTCGTCTTCTTTCCTCTCTGTGTAGCTTTAACTAGCTTTAAATGCCCTTATGAAAACGAGGTAAGGTATTTTTCGAATTACGATTTTCGAGTTACGATTTTCGAGTTACGCAATTTTCGAGTTACGATTTTCGAGTTACGCAATTTTCGAGTTACGCGCCCGGCCACGCCCATTTTGGTGAGGCAACGCCCACTTTAACATCTGTGTGTAAATCGATGACGAACATCATTGAAATCAAAGTCGAGTTACGTAACTCGAACTCGACAGAATGAAACTTTATTTTCGAGCTACGCGGTAATTCCGTAACTCGTTTCTATAAGTTGAAAAATACTTTTTCGAGTTACACTTCTTGCCATGTCTGGTAGTTTCACAAATTCTTATACATTTTAGATTTGGATTCCTCTAACGAATTCTGCAGAAAATCGTCAAATCGTCAAAGTCAGAAAAGTAAGCGCCGATCGGTTCACTCGCTGCTTCAATACATGTGAATGTGTTCTCTGTCGCGTCAATGTTTATGCTAAATCGACCCCAATCAGAAACGTAAAGTCAACAAGATGCTGCTCCCAATGCTGATCATCTTATATGTTTTTCATCGTTTGCCGGCAGACGTTACAGTCTTCAGATGTTTTTGAGTTGTCTGTCCTCTTATTGACACACTCTTGACGTCATAAAATGTTCATTTTGTGGAACGCAATTTGTGGCGTCAAGAGTGTGTTAATAAGACGACAGACAACTCAAAATCATCTTCAATTCGTTTTTACAACAATTTTTTGAGATAAAAGTTCAAAACGCCTTTGCAAATGGGGCAACATAACGAGCACACGCGCCGAAACTCGTCAGCAGTGTGTCTGTCCTCTTATTGACCCAAGTTAAGCACAAAACTGTCTAAAACCACACCACTCAACTCCAGGACGAGCATGGTGACCCCCTTTTTATTTCATTTTTAAGCTTCACCTATGTGTTCTTTAAGTAGACAAAGTTCGATAAAAGGATTATTGCAGGATTCATGAGTCCCAAACTACCTTAAATGTTATTATTCAATTTGCATACCCTTTTCCCCATCCCCACAACTTTAAAACATATCAGTCACTACTGTCTCTGCTTTGGTCTACTTTGTTTGCTTTGGTCGCTCTGTTCTGCTCTTGCTCTGTTTTGATGTGCTCTGTGTCGGTCTGCTCTTATCTGTTCTGTTTTCAGTTGTCTGCCTTGTTTTGTTCCAATACCACATATTAGATAAGTCATAAATAGAACAAAAGCAAAAGGTACAGTACTACTTCTAGAGTGATTTTCATCGGACTGTGAAATAATTAACAATTAGACCTCGAGGCCGAATGGACTACGAGTCAATAGCCCATGAGGCCGTAGGCCGAATGGGCTATTCAAACTCGTAGTCCATTAGGCCGAGAGGTCTAATTGTTTTAGTATTCACCAACATATTGGGCCAAAGGTGAATGAGACTAAACAAAACAAAGAGAGAAAAATGTTTTATTGATATTATTACTCGCGCTTCCTCTCAACTCGGGCTATCACCAATAGCCCGAGGTTGGGGAGCCAATCAGAATGCAGGATTTGTGATAGCCCTTATGTTGGTGAATACTAATTACTAATAGTCAGTGTTTAATAGTGTCTAATAGTTGTATTGCAACAACAGAAAACAATGGGTGCAGATTCTATTAGTGTCTATTAGCTTAGTAACTATTTCACAGTCCGGTGAAAATCACTCTAACATATCATCAGCAACACCTCCGAAAAAAGGCAAAGAAACTAGCCCAAGATGAAGTTGACTTTTGTTCTCTTGGCTATGATGGCAATATTATACCAAGTATCATCGTTTATCGCCGAAGATAGACCAGCTACTTGGTGGGAAGGCGGTGAGTAGTGAAATGATTAAAAAAGCAACTGAAATACTTTATAAAGACATCTTTGTGCATTAGGAATATATGTTTTAGAGAAGACCATTTGTGTAATAATTATACTAATAACGTAAGGTAAAGTGATACTTTGATACAAAGTCAGATTATGGTTTGTTGTTGTTGTTGTTGTTGTTGTTGTTGTTGTTGTTGTTGTTGTTGTTGTTGTTGTTGTTGTTGTTGTTGTTGTTGTTGTTTAAACGTACATTTCGGAAGAGAACAAGTCAAAATGTCTAGAAAAACGTAATTTGGTTCTGTACAAAGCCCCGGCTACACGACCAGTTTTTGCTTGCACAGGCGACGCGATTTTCTGAAATCACCAACAAACGGTGAAAATTACGCGTGTAGCCACCGTGGACAAGCGACGCGATAGAAAAAAGGTCGCCAAAAAAAGTCGCGAGAAATTCAACTCATTCAATTTCTCGCGACTTTTCAGGGTTTTTTTTTTTAGCTTTTTTTTAGCTTTGTCCACGGTGGCTACACGCGTGATTTTCACCGTTCGTTGGTGATTTCAGAAAATCGCGTGTCGCCTGTGCAAACAAAAACTCGCTCGTGTAGCCGCGGCTTAAAAGTATCAACTTATATAATTGCTTTTAATAATCATCAAATTAACTGTAAATCATTTAACTAAAGGCTTTGACAGTCGCTTTAAAAGGTCTTCTTTCCTGATGAAAAGAAGATGGATCTGTGGTGATATACGGTAAGTATAGGAAAAATGGAATCTAAAGTGAAAAATGATAATAAAGTAAGACAACTAATTAGACTTTTGTTGTGTTTCACAGAAAGTGCCGTAAATATATCAAATATTGCAGATCTTGCGGTCTGATACTTGTATCTGTCTGATACTGATATTGACGCACAGAAACATGGAACGTGAATGGTGCCGTCGGATACACTGGCTTTGTTAGTAAAAAGTAACCAGCAATGAATATGAAATCCCTAATTAAAAATCTGGTACTTTTCAAATGTAGCAAAATAAAAATAAAAATAAAAATGAAAATATGGTAAATAAACGGCAATAAAAAGTCTAACACAATTGAAATTGCTTTTATTAGTATGGAAATATATTTAAATAGTCATTGGGAGCAAGGGTGGCACAGTTAATTAAGTGGTAGTGCGCGGCCTTTGGTGCGAGAGGTCCGAATTCGCTTCCCAGTCGAGTCACATCACACTGGTTTCGACTTTTTTCCTCTCTGTGTAGCTTTAACTAGCTTTAAATGCCCTTATTAAAACGGAACACTGATGGAGATGATGGAGAGAGGTAGAGGCAAGTAACAAAACAGCCTTAAAAAAGTTGGGACTGAAATTCTAGATCACGACCAAACACTACCCAAAACCTCTGTTGTTTAGTGAAAACTCCAGCTATCAAACTGAGACCTCTTTTTGTAAAAGCCATGAGAAGTTGGCAGGTTTGACACCTTTTACGTCATCACATTTGCATTTTGATATTTGATACCTTTATGGTACGTTTGAGTATTCTCTTGTTCATACTGCGTCGTCACGCTACCCGGTTGGCTCAGTTGGTTGAACCCTGGTCTTCAATTCAGGTCGGGATTTGATCCCCGTCTGACAAACTATCAGAGAATAACTGAGGCGAAGGTGCTGCCTTTGTAATTACATCTGCAAATGGTTAGACCTTCCCGTCTTCTAGGATAAGAACGTTACAAGGCGTTGGCCCCGTTTGCTTTCACTCTAGCCGCTGCATGGTGGACGTAAAAGATCCTGTTATACTCTTAACTTCGCAGAGAGTAGGGGATTGACAAACACTGAACGCATTTGATTCATGTCCGATTCGATCCACATTGAATTTGCGCTGTACAAATGCTAAAATGTCTTTGTTTTTTCGTTCTGTTTCAAGATGTTGTTTCAGCTCATCGCTAAACACCAATAATGTGAATGACAAAAGCATCTATTGAACTACAGCTAGATGCTCCAATCTATCTAGAAATGTACCTTTTATTTCCAGATAGTGATATCTATACACCTTTAATATAAAACGTTTTCCGTGTTTACATAGCCTGGTATATAAACACTCGGGAAAGTTTGGGAGAAGTCTCGAGCACTGTATAAAACCTTGCCGTAATTGCTTGCTATCAATTTATTTATATGTCAATCACAAAAATCAATGTTAGGGCTCTATAAATGGCAGAAATAGAAGGAGCATGTCAAGATTAGTGATCACTGAAAGTTTCGGATAATTATCTTAAAATTGGAAGCATTGACGTTTATACAAAGAATGTATGGTGTTTTTCCGAAGGACAAAACTTTATAGTTTGTTTGTTTGCTTGTCTGTTGTTTTTGTCGTTTTATTGTTGTCTTTTTTATATTTTAACGACTTTTTGTATATTTTTTTAATTCTTTTAATCTAATTAAACAAAAATTACTTGCACTATCACCTTCTGTAAATTTTCACCCATCCATCCCTCCATTTATTATTCCATTCATTTATTCACTTTATTCTTCGTTCATTCCTTCATTATTTCATTCATCCATCCATTCGGATTTATATTATTTGTTTATTCATTTAATTCTAGTGGTGTTTCTATCCAGGCCTGGCACTTGACCTATAGAGCCAAGAGCTAGCTAGAGTAGCTAGACATATCTTCCGAAAGAATATCGGCTTCAGCGATATGACATGCGCGCTGATCAGATGGAATACCTTATGGTTTCATGCACCGATCGTGTTGATCCACCATGTAATGTTTAGTTTGTAGAATATATGGAGGGGTCGATGAAAAACGGCTTGTAGAGAGCAACTTCTGTTCTCTTTTTGCGAACTTCTTTTCGACACTTTCCTTGTTTATCTGAGATGGGAACATTATTTCATTTATTTGTTTAAATTGATTGATTTATTAATTCCTTGTTTTATTCCTTTTATCAATCTACTCAATCGCAATGATATACATTTTACTTTATCTAGTTGTGTATTAGAAAATAAAATAGATGAGACGTTGATGAAAAACTGTAATAACGAACTAAGAAGTTAACAAACAAACAAGCAAGCAAGCAAGCAAGCAAACAAACAAGCAAACAAACAAGCAAGCAAACAAACAAGCAAGCAAACAAAAACAAACAAACAGACAAGCAAGCAAGCAAACAAAAACAAACAAACAGACAAGCAAGCGAAGCAAGCACGCAAGTAAGCATTCAAGAAAGCAAGCATGCAAGCAATTAAACAAGCAAGCAAACAAACACGTAAGCAAGCAAGCAAACAAACAAATAATTAAACGTGCAAGCAAGCAAGCAAACAAACACTCACAAACAAGCATGCAAGTTGCATGTAGGCAAGAGCAGCATGCAAGCAAGCAAACAAACAAATAAACAAACAAACAAGCATTGGCAAGCAAACAAACGAACAAAATTAAGTAAAACAGTCATATTTCGGTACTACTGTATATTAAGAAGCAAATGTACTTACCAAGTCTCGCAAACACAGCCACTTCACAAATACACAGTTTCCCTGTGCCTATCTTCTGTACCGATACGTACTGACCAGGGATGTAAGGCGAACACTGTGATGTCCACACTTCACCAATTTGAATTTCACGAAGTCTTTCTCCACACATCGGGTTTTTCCAGAACTCATCCTTTAATTTGCCCACTCGTGTTTCAATGTTCGAGAGAGCCATCATACCATCACCTACAGGATTAAAGCAGGGCATATCAATCAATCAAGAAACTGTCTTATGCTGTTTTCGCGCGAGCTCTTTAGTCTCTTCTTTCATATAAGGAAATTTGTACTAACCATATTTGGAACTTGGACAAAAATTTTCATCGCGACAAAAGCGATTTTCTTCGAAAATTCCATCCAAATTTACAACCATTTGACTGAATTAAAAAGTCAGCCATCTTTGTTTTGGCCGAAAAAGGACTGAAACAGTGTAGAAGCAGGGACCCGCGGTTTGCTTACCACAGGAAGCCCGAAAACAGCACCGAGTTTGGAACCAGAAAAAAGTGTTCATGGAATTGTCAGGTCGTGAGCTCAAGTCAAGAAGAAGAATAAGGTCATAACTGTAATAAATCGTGGTTGTTTTGTAATACAGTGACTTCACTGATGTGCCTGAAATATTATATTGACATCAGTAACTATATATTCCTTCCACACGTTTGTCTGTGATAACTGGTGGATCTCTTACCTGCGTTCCCTACTATACTGATATCAGTAACTATATATTCCTTTGACAAGTCTACTCTCCACCAAGGATCTTTCTCTTCCTTGGTAATCATACACGATCCTTGTTGTAGGTCTGCAGACATGTCACCGTCTACTGCCAGCTCTGGTCCGGCACTGATGCTTTGTTTTGTCTCCTCTGTTTCATATGGGTTTGTACTGGATTGCTCAGCCGGCTTTTTAAATGCAATGTCTAAATAAATTATAAGAGCAAAAGTTGAATAAAACAGAAGACAAAGAGTTCGGTATTTGAAGTATGTGTCCCTTCATCTAAAAGCTGTGCCTACAAGTTGCGTAAGGTATAAAGTAGATTTCGTATGACTGTGAAAACGGCACTGCACGGTCACGGCACGGTTACGGCAGGAATTTCGAATGCTTTTAGAGCGGTTTTCGTATGAGTGGGAAACTGACCGTACCAGTTACGGTCAATGCACGGTAAGGTTACAGCAGGATTTTCGAATGTTTTTGTCGACATTACGGTACTGACACGGTCACGGTACGGTACGGTCAGTTTTCCACTCATACGAAAACCGCTCTATAGACAACACGGCACTGACACGGTCACGGCACGACGCGGTCCGTTTCACACTCATATACGAAATCTGCTCTGAAGCAGATTTTGATATCGTATGAGCAGGAAACGGTACCATATTATTTTCTTCGTACCGTAGCTGGACCGTACCGAACTCTGAACTCAAAGTCGACCGACCTACTAAGCCAATCTGCTTCTGTGAAAGGGAAACTTATGAGCAGTATCTTTATTTGTAGAGCAAGCACGAAGCACTAGCCTCCTTCTCGGGCAACTCTTGGGATTCCTGTGGCAAAGCGAATCTTTTTTCTCTCTCGTCCCCAGTTTTCCCTCTTCTGTTACCATAGGATACCCAAAAAAGGAGTTGCCTCCGGAGAAGGCTAACGAGGTACAAAATTCAAACACACTTGTACGGTTTATCTTACCTTTTACGAATTTCTCACATACATCAGTATCACGGCTGTCATTTCCTAGTTTCCAGTACTGTTTATCTTCCAAGTCGATGTCATCACAGGATTCAAGAGAGACTCCATTTTCTAAACGTATTGGTCAGGAAAAATCAACCAAAAATTAGAAATATATTTTATTGTGTTTTCTGTAGAACGTTCTATATGATTAGGTGCAGGTATGCAGTGTTTGAAGGCTCCGATACACTACGCTATTGTCACATTTTTATAAGTGTTACTTAGTGGTGACCCTACTAAACAACGCCGACGCTGTCTCAAGACGATGGTGGAAGCACGTTTTACATTCATTTCCAGCCTTGCTATAAGAAGACGCTTTTGGGTAGGTCACGGCTTAAGAGTACATAACTACAACTCGTAGCGTGATCTTGCATTGTCATGTGTTGTACTGCGCGATGTCAAACGGGATATATAACGCGCATTTTTTTCTTCGAATTTTATCCTTGAGCTAGTTTCAAGCTGCCAGAAAAATTGTCCAGCATAAGAATGGCTTATGCTTATGAACAAGAAGGTAGCAATGTAAGGTTACAGCAAACTGAAATTCAAATAAAGCAAATGAATAAATGACACAGTACCTCCTTCTGTAAGACAAAGATCTGTGTCTGCTTTCGGCATAAACAGATTATCTTCGCACTCGAATTGCTGCTTTTCAGAGTCGATTTCACATTCGTTGAGGTCGATGGAACTCTTGCCCTTGCTGAATGTTAAGCATGACCCTGACTGGACGCTCTGTTGGAGTTAAAGGGAACAGTTTATATTTCTTTACGATAAACTTTTAGATTCAATTTTTCCGTACGTCTGTAATTTATTATATAATAATTGGCATATTACGCGCGCTCTGATTGGTCGAACAACCATGTGTGATTAGAGTACACACACATAGATGCCGTCATCGAATCTTACACGCGCTCTGATTGGTTGGAATGTTTCGATAAATATTATATAAAACAGATAGATTCCATTTTTCCGTGCGTCTGTACTCTAATCGATGCACAGAAGACGTCAAAATGTGGCGAGAACAACAGTCTTTTTTCGTACTTTTTTGTTCTCACATTTTGACGTCATCTGTGCATCGATTAGAGTACAGACGCACGGAAAAATGGAATCTATTTGTTAAACAGACTCGCAAATGACGTCAAAATGTAGTACCTCAAGAGACGAAGTTGTCTTAATTGCGCGAATGTTGTTCTCACCACATTTTGACGTCTTCTGTGCATCTATTAAAGTACAGGCCCACAGAAAATGGAATCCATTTTTATATATAGGTTATCAAAGTATTTCAAACAATCCGAACGCGCATAATATTCTGTGACGTCATCCGTTCGTCTGAACTTTAATAACACACACTTCTCGACCAATCAGAGCGCGCGTAATATACCAATTATTGTATGAAAATACTTATCTTACAACCTACCATAATTGAGCCAGTAAGCGTGTACGCCCACTCTAAGGCAGGAGAAGACTCAGTACACGACTGTAGGACTATACGACCTTCGTTTACAGCAAGACATTTCCCACTATCTATGCTGGCAATCTTCATTACACCTGTAAGAATGTGTGGCGTTCCGTTAGCATAACTTAAACAATAGTAACACAATGTTCTTTTGTTCTTATAACTTGCAGCCGTGTGTTCGCCTGAGTCGTGTCTAAGATAGGACGTGTCGTATTTGTGCTCGTAATAGAGAGATCAAGCACCACGTAAACGGGAAACGGCAGACGGCAGAGAGGATCACGTGACTTCCTTTTCCGCGCACGGCCGGCGCGGCGCGTTTTGCACTTAAATGTGAGTTACTAGCGTTAATGTCCTAACTTGAAATTACTCAGATTTGCGTTAAAACTGCAACCGCCACACGTAAAAAGACAATGTGACGTGATCCACGTTGCCGTCGGCCGTTTCTCCTTTGCATGATGCTTAATCCCTCTAATAATTAACTCATTGATACGTGCGTTTTAGGAGCTTTTAACATAAAGAGCTTAACATTTACGTAATAGGAATAAGTAAGTTCAGAGAGCCTCAATCAAGATATTGCTGGGGTGCATCCATACCTTTGGGAATCCAAAGACAATGAAGCGGTAGCCATGTTGGATGACCAAACAATAGAAGCTAATGAGAAATCTTTTGTTGAAGGTCAACCAAGATGGCTGCCGTGACGTCACATGCACCCCAAGAATACAAACCTGACAATTGGAAGTCTGATTTATCACTTGGATTATCATAGCTAGACTCAGAAAACCTCTCAGTAAACAATCCAATAAAGTATTCCAAGGCTCTCAAACCCAATTCTATTGCACTTTCCACAATATTAGCAAGGTTGATCTCAAAATCAAACTTTGCCCTTGCTTGGAAGATTGTAACATCTGCCGATCCATTTATCTTGGAATCGATGCTTGGAGAAATGCGAGTCAAGAATGATAGTTTATGAATGTATAGCATGTTTTTGGCGATGTGAGGCAGAGCCTGGTAGATCCAGTAAGCTGACTTTTCTATTACGTACAACGCCCCTTGGGCGAGATCCAGAGCGTGACACATCCCTTTTGTTATGTGACCAATTACATTGCATGACCCTTGAAGGAAAATGAGGTAGCATTACAAATAAAACACCTGTTTTATTGTTTCAATAAATTTCACGTTTATTGTATAAGGGCCCGTTCACATGAGAGAGGGTGACCCTATGTAGTAGGGTTACCCTAGATGGTAAGGTTTCCCTTCTTTGTTTTACGCAGCTCGTTCCATTCGCGAGGGAGGGTGCTAAATATAGTGCTTTACCTTCACCTTTACCACCAGAGTAACTTCAATTTATTACTGTAGCTCCTGTCGTGCATGACGCCAAAGCACACACACACCGGACAACTCTTCCTGAGTAGTGGTGTGGGTTCGATTCTTTTACCGCGTCTCTCCAAGTAAAGATAGAGGAACTACAGTTTATCCTTACCTTCACACAAATCCCTGGCAACATCGACAGCTTTTCCCAGTAATTTATCACAAATCAATTTACTAATAAATCGTCTGCGTCGATATAGCGCCACGCCGTTTCTTTTCCCGCCATTAAGAAGGATCTCCATGTAACGTTTGGTTCGAAGTCGAGTAAATACGCGCTTGATTTTCCCTCCTATCTTTTTGACTAAACCACCTGAAAAAGGTAATAAGATCGTGAGACAATCAGCAAGAGTGATTGTAAGATCTGTAAGATGATTACTATAAGTTCGTCGGACGGATTTTGAATTATCTGTTTTTCGCAGTTCTAACGAAACATCCTCATTATGTATAGACCAGTTTTTAACTTATACCTTATGAAAAGTTCTGTTCTTGAAAATTAATCCATCTTATTCCCTTTCGCCTGTGTGGCCGGCCCTCTGGGGGGAGGGGAGGGGGTGGGGATGTAGAGGGGCGGGGGCCGGTAGAGAGGAGAATGAAGGAGAGGGAGAGCCCTTGTTTCTTTTCCCCTCCCTCCCCCCTCCCCTCCCGGGGGGCAGCCACGCAAGCTAATTCCCTTCGCATATCATTGCAGTGTGATTGCAGCCTATGCGAATCTTTTTCAAAAGTATTTATTCAAATTTCAATTCTATTAACTCTAGGAAGGTAGTATTATTTACTCTAAACCTTTGATATTATTTTGATGACAAAAGTACGTAGATCATAATGATCTAGATCAGATCTAGATCATAATGATGGACCATGGGCGCTGGTCAACCTACCAAATTTATCGACGGCATTCCCAATGAAGTTTTTAAACTCATCCATGGCCCTATGACATTCAACTTGTACCTCACCGAACGTGATTCCTTTACATAGATTACACGCCTGTCCAGCCTTCTTTATACATGACTCCTTGGTCTCTCTCACTTTAATCTTAGCGTCTTCAATTCTCTTCCTAGCAAATTCGAGCTTATTCCTCAGTACTGCCGTAGCATTTTTGACCAGTTCCTCGAGATGAGACTCGATAACCACTTGCGCTTCAAAGGCAGTGTCTTTGAGACTGGGTCCGTATTTGGCCTCGAATTTAACGCAGCATTTTAGGTAAGAAAAGATCTTAAGATAGAACTCAGCCTGGACTTGTTCCTTGGTCAGGTTCAGCATTAGCTCCGTCTCAACGCCAAATATTTTAATTGCGCCATGAATATATATCTAAGAAATAGGACAGTAGTTTTATGTTTCACTTTGGATTATTTCGGACAAGGAGCGGGGTAAATCACCACCTGGCTTCCACCTCTCCCTTAGCCTGAGTAGCGCCCCTCTTGGGTCCCTAGCTTCCTCGTACCTTACCCCTCCTCCTCCCCATTTCTCTAGAGGGCCGTCATGCAGGTCACCTCTCCCTTTATAAGTATTTCGTTGCCCAGTCACCTCCCACCAAAGATGTTTTGTTTCCCTTTCTGCATGGCCCCCTGTTTTTATTTCTATTATTTGCGCCAATCCAATAGCTTATTAAAGCTAGTTCGACAAGCGCTTTTTAATTAGGGGTATAGATGGACTGAGATCCCTTCAAGAGATGTATTTCCTTTAAGTGCGTCGCCTGTGAAGGCTACTAGCCGAGACTGAATTTGTTCCGATTTCGATTAGTTCAAATTCAGTTTCTCGGCCATGCTTGTAATATAGCCAACTGGTTTGCCTCCTTGCCAGTTGGGATTCTTAATCCATTTATGTCTGATTTATATGATTTAGTTAGGATTTGTAAATTGAGCTGAAAAGTCCTGTTGAGGGAGTCTCAATCATGTATGTATGTATGTATGTAGGGCTAAAGGCAGCTAGCAAATGCGACGCGACGTGTAGGACGACGCTGCAAGCTGACAAATTATATTCAAAATGACCTTTGACGTATAGGACGTCAAGACGACGCGAAAACAAGCAAAATGGCGTCCTGAACATGGCGTCGCGTCACGTTGTCACGGTAGTCACGCAATGAACAAATGTGATATAATTTCTCATCGATTTCCTGTTCTCGCGTCACGTCGCATTATTAGAGTGATTTAGCAAACGCGACGCAACGCGAGAACAGGACGTGAGATGACGAATATGTCGCATTCGGTCGTTGTGTGAATACCGTGACAACGTCGCGACGTCACGTACGTTCAGGACGCCATTTCTCTTGTTCTCATGTCCTCTTCTTGAGTTCGGTGACGTCGATGGTTATTTCGAACAAATTTTGTCAGCGCGCGCGGCGTCTTCTTTAACATCAAAATCGCTCTATTAGATAGATAAGTTTTATTTATTCTCGGTTGTTAGGTTTGTTAGGCCTCTAGCATACCTAGTTATCCGATAAAATAATATAAAACAAAACAAAAGAAAAATATGTCCTATCTTAAACCCTAATAATGAATATCAAAACGTTACTATAAAGTATGCTTGAATTATTTATGACTCAAGAGTAGATAAGCTCATTAACTGCTCTTTTAAATGAGCTAAATCTGAAGACTCTCTTATGGATTACTTCTACAGAGGAAATCATATTGCACTGTTTTCAGTTGTCAAAAGAGGAAATCAAATAATAGTAGATTCATACCTGCATATCAAGAGGATTTCGCGAAGCTTTCATTAAAAACTTAGGTCCATTTTTAGTGTCTTTTAGAGACCTAACGATCTGTACTCCACCAAGAAGTTTAATCTTTTCCAGTTCAGCATCAAAGCAAATTTTCTGCTCAAAGCAACAAAAGACATGACGATGATGATGATGACGACAACGATAATAATGCCATGATGCTGGTGGTGGTGGGGGTGGTGATGTTACTTTAAATCGTATGGAAAACTGAGTAACTGGTTATAATACAATTTGATCTGGGACTCAGAGCCGTACTCCACCAAGGATTTTTAGGAGACGATGTAGCATTTTCTGCAGCATTGCGCACAATTTAATTAGTTGCACCGTGCATCCACCCCTGTAATGTTGCACGCAACACAGTTACACCGTGTGTCCATCTCTGCAATGTTGCATGCAACACAGTTGCACCGTGTGTCCATCTCTGCAATGTTGCATGCAACACAGTTGCACCGTGTGTCCATCTCTGCAATGTTGCACGCAACACAGTTACACCGTATGTCCATCTCTGCAATGTTACACGCAACACAGTTGCACCGTGTGTCTACCTCTGCAATGTTGCACGCAATGTTGCAGAAATAGAACTCGATCCTAAACCTGCTTGTTGCGCGCAACATTTGCAGGGTTGGGCAAAATGGACAGGAAAGTTATTTGTTTCTCATACTTCAATAAAGGCAAGTAAATTAAGTGTAATTTACCTCATCAGTAATTAATATTTCCACTGAAGGGTTAAGTCCAAGAATGCTAATCATACCCTTTATGTACAAACCCCTCTTGATGTTTATCTTGTCACTTCTGTAAGATATTTGCTTATCACTCAAGGCTGCTGACACCTAAATAGAATATCAAACTTAATGAGACATGCACTCCCGTGAATTTCCTTGTTGGTATCTAAATTGTTATGTCGTAAAGGTAGAGTAGATTTCGTATGAGTGTGAACGCGCCGTGGCGTGACCGTGTCAGTGCCGTGATGTCTATAAAAAGCATTCGGAATTCATGCCGTGACTGCACCGTGGCGTGACCGGAGCGTTTTCACAGTCATACGAAAACTGCTGTATGCCATATGGTCACCCTGTGTAACTGATGGAACATCGTGATTCTTTGAAACTGATTATTTACAACATTCTTTAAAAAAAATTAAGATTATTTATAAGATCATAAGTTTTGTATGGTATTTTGCGTCATCGTCTTTCTTTTTAAGAATCGTTTTCACTATATATAGACAAAGTTTGAGCTTAGTAAAAACCAACTCGAAAAGGATTTTGGTATAGTTACGCACATCCATCGGCTCATTGACAAGTAGAAATTAACAATATATCGATTAAAAAGATGACATGTAGATAAACTTACAATTAATCCTTCTCTGAATCCTGTTTCATCAACTATTTTAGGCATTTGTAGTTTAGAACCAAGCATTCGAAAGACTTTCCCTATGGTAACCGCTGACAACTCTCCATAGATGTACTCCTCCAGTGGATTAACGCTGACCCCTACTAATGCAGTCGCACCTATACAGTGACCACGGTGTTCAAACGCGTCTGGTCCATAACAATCTGTACCTATTTCAATGCGACCATTGAATTCAAATGATTCTGGAATGCCTTGAACTAGATTGATGGTTACCCTGTGGTGAAGAACAAAGTTAGCTTAGTAAGCATCCTTCTTAGTAGTCTGCCTGCAAGCTCTCTGCTGAGAGAGAAGGAAAGGGAGGGAGAAAAGGAAGAGAGGGGAAGAGGTTCTTTCTTCTCCTCTCTACCCCCTCCCCTTTTCAACTCCGCTCTCCCTAGAGAGCTTGTAGGCAGACTACCTTCTTTGCGAGCTCCAGTGTGATGAAATACGGGGTAGGAGTGGGTACGAAGAAGACGCGCCCTCCACCTCCTGATAGATGGGTGAAGAAGTTGGTCGTCAACCACAAATATCTACCTAGCTAGTATATTTCACAGTTAACTAATTTCTATAGCTCGTATATAAAATTGAGAGGTCGAAATATCTTACCCAATCTTGACATTCTTGATAGCCAAAAATGGGATCCCAAACGCTTTTGTCCATATTCCATCCATGTAAAGCTCCCCCGTTAGTGAAAGTCCTTCGAGTTTGATAGTACCTCCTACATATAATTCTCCTTGTTTAACGATAACGCCGTCTTTGAATATGTCACCTTTGACAGGAATTGCCAACTCTACAGTAAATCCCAACACGGGCGGTACTGCTTTGAACTGGATCTAGTAGTAAGTTATACGTTTATAATCAACAGGTAAACGTTACACTATTTAAGCAATAGAAGATAGTTTTTTATGACTCTACCGGTGAAATAGAGCACGCGTGATGTTGGAAGAAACACGAGAAAAGTTTGAAAATCACTAGCCGTAAGTTTACATGAACCATCACTCGCCTATTTATTAGTAAAGTATGAAACGCAGCAAGCCTTTTGTGCCAACCAAGTATAAATTGCAAGCGCGCGTTCCTAGTATGGGGTCGGTGTTCCTGGTTTTTGGAGGCGCGGAAATCCATTAACTATCTCCTCTCCCAAATACCAGAGCTTCCAAAAACAGGAACGTTTCCAAACAGGCTGGTGGCTACAAGGGCTCGGTTCTTCGACGGGTGATTAGTGTTAATCCTCGGTTAAAATTAATGCGGATTTTTTTTTAAATTTAACCTTTTTAAAAGCGCTGATCGCCTTTCAAACAACTGAGCCCATGTTAACACCATCGTAAAAAAGGCCTACTCTGGGTCCTTACGCCGCCTTAAATCGCCTAACATCGCCTTAGTTCGCCTAAGATTGCCTCATACCGCCTTACATTGCCTAAGATCGCTCAATAATTCCTTATGCTGCTCTCTATATATCGCTTAAGTTTATGCTCCACTTTTTGAAAAATTCCTTAGTTCGCCTATGATTGTCTTGTACTGCCATTTCCCGCGGCGCGGGATAGAGATCCAGAATAGGCCTTGACACAAAGAAAAGGTCTACCTCTATGAAGAGTTCGATCTTGCTCAGCCTAAATTTCCCCTTATTTGAGCCTTCAGGTCTCTTCACGATTCTACCAGCAATCTTGATCATGGTTTTCTTTATAATGCTGTAGAATTCTATGTGAGTGTTTTCACCCAATAACTTTACACAAAATGCACAGAATGTGTCGTCTTTGCAGTCAGCTGGTAATTTAGCACTGATACCAAATAACAGACCATCGGTTACTACTTCATGTATCATTGACTTCAAAGGCTCACGGGTAAACTTTGTGGTTTCGGAGATTTTGAAGCCTTCTTGAGCAAAGCAAAATCCGATCTGTGAAAAAGAATCATAAAGAAAATAGAAGCGTCAATTGTTTTCTGCAACTCGTCTCGCAATAACGTTACGAAACAAGTTGTACGAGTTCTACGTTCCGCAGCAATTGCTTCTTTTGGTGTTGCACTACCGTGTCACACTCCATTCTACAATTTGTAAAACTTGTTTCGAACGTCACTGCGAGGCGAGCTTGAGAAGAAATTGCACTGTGTAACAGCACCCTAAGGCGCAAACGCAGAATGGATTTTTTAAACAACATTAGGTTCAACACCAGAGTTATGATGTTTGTCCAGGTCCTTGATAGTTGATACAACAATATAGCAAAGAAAAATGAATTAGATAATACTCCGCACTATTACAAAGAACCCAGAATATGATATACCCTGAATATTTATTGCGCGAAACACAGTTACACCGTGTGTCCACCCCTGTAATGTTGTACGCAACACAGTTACACCGTGTGTCCACCCCTGTAATGTTGCGCGCAACACAGTTACACCGTGTATCCACCCCTGTAATGTTGCACGCAACACAGTTGCACCGTGTGTCCATCTCTGTAATGTTGTACGCAACACAGTTGCACCGTGTGTCCACCCCTGTAATGTTGTACGCAACACAGTTACACCGTGTGTCCACCCCTGAAATGTTGCGCGCAACACAGTTACACCGTGTATCCACCCCTGTAATGTTGCACGCAACACAGTTACACCGTGTGTCCATCTCTGTAATGTTGTACGCAACACAGTTACACCGTGTGTCCACCCCTGTAATGTTGTACGCAACACAGTTACACCGTGTGTCCATCTCTGTAATGTTGTACGCAACACAGTTGCACCGTGTGTCCACCCCTGTAATGTTGTACGCAACACAGTTACACAGTGTGTCCATCTCTGTAATGTTGCGCGCAACACAGTTGCACAGTGTGTCCATCTCTGTAATGTTGTACGCAACACAGTTACACCGTGTATCCACCCCTGTAATGTTGTACGCAACACAGTTACACCGTGTGTCCATCTCTGTAATGTTGTACGCAACACCGTTACACCGTGTATCCACCCCTGTAATGTTGTACGCAACACAGTTACACCGTGTGTCCATCTCTGTAATGTTGTACGCAACACAGTTGCACCGTGTGTCCACCCCTGTAATGTTGCGCGCAACACAGTTACACCGTGTATCCACCCCTGTAATGTTGCACGCAACACAGTTGCACCGTGTGTCCATCTCTGTAATGTTGTACGCAACACAGTTGCACCGTGTGTCCACCCCTGTAATGTTGTACGCAACACAGTTACACCGTGTGTCCACCCCTGAAATGTTGCGCGCAACACAGTTACACCGTGTATCCACCCCTGTAATGTTGCACGCAACACAGTTACACCGTGTGTCCATCTCTGTAATGTTGTACGCAACACAGTTACACCGTGTGTCCACCCCTGTAATGTTGTACGCAACACAGTTACACCGTGTGTCCATCTCTGTAATGTTGTACGCAACACAGTTGCACCGTGTGTCCACCCCTGTAATGTTGTACGCAACACAGTTACACAGTGTGTCCATCTCTGTAATGTTGCGCGCAACACAGTTGCACAGTGTGTCCATCTCTGTAATGTTGTACGCAACACAGTTACACCGTGTATCCACCCCTGTAATGTTGTACGCAACACAGTTACACCGTGTGTCCATCTCTGTAATGTTGTACGCAACACCGTTACACCGTGTATCCACCCCTGTAATGTTGTACGCAACACAGTTACACCGTGTGTCCATCTCTGTAATGTTGTACGCAACACAGTTGCACCGTGTGTCCACCCCTGTAATGTTGTACGCAACACAGTTACACCGTGTGTCCACCCCTGTAATGTTGCACGCAACAGTTGCACAGTGTGTCCACCCCTGAAATGTTGCGCGCAACACAGTTACACCGTGTATCCACCCCTGTAATGTTGCACGCAACACAGTTACACCGTGTGTCCATCTCTGTAATGTTGTACGCAACACAGTTGCACCGTGTGTCCACCCCTGTAATGTTGTACGCAACACAGTTACACAGTGTGTCCATCTCTGTAATGTTGCGCGCAACACAGTTGCACAGTGTGTCCATCTCTGTAATGTTGTACGCAACACAGTTACACCGTGTATCCACCCCTGTAATGTTGTACGCAACACAGTTACACCGTGTGTCCATCTCTGTAATGTTGTACGCAACACCGTTACACCGTGTATCCACCCCTGTAATGTTGTACGCAACACAGTTACACCGTGTGTCCATCTCTGTAATGTTGTACGCAACACAGTTGCACCGTGTGTCCACCCCTGTAATGTTGTACGCAACACAGTTACACCGTGTGTCCATCTCTGTAATGTTGCGCGCAACACAGTTACACCGTGTATCCACCCCTGTAATGTTGCACGCAACACAGTTACACCGTGTGTCCATCTCTGTAATGTTGTACGCAACACAGTTGCACCGTGTGTCCACCCCTGTAATGTTGTACGCAACACAGTTACACCGTGTGTCCATCTCTGTAATGTTGCGCGCAACACAGTTGCACCGTGTGTCCACCCCTGTAATGTTGCACGCAACACAGTTACACCGTGTGTCCATCTCTGTAATGTTGTACGCAACACAGTTGCACCGTGTGTCCACCCCTGTAATGTTGTACGCAACACAGTTACACCGTGTGTCCATCTCTGTAATGTTGCGCGCAACACAGTTACACCGTGTATCCACCCCTGTAATGTTGCATGCAACACAGTTACACCGTGTGTCCATCTCTGTAATGTTGTACGCAACACAGTTGCACCGTGTGTCCACCCCTGTAATGTTGTACGCAACACAGTTACACCGTGTGTCCATCTCTGTAATGTTGCGCGCAACACAGTTACACTGTGTATCCACCCCTGTAATGTTGTACGCAACACAGTTACACCGTGTGTCCATCTCTGTAATGTTGTACGCAACACAGTTACACCGTGTATCCACCCCTGTAATGTTGTACGCAACACAGTTACACCGTGTGTCCATCTCTGTAATGTTGTACGCAACACAGTTGCACCGTGTGTCCACCCCTGTAATGTTGTACGCAACACAGTTACACCGTGTGTCCATCTCTGTAATGTTGTACGCAACACAGTTACACCGTGTGTCCATCTCTGTAATGTTGTACGCAACACAGTTGCACCGTGTGTCCACCCCTGTAATGTTGTACGCAACACAGTTACACAGTGTGTCCATCTCTGTAATGTTGTACGCAACACAGTTGCACCGTGTGTCCACCCCTGTAATGTTGTACGCAACACAGTTACACCGTGTGTCCATCTCTGTAATGTTGCGCGCAACACAGTTACACCGTGTATCCACCCCTGTAATGTTGCACGCAACACAGTTACACCGTGTGTCCATCTCTGTAATGTTGTACGCAACACAGTTGCACCGTGTGTCCACCCCTGTAATGTTGTACGCAACACAGTTACACCGTGTGTCCATCTCTGTAATGTTGCGCGCAACACAGTTGCACAGTGTGTCCATCTCTGTAATGTTGCGCGCAACACAGTTACACCGTGTGTCCATCTCTGTAATGTTGTACGCAACACAGTTGCACCGTGTGTCCATCTCTGTAATGTTGCGCGCAACACAGTTGTACCCTGTGTCCACCCCTGTAATGTTGTGTGCAACGTTGCAGAACAAAGATGCAGAAGTAAAACTCAATCCTAAACCTGCAACTGTGGTGCACAAATGTTGCAGAGGTTTACACACGGTGCAACTGTATGGTGCGCGCAATTTTGGAAAAAACGTTACAAGGAAATTTGCATTGTGTCCGTGCCAAAAGAAAGATTCTGCGCCCATCCTTGTGACAGTTGCGTGCAGCGCTGAACCAGTGTCAAATACAAACATCGGGCGAATGACCATGTAGGCAAGCATAGAGCAGATTTCGTATGAGTGTGAAACGGACCGCGCCGTGCCATGGCCGAGTCAGTGCCGTGATGTCTATAAAAACATTCCAAATTCCTGCCGCAATCGTGCCGTGACCATTCGGTGCCGTTTTCACAGTTATATGAAATCTACTCTAAGAGGTACTTACTGCAGGATCTCTTAGTTTACCAAACAAATTGATCTTCTTTTTGAAGAGCTTTTCAGTCAGTGCCCCTAGTGCAGCTTTATCAGCTGTAATACCCACACCAAACACTCCATTCTTAACAACTTCGAATTTGATGCTGGTTTCAAAGAACAAAATAGGTTTAGCAACACCAGTAACTCGTATCATAAACTGTTTCTCTTTTACGTGGATTCCCATGGAAATATCATAGACTCGTAGGAAACCCAAGCCTACTTGTTTGAGCGCAGAGAAGATGAAAGCCTTGATGTCGATGTTTTTGAAGAAATCAGAGATACCACCTTTCTTCTTGTCGCCTTCTTCGTACAAAATCAATGCAGTGTTAGCTTTGTTCCTTGGGGACTTGTGTCCCTCTTGGTTCCGTACTGTCAGGCTATGCCTGCTGTGACTTTTTTCTTTAGAGTTCTTCCTGCTACTCCTCTTATCTGAGCTGAAATGGCGTCTCTTAAATGTTGCTGTTTTATTATAATTATCTAATGGAATAGAATGATGCGTTTGTACACGACTTCGCCGTATCAAATCTGCGAATACAAAATTCGTTGAACCTTTGCTATCTGTATGGTTACTGAAGTCGTCTTGTTCTACATCAAACAGGTCGGGTGGATAAGGGTCCCTATCATCGCGAAGTTGTCTTCGTCTTCGTCTTAGTCGTCGTCGTCGTCGTCGTCTTCTAGGCGAATCAGCTGGGATACGCGGCCTTTTATGGCTGCTATCGATTAGTGTTTTCAAGCTTTTCATTTCTTCTACATCTTCATCTTCTTTTTTACTTTTTTCTTTCTTTTCATCCTCCTCCTCCTCCTCCTCCTCCTCTTCCTCATCTCCTCCTCCCAGACCTGTAAGACCTTTTATTGCGTTGTTTATATTGAATTCTTCTTCCTTTTTCTCTCCATCCGTTTTATCGTCATCTTCTTCAAGTGAAGGCTTTGCTATTGCTGCCTCAATGTTAGCTGTAAAAGATAGAATTATGAATGAAGTATGGAAAAAAATAAATATTTTATTTACATGCAATTGGAGTCAGATTTATGTTCTCAGGTTTCGCATGAGTCCAGACCTTGACAGTCACGTCTACAAGTTAATCATTTTAACCCGCCAAACTCTGGATTTAAAATGAAACTGGGACGAAACCATTTAAAGCATTTCTTGATATTGCGATCACAGATGACAGGGAAGAACTATAAAAAGCATGCAATATCACGTTTCTCCCTATATCTCCGTTACTTCCTCTCTTCTCCTCTCCTTTACTGTTTGGCCATGTTTTCTTAAGATAGTTGGGCTAATAAATCAGCAATATTCAATTCATACTTGCAGAAGCAGAGTCTTTGCTTTCTCCTTTAGCTTGGAACTCCTTTTCACCTATACCAGTCACTTCCATCAGAAACTCAGCTCGTGCTACAGTCTTGTAACCTTGCGCAAATATTCTCTGGCTGTCAGGTGTGACCTGGAAATAGAACTCAGGAGCTTCCATTGTTAATTGCTTAGGGGAGTATTCGTCAGCCGCGTCCAACAAGAAATTGCCTGGAAATTATCAAAAATTTATTATCATCATAATATAATAATTGGTACATTACGCGCGCTTTGATTGGTCGAGAACCATGTGATTACTATAGACGCACGGATGACGTCACAGATTACGCGCGTCCTGAATTAACCTACGGTTGAAATATTTCGATGAATACATAAGACAAACAGAGTCCATTATTCGTAAGTCTCTACTTTAATAGATGTAAAAAAGACCTCAAAATGTGGTGAGAACTCGACTTCGTCTCGTGGCGTACTTTTTTTGTCTTCATCACATTTTGACGTCATCTGTGCATCTATTAGAGTACAGTCACACGGAAAATTAGAATCTATTGTTTTTAGTAATTGTAATCTAATGCTGTTATACAACAAATCTTGTATAAATGGTAAACGGAACTGTGGAATTTTTACTGTCTCATAACCACAAACGCTCAGTAAGCTAACTAATTCCGAGCCTTAGGGGAGGGGTGAGTGGGTGGGGAAAAGGACATTACTCGGGCAAAAACCCTTAAAGCATACCTGCATACAGAGATCGATCCTCTTTTAATATAACAGTAATTGAACTAACGTGTTCGTCATCAGGAGGCATTTTAAAACACGGTGGGAGAGTAAGTTGCTTTAACTTTGGATACAACTTCTTCAGCTGGCTAATAGGTATCATATCATCGGGTTCAAAACAGATTTTCGTAAGATTAAGTCCTTCTTTTGTAATTTTTTGCACAGCAAAGTAGCCAGTACGTAGTTGTTTAGCTATGATGGTGAAATATTCCTCGAGGATTTTTTTGATGGATTGGTCATTGGACTTGGAGACAAGATAACCAATGTCCGCTTCACAGGAATAGTAAAGTTCAGAGTCTTCGTCAACTTCCATGGAATCTTCGGTGCTTTCAGGAAGAGCTGCAGCAAAAAGGATTATAGTCGGTTATTGGTAATTGTAATTATATAACTGTATTATATCATGATTGTGCTTTGATATTTACTGTTCATTTAAGGAATATAAAACGCGCGCGCATGTCTCTGTTCTGTGATATAAACACGATGGAAGATGTAGAGCAAGAGAAAAGCAAGCTTAGGAACACGAGGCGTAGCCGAGTGTTTCTCTCGCTTTTCGAGTGCTCTACATCTTCCATCGTGTTTATATCACAGAACAGAGACATAAGCGATCGTTTTATATTGCTTTTATAAAATATTTTCGACGTTTTTTGAGCGAGCCATGTCTCTGTCCTCTGATATAAACATGGTAGCCAGCCAATCAGCGCACGCGTTATATCTCAAATATTTTATAAACGTACTTAGAATATAAAGGGAAAGACGATGATGTGAAAACTCGTTTGCAGGGTAAAGAGTAAAATAGATGATAATGATGATGATGATGATTCAAACGATTATTAAAATAACTTTCACAACACTTTATCCCCTAACAGAGAACTGTTTTGCCGAGACCTCCCAAAAGGTCTACATATGTAAACTTCCTACAACTTTCTTCATCTTTACACAAATTTAAAATGTTTATCGAGTGGAATGGACTCCGGCAGAAAAAA
The DNA here is from genome assembly GCA_029948255.1 of Telmatactis stephensoni. Taxonomy (NCBI): domain Eukaryota; kingdom Metazoa; phylum Cnidaria; class Anthozoa; order Actiniaria; family Isophelliidae; genus Telmatactis; species Telmatactis stephensoni. The sequence continues at coordinate 232,648 of JALIZF010001632.1, read as the reverse complement.
AATTTCGAACCCCAGATGTTATGAACCCTCTTCTTGTCTTCATCCAATAAATAGCCATATGTTTCAACCAACAAAATTTTATTTAAATGATTAGCTAGATTTTATTAGATGTAGCCAGATAACTATATGTTTTTGTAGTTACTTCCTTCTAATTATGTAGTTCTTTATTTGCATCTAGTAGTTCTGTCAGCAGCTGTTTCTGTCTCGCTGGTTTCTATATCATACGTATACTTACCAACACAGTTCTCTTTAGGACATTCTATTTTATCTGCGTTTGTCCCAGGACATTTATCTCCGCCTTCTTTAGGCTTGGGATTATTGCACTTTCTTTTCCTGGTTTTCTCGCCTCGGTTGCAGTACGTCTTCTCAGAGCATTCTGACCATTCACCCCAGTCTCCCCAGTTGCCATGTACTGCATCTATAACGGTGAACATTGAAATAATGAAAGAGAGAAGGAAGGAAAAGAAGGAAGGAAGGGAAGAAAGAAGGAAGGAAGGGAGGACAGAAAGGAAGAAGAAAGGAAGGAAGGGAGGAAGAAAGGATAGAAAAGGAAGAAAATATATAAACAAAGGTAGGGATATTCTGACCCATGAAAAACTTACTAGGGCAGTCTCTTATTTTACAAGACTGTTTTTCTTTCTCCTTTCCATAACATTCTTCTCCATCAAACTGAGGTGCAGGATTATCGCATTTTCGTTTTCTTTGTTTCTTCCCTTGTCCGCAAGTTGTGCTACACTGGCCCCATTTACCCCACTCGCCCCAATCTCCATCGACTAGAAGAAAAACAAATACATAAACAAACAAAGTGACCTGTTGGCAATGTAATAGGAAACGCGCGCTCGTGCGGCTTGTAGTACCGATTTGTAGTTTTGCCCAAGCAGAATCAAATTTGAAAAGAGGATATGAGCTAGCCAACCTCGTTCCCAAGGCCTTCCCTTCTCGCTTTTTTTCAAAATGGCGGCGAAAAAAAGCGGGAAGGGAAGGCCCTGGGAACGAGGTTGATGAGCTAGCTAGTTGAAGACAAATACGAACATAATCGCTGACACAACAAAGTAGATGAATTTAGCGTTAATGGTGGCGTGCGTTATTTGTGCTGTCATAAAGCACATACGTGCCACATGCCTTAAACCAATCAGCGCGCGCGTATTATCATACAATCGAACCTCCGACCACCCCTCGTAAGCGATCGACGAGCTAAACTTGATATTTTGTATGGTCGCTAACGGAAAGTTCAACCCTATTATATAGGACAAATTGTAGCCTTACTTGGGCATGGGTTCAAACAATCTTGCGCAGTTTCCTTGCTCTCTCCAGGACACTTCTTCCCACCTCTTGCCGGTTCTGGGTCATCACACTTTCTGGTCCTAGTTACCACGCTTCCTCCACAAGTCTTAGAGCACTCGGACCAGGCAGACCATTCAGACCACTCGCCGTCACGTGGTCCAGCTAAAACAAAAATGGGTAAATGCTTGAATAAATTTTAAAAGCACTTTTAAAAACACATCTTAAGGGAAGAGCGATATGTTATGCTCAACCTCAACTGTCGTCCTGCTGCGAAGGGAATAGACAGATTTAGTAAACGTGACACCACGTGAGAATGGGACGTGACATGATATCGTTTACAATATATTGCGTGACTACCGTACGTGACAGCTGCGTGATGCCACATTCAATGCTTACTTTCACACGGATGAGTGCAGTCTTCTTTAGTCTCTTGAGCGCCTTTGGAATCACACTCTTTCCCGCCAAACTTTGGTTCAGGGTTGTCGCATTTCCTAGTTCTTGTGACCACAGCTCCTCCACATGTCTTACTGCAGAGAGACCATGACGACCAGGCACTCCATCCTCCATCGACTAAACAATACATAGTAACGTAATAGGTCAGTTACAAGGATGCATATACGAACTAATTGAATTTTATATACTTCATGCACTCGATCAGTATTCGATTAAAGTTTTCTTTGCAGTTGTTATCATTAAAGTTACCGTGCTTTTGAATGTTATTTTTATAGTTTCACTAAGGGCTCGGTCAGAAGATGCATCTTTTGATGCAACTCCCCGTAATCAGATCAGATCGATAATTTTACGGGTGACACTCGGTGCGTTTTTTCCTGTAACCATGGATGCAACTGTCTTGACAGCGGAACCAAGCTCTATGTTAACAAGGTTATTCTTCTTAAATAACAACATCAAATTTGAAGCTAAGCACAAAGCCGCATACATCCTTTTTTTGGTTACACTTTAATACAATTTATTGCATGCAACGTTACAAAAGGAGAACTCGATTTCACTTCTGCAACTGTTGCATGCAACGTACGTTGCGCGTAACGGAAGCAGGAATGGACAAAAGGCGTAAATCTGCAGCTGTGTACAACGCTGCAAAAAGGCGTATTGCGCGTGCGCGGGCCGTTATCGTTCTATATTCCTGCTTAATATATAAGTCAGTTTTCCAAGAATCACGAATTGAGGGCATTTATCCTAAGACTTTGAAAAACACCAGCACCAGCACCAACAACAACTACGACAACAACAACAACAAGGAGCAAGGATGGCACAGTTGGTTAGTGCGCGGCCTTCGGTGGGAGAGGTCCCGAGTTCGATCCCCAGCCAGACCTCACATCCTTGTTTCGACTTCTTTAATTTCCAATCTGTGTAGCTTTAATTAGCTTTAAATACCCTTAAAACGGAGCACTGATGGAGAGAGGGGAATAAAATGAGCGCACCGTCGACCTCAGGTTTGTCAGTTGAATTACTGTTACGAGTTATCGACGTTAAATATGGTCGCTCTACTTTACTGTACTTTACTCTACTCTACTCTACTCTACTCTACTCTACTCTACTCTACTCTACTCTACTCTACTCTACTCTACTCTACTCTACTCTACTCTACTCTACTCTACTCTACTCTACTCTACTCTGCTCTGCTCTGCTCTGCTCTGCTCTGCTCTGCTCTGCTCTGCTCTGCTCTGCTCTGCTCTGCTCTGCTCTGCTCTGCTCTGCTCTGTTCTGCTCTGCTCTGCTCTGCTCTGCTTTACTTTACTTTACTTTAACAACAACAATAACAACAACAACACTCCCAAATCTTATTATTCGTGAATTTGAATATTCACAAAGTATAACACTCGACATACTTGGACACTGTTCTTGTTCATGTGATTCTCCATCGCATTCTTTCCCACCACCACTTGGTTCAGGGTTAGTACAAGAACGTGATCGTACTTTTTTACCACCGCCACATAACCCCACGCCACAACCACTCCAAGACGACCAAGAACTCCATCCACCATCCTCTGTGAAATATGAAACAAGAAGCGATTAATCATCAATTACGTATCAAAAAATAGTGCTATTTTACGCCAATTCTTTTGTTATCTATTGTAAAATTAGCGCTAAGTAGTAAGTAGTGCAACGTTTTGCACGCTTTTAGTGTATTTTACGCCAATTCTTTTGTTTTCTATTGCAAAATTAGCGCTATGTAATACTAAATAGTGCAACGTTTTGCACGCTTTTTGTGTGTTTTACGCCAATTCTTTTGTTTTCTATTGTAAAATTAGCGCTATGTAGTACTAAATAGTGCAACATTTTGCACGCTTTTAGTGTGTTTTACGCCAATTCTTTTGTTTTCTATTGTAAAATTAGCGCTATGTAATACTAAATAGTGCAACGTTTTGCACGCTTTTTGTGTATTTTACGCCAATTCTTTTGTTTTCTATTTTAAAATTAGCGCTATGTAATACTAAATAGTGCAACGTTTTGCACGCTTTTAGTGTGTTTTACGCCAATTCTCTTGTTTTCTATTGTAAAATTAGCGCTATGTAGTACTAAATAGTGTAACGTTTTGCACGCTTTTTGTGTATTTTACGCCAATTCTTTTGTTTTCTATTGTAAAATTAGCGCTATGTAGTACTAAATAGTGCAACGTTTTGCACGCTTTTAGTGTTTGTACTCTAGCGAAGAGTTCGAGTAATATTGACGATTTAAGTGGAAAACAAAAAGATAGCAGACAAATTCGGCTATATTTTGATAAACGAAACACTTATGAATAAGTGAGTTTATTTGTGCAACAATATCCAGCCCTTTCGTGCTGAGTGCATTTGATGGATCTATACAACAGGGTGGATTTAGGGGAGGGGTGCAGGGGGGTGCGCACCCCCTCCTGGACGACTTTGAGTCCTTTTTTCCTCTATATTTTTTTCCAAAATAGGCTCTCAATAGTTTCCAATTTATATGATGGTGCACCCCTCCTGAAGATATGGATCCGTTCCTAATACAATGATAAATGACTTACGTCTTCTTGTGGCCTCGATGAATCTCTGTTCATTCCTTTTAATCCAACAGTTACAGGGGAATATAAAAACCGGACCAGATACACGATCCTCTAGAATCACTGTTATCTGCCATGGAATAAATATCGATAAATAAAGTTTAAAATGTTAGTAAGTCAATAGGAGGATAGATTCGCTTTAAGAGCTAGGATGGTATAGTTGGTTGTGCGTGGCCTTCTTTGCAAGAAGGCCGAGTTCGATTCCCAGTGTTTTCACATCTTTTTTTCGACTTCTTTCCATTCTTTGTAACTTAACTGGCTTTTAAATACCCTTGCCGAGACGGAGCATTGATGGGGAGAGGGGGTAAAGTACGCACCGACGTCTTCAAGGTTATCAGTGTACAAGTAAGTGACGTTAAACATGGTTGCTTTAGGGCCTGTTTACATGGAGATAGGGTCACCCTCCTCTATTGTTTTTCGTGGTTGTGTTTACATGTCATGGGTTACCTACCTTACCTTACCTTACCCTAAGGGTAGGGTTACCCTATCGACTAGGTAGGGTGACCCTCCTTGGAGGGCCAGCTTTGTGTTTACTTAAGCCATGCAAACGCTCAAGGTAGGGTGACCCTAGGGGGAGGGCTATCTCGAATTATTTACAAAGCTTAGCGACCGAGCCATGACGCTAGCTCTACCCGCGGGGTGACCCTTGCTTGTCGAGTTTGCATATAAAGGAGGGCTATGTTTTGACCCTTCCAGTAGGTGACCCTCCTAGGAGGGCGACCCTATCTCCATGTAAACAGGCCCTTACGTTTACAATTTTGAATTGAATTTCCATTACATTTGTTGTGGTATAGAATTATTTTCGGTTTGAAAATTTTCAATTTACTTTTTTTTTTTTTGCTATTGTCCTAGATAATAATTACGATTATAAAACAATGGAAACTAAGAATAAAACTGGGATGAAAATGGCGGATACTAAAAAACATTTCAAACCATGCATAATATAGTCTCCTTCGCAGCCGTTTTCTGTTTCGGGATCCCTGTGCTGATGGGAGGGAGCATAAGACTGCATAATATGAATTGCGCATTTGTTGTACCCTTGCGTTTTATTTACCTTTTCTAAGTACCATTCTCCTGATATTAAAGTATCTTGTTTTCGCACACTAATTTTTTCTAGATTACCTATGCTTTTACCATAGATAGTGTATATTTTAGACCTGCAATCAGAAAAAGCAAACTTGAATTCACAAATCTTACCAGGAAAAAGTTTCAAGCTGACTTATAATGGCGCTAATTGTGGAGTCTTATCACCACTTCAGACAAAAGGGAGAGAGGTCTATACTTCGTCTAATTACTATACACACAAGTATTGATATTTTCAATATCATTGATGTATTTCAATATTGCCAAATATTACCTTCCTCGAGTAGAGCCGGCTTTGTGGAGTAAAAATTCTCCATACTCGCTGTCCTCGCCGTAAAACTTAACGAAAATCTTTCCTTTGGTCGAACCCAAGCGTTTATTTCCAGTTTGGACTGTCACTAGGAAAAGATAATCTACGAAAAAAGAATATTGACATTCGCAGGTCTGGTATTTACGAGCGCCCACGATAGGTTTTGGGAGGTGGAATTCGGGATGCAAGCCAAAATACACGCGGGAATCGGGAATTTCAATCTCGAGCGGGAGCGAGATTTCGTGTTTTTGAGAGATGGGATACGCGAATCTTGAGGGATAGTAGCGGGGCACAAGACTACGTGAAATCACTGTCTTAACTTCTATTGTATTGTGGACCCTCTACAAATTGTCTAACCTGAAAATATGATGAACAATTTACTGTAATTATATTATATCGCTACTGGACTCTCTCATCCTCCTCCACGCGTGCGCAACCATGAACATTCTCTGTAAAGGTTTTATTTGTCTTCTGAAGCTGGCACGCGTCTCACCATGCATGTTTCGATATAATTTCTGCTCAAGGATGCCCAATTAACACGTTTCAAAACCTAACTTATTATATAGCCTCTTTTCAGTTGTTTATGCGTTCTTTCGCTCGTTCCATCTTTCTTTCTTTCTTCTCTTCCTTCTTCCCTTTTTCCTTCCTCCCTCCCTCCCTTCCTTCGATAGTTCGTTCCACCCTTTCATCGTTCTTTCGTTCGTTCCTTCCTTCCTTCCTTTCTTCCATCCTTCCTTTCTTCCATCCTTTTTTTCTTCCATCCTTTTCTAAATGAGAAAAGCTACATATTACTCATAGAAAGTGATACCAACAGGTTTTCTGACTTACATCCTCGACTAAACCGACATTTTGAGGCCAGACTAGCAAGACGGTTTTCTTTCAGTGTGGTATGATAGATTTCAAAGTTGTCCATATCTCCTTCAAAGTACTCATCAGTGGTCACCTTGCCAGAAATCATCCTGTTACCAACTGACAGGAATGGCCCCCATAGTATGGATCCTGTATTCTTCTCCCATTTATCATTGTAAATTTCCTCACCATTTTGGTAAATTATGACTCGGCCAGAGTTGCCATCAAACATGGCAATTATATGGTACCAGACACCTGTACAGTATTAATAACATGCAGAATTAGGGCGTGGCATGTTGGGCCAATGTTCCTATTGGTCAATGTTGATGTCTTATCCAATCAAAGCGCGTGCTCTACAGAGTCATGTAACATAGCACGGCACAACAATGCACAACCAAATAATAATTAACTGCTCTAGTCTGACTCGGAATGTACCCTGGGTGTCAGAACTTGATTTCGTTTACGTTTCGATAATAATTACCTAGAGAGAGATGCGCACCTGGTAAGTCTTAACAAAACGCGTAACGCGAAACAAAGCTCTGGCACACAGGGTTTACGTTTACGTTTTGTTAATAGTTACCTGGAGAGAAATGCCCCAGTAATTATCAACGAAACGCGTAACGCCAAACAAAGCTCTGGCACACAGGGTATAGCCTGCGTTGCATCTGGACTTTTCTCTCGTTTAGTTCGTCTGCAAAACAGCGTCAAAACCCAAAAACCGTGTTCTGGACTCAACGGTGCTCATTCTTACATGAACTCCCATTGGGTAATGGTATCGCACCAGATCACCAGATGTGATAAAGTTTGGCGCGGAATTGATACCACGCGCGACGACCCGTGCGACCTAACCAATGGGACCTCGTGTAAGAATAAGCATCATTGAGAAACAATCAGAATCTATTTTATATATAAAAGTGCGTAGGTCGCAGGGGAGGGGGGGTGGGGGGGGGGGGGGGGTCCAGAACACGGTTTCTGGCGCTGTTTCGCAGACGGATTTAACAACAAAAAAAGCCCGGATGCAACCGGCAGGCTATCAACGTACTCAGAATGTTAAAGCCTCAAAGTGGTACGTACTAGGGTAGAATTAAAGGAAGGGGGATAGTTCTTCCCCTATCCTAACTCCTCCTCTTGAAAACGTGGCTACCTACGCACTAACAGCAAGAAATCAACACAAGAAACACATGAAACCTTAAAGGTCGAGATAGTGAGTGTGAGAGTATAGTGTCCCCCAATTAGTGCGCGAGCGCTATAAGACTAGGACACTTAAATAAACAGTTTAAATAAAACCTTGACGCAAAACTTTACCTGCTGATATAGCCTGGTCAGTACGAACATCAAAGACCGTTTCACCATCCTTCATATATTTCCATATAACAGGTCCATCTATAGCATCCTTGGCACCAATAGCTAAGTAGTGATACCCCTTCTCTAAAAAGTTATCAAAAGACCCATAAATCACGTTGGTGTGAGAAACCTTATTAACTCGAACCCAGACTGCCACGGTCATCCCAGTCCCCTTCTCGGTGTGGAAGCTATCATCCTTTAGTTTTATGTGACCTTTGCCTTTAGAGAAATTCACACTGTGTTTACAGTTGTTAGACGTCCATTTGCTTAGTTTGAGCTCTCCTACTATCTCGCCATCGTTTTGGTTTTCTGAATCGTCGTCTACTTTGTTGTTGTCAATGGAATCAAAGTTGTAGCGAAGTGATAGACCTGCACCTATTTATAGAAGAATTCAAGTCAAATGAATTTCATTATAAGTTGGTACATTTTTACAATAGTCCAGTTCTGTGATATGCTTCACCTGCCGCATACAAGGGATTTAGAACGAGGCAACGTGCTAAAACCTTTTGTCTTGTTACGAATGACTGAGCTTTCTGCATGTACCCTTGTCTTGATTCCTTTGTGTGTGGCAAGTGAACTCGAAAGTTGGCTATTAAATGAGCTTCGTTTACACAAGCAACTTAGACCCTGTTTACATGAAATTTATAAGGGTAACCAAGGGCATCGTCGGGGACCCAGGGTGAAAGGGGAGGGGGAGGGGGAGGGGGAGGGGGAGGGGGAGGGGGAGGGGAAGGGGGAGGGGAAGGACTGGAGGGGGAAGCAAGGGTAACCCTAACTTTTTCTCGGGTTCACATCTTTCGCTTTGAATAAGACCCTAGTGTAACTTTTCAATTAAGACCCTGTTTAACTGTTTATCTCGCAACCATGATAACTCTTTGGTTTGTGATCCCCAGGAAAAAGGAAAAAAGAGTTATCCTGGCTACTAGAGACAACGTTGCCTTCGTATAAACAGCCCGGGGGGGACTCCATTGTAGAAGGATCGGGTATGCTCGTCGTATCTCTTAGGGGTAAAAATCAGTGATTTGGTATCTTTTAGGGTGTTAAAATTGAAGTTTAGAGTTTTAGCATTTCCTGGTCTCTCTTAGGGTATCAAAAGAGCCCATTGCTTATTATCTTGTTCTCAAATGGAAGAAATTTGCCCAACAAAAGCGTATTGACCGTTCAATCTTATGTTCATAATAATAATAATGTTTATTATAGCTTGTTATCGCTGGTGTCTCTTAGGGGTTAAAAATCGTCCGGCCACGCCCTTCTTAAAAGACTTCCGGTATCTTTTAGGGGTATTTTTTTAAATTTCCGACGAGCTAGCATACCCGATCCTTTTACAATGGAGTCCCCCCTGGGCACACAGTATATAGTCAGACGAGTATAACCAGTATAATACATGCATCACATGATGCGCATCGCAGTTTCCTAGTTATCCTTTCCTGGTATAATCCATTTGTGAATCATAGACAATTATAGCTATGGTAAAGTGTAACAATGTGGACTCGCGAATGAATTTGAATAAAACAGTGTGACGCACCTCCTGCAAGAAAGTCGCATTTCTCCATAAGAGCTTGAACATCCTCCTCTTCCAAGGCTTCTGAGTAAATTCCAAACTCGTCCATACTCCCCTCCAAGTATAAGGGACTGGGTTTACCGCGCTGCGCTGGATACATGCCGATTTGAAATGTTCCGTCCCAAGATATTTCATTCACCTCTTCTACTTCTTTGTCTTTGTAGATGTTTTTACCATTGACATAGATGTTTAAACGCCCTTTGCGTCCATCGTAGATGGCAGCTATGTGGGTCCATCGTCCTGGTCACAACAAACAGTCAATGATGATTTAGAAATCAATTCTTAGAAATGAAGAATGAATTGATTAGTTACATTCGCCTTTTGGCTGTGCGATTTTTATGGTGCTTGCCACTGTAAATTGAGTAGAAAGTACAACAGTAATAAACGTTTTACGCATCTCTCGTTTCTGAATGTATCATTACATTCCAAATTCATTGTAGCATCAGCGCTGAACCAATTAAGACAATCAACCGACCAACCAACCAACCGACCAATCAATCAATCACCTACCAACCGTACCACCCAACCAATCAACTAACCATCAACCAACTTGCCAATTCAACAAACCAATGGACCAGCCCACCAACCTACCCATCCCCCACCCCCCAACCAAACAACCAACTGCAGCCAACCAAACAACCAGCAAGTCAGCCAGCCACTACTCATAACCAGCCAGCAAATTCAGGAAGAAACAAATCGGCCAAACAATAACCGAACCGCCAACACCAACCAGAAAAGTAACAAATTGGTGCTGACCAAAGACCAAAGATCACGATTTTACTCACCAACTTTAACAGCATCTTCAGTGATTTCAGCAAAGACCGTAGAAGAACGCTTCGGTCTATAAAGCCAGCGGATTGCTCCAATGTTTTTATAGGCTAACGACTTCACCACTAGGTGATGCATGGCGTCATTACCAATACATGCATATAAGGTATTCTCATGTTCTAAACTATCGATCTTCACCCACATAACAATGGACATTTTCCTCATGGATTTTTGCTTCATGTTGTGGTGTGGTAGGCTTATAAAGCCTCTTTTGAAGACAAGTCCATTCACACACTGATCACTTAGTTTTTGGAATTCTACTTTTTCGTTGATTTTGGCGATGATGCCACCATATTTGGAGTATAATAAGTTGATGTTGTTGGTATTGTCGAACGAAAAAAACATGACTCCGCCTGAAACTGTACAAACAAACAGAGATATAACAAAACTTCTTATACGTATCATCTCAAATCATCATCTAGTGGCTCTCAGCTGAGTCACTAGTCTTCAATCCACTCCTCGGTTGATCCGTTTGATGCAGGCAGCCAATTCTTGCGTGCTAGGTGCCCCGGTACCAATAATGCAACTATAACACCTCCAATTAAAAACGATTTATGCCCACACTGCACCACTTAGGCCGGCTCTAATTCATGCCATGCAGGCTTGTGCAAGGTGATGTTTAAGTCACTTTTACTTGCTGTATATAACTGTACTATTCTTAGAGGTCACGAAATGTTAACCTCTGTTTTGCGCCAATATGCATGCGCAAAAATACTGCATGTTACTATAACTCCTTAAGAAAACAGGACAAGCATAAAGAACCTGATGATTTCACAAGGAGATTTTATACTCTGCGTGGCCCGGACACACAATACAATCTTTATTGCAACGCTGCGCGCAACAGAAATTGCACCGTCTGTCCACCCCTGCAACAGATCACAGGATGCAGAAAAAGTAGAACTTGTTCCTATACCCCTACAACATCAAGTTGATGTGATATCTAACCGATTTTATCAGCAATAAAGATGTAGATGTAGATGTAGAATATAATATGTGCGCAACTGTCGTAGGGCTGGAAACACAGTGTAAAACTGTTGCGCACAATCTTGAAATAAAAGTTACATTTAAAGCTGAACCAAACGTGTCCGATCCCCTACAACACAGAAGGACATAACACCACAGTTCTGTACTTCTATCAACTCTCATTTTATTGACCTACTTTCTCTGTCTTTGTAGACCAATCCACTGGTATTCAAATGCTGATCACAGGTTTTTACAGTGTGGTTACAAACAGATTGCAGTTGTACACCATCTCTGCCATCATGTAAAGACACCAAATGATACAACGATGCTCCTGCAGCATCACGGAGGTGTTCCTTGATATAAGCCGAGCCGGTTCTTGGTGCAACTGTTACGAGGCTGTCTGTATTTGCTGTATGTTGGAGACCTGAAATTGCTAACACACTTTTACGTTATAATAATAATAATGTTTAACTTGTATTCAAACGTATGCTCTAATAAGTTATTATGACATTTATACAAGAAAATGGCACGATGTCCTGCCCTCCTTTGATCTAATTTTTTCCATGAAAGTTTCTCTAGAGCCTCACTAGCAGAGGCTCGTGGGGGTAAATCTAATATAATTCGTGCTGCCTTATTATGGAGCACCTGAAGCTCAGACATTTACGTTTACTTTATTAATCCACAAAGGCGTTCCACTTGGTACTGATTGATTTGCTGGTCACAACTTATCCTTTCTTTTCAATGCTGTATGCAACTGCCTCGATCCATGCTATACTTTTCAACTTTTTTTTAAATTGGGACACAAGACTCCGTGTTAGAGCGATAACACTTAAACCGTGAAATAACTTAGTAACTAAATAGAGACAAATAGTAGCAAAACCCTTTGTTTTCTATTGTTTCATTAGTACTATTTGTACTTTTTAGTTAGTACTTGTTTCACGGTTTTAGTGCTATCGCTCTATTCCATTATTATCAGTCTATAGGTTGCCATAACAACTTACAGGTGTCCTAGAGACCACGTTTTTCTTACCTGTGGTGCAACTGGTAGCTATAGCAACCAAGATAAGAACCGTCCAGTCCATAGCAAGCTTCTATAGGACTTGTATTATATGACGATTAGGCCAAATGGTACAAATGTCTATCTTCTGTTGCAATCTATTTTCAAATTAGTGGAACCACTGATTTTACATTTATATGACTTATATATAACAATTAACCTATTTTTCATAAATGGCAAATATGTCCTATTGCGATCGATATTTAAAAAAAATCTTATGATTACAGCAAATGAACGTGTACGATGGCCCAGTGAATCTAAGTGAAAAACTAATCGGGGCACTGAACAAGTGTAAATCAATGTATAAAAATCAACAGATGAAAATACATTGTTTTGATTAACTGATTAATGACCAATAAGTTCCATTTTGGCTCAGTCAAAACAAACAAACAAACAAAGAAAATAAGATGACAAAATACTTAGAAAAGATCAACGACAAAACTTACCATGTGATAAGCTATACTTTTTACGAGTTAATAAAAGCAAGATTTGTTGTTCGAGAGAAATGGTGGTACGACCTTAGGTTCCGACGTTCATTATTAATATTGAAGAACAGGTAGAAACACAGCCGCTATCCTTTAACGTGAATTTAAGACCTGTTAAAGTTTATAGGGTTAACTTCAAAGGCGCTAGTGCAGAGATGCATTGTCGATTCATAAGGTCAAACGTGGGTGACTAAAAATGCACGTCTTGGAACGAGTACTGCAAAGAAATTCTGTATTTGTCATGTAAAAACGCAAATTCTGCAGTGGAAACTTTGGTTTCCTCCACTCTAAACCGGATAAACGTGAAATCGCATATTTTTTGCTACGGCTTGCGAAAAGCGAAAACAGGACACGTGGGACAAAGTGCACTAGAAAAGTTGGTGACTTGGACTGAGTACTGCAACAAAAACTCTCATTATTTCCCATGCATTTTAAAACCTTAATTTTGAAGCAGAAACTTTGGTACATCCGCACTAAACGGGATAAATGTAAAAGCGCATCTTTCTTTTTTCTGTTTTGCTATGGTTAGGTTTCTCGTCGACGTCAGTTCTGCTTAAAATAAACGCTGTTTGCTGCGTTTCAAAATAATTTATTCAGATTAGTGTGTTCGTGCCTTGACTAGCATTAACACTAATGCGTTTTGCTTTTAATTTCCTTTATGGAAAATTGCACGTGGAAAAAATACCGATGTACTTTCAGAATCTCTTGCATATTTAGCGACGTAGTTCCGTACACAGGTACGTTAACTCCCATAGCAGGTATTAGGGAACCACCCATATCGGAAACAACAGTGAAATTTAAAAAAAAAAAACATAAAGGAACCACCCATATCGGAAACAAATACAATGAAATGGAAAAAACCCTAAAGAAATCACCCATATCGGGAAACAAATACAATGAAATGGAAAAAACCCTAAAGAAATCACCCATATCGGGAAACAAATACAATGAAATCGAAAAAAAACTAAAGGAACTAACCACATCGGGAAACAAATACGCCAACGCTTATCTGGATAAGTTTAACTTTTAAGATAACTTGGAAAAAACGCACGTTTTTTTGTTTTGTTTCATCTCTTCCCACATGGGAGGTATAACTAGTTATGCTCTTTTGCTTTCCCTCAGCCCCTCCAGTTAAAGAAAAACAACTCCGATTGGACGCAAAGGCCTATCCGTCGCAAAAATATGCGGGCTTCAAATTTAACTAGATTAGCGTGGACGTGTAGCATTACAAACATTGATCTCTTGAAAAAAATACAATTTTGTTGTACTACTATTGTCAGAAATCATTAATAATAAAATTCAGGCATACTTTATTATTTGTTGTAATAATGGACCTTAATTTGTATACCACCATTTGTATAATTACGCGCGCCGTCAAATTAAAGTCCTGACTGGGAATTGATCGATAAAATTACTGTGAAGCCAACGAAATGTTCAGAAACTCTTCGCCTTTGTCTGGATTTATATGGTAGCCTATCGACCAATTCCCAATCGAAACTTGAATCGAACTTAATTATAGAGCAGTAATCAAATTTTTTAAAGCATTTCAGCTTAGTGAAGTATTTGAAAGATCTTGAAGGACTGTTTATCAATTGCACAACTAATTAGGTGAATTCCTAAGTTTTGCGTTGTAACAGTCCCCCTTTCCTTCGTGGGACAAGATTTACAAATGGGAACTTCGTATTACCCTACGTAACGTGATAAATACTAGATTATTTCCCACTTTTTCCTGGGATAAAAAGTCACCGTAAAACTACTAAATCTGTGCGGTATATGCGTTCGGGAATAGAGGAGACTCCAACATGGATAGGCGTCACTATATATTATACGATCGGTATATGCGTTCGGGAATAGAGGAGACTCCAACATGGATAGGCGTCACTTTATATTTATTATACGATAAAGCATCATAAATTAATGATCATGAAATGGGATTCACTTAGATCACTGCTTTATAGGTTACAAGTAATTTGGCTTTTTATAAATAAACAACGTCCAACCACTGTTAAATTGTCATGATATTTTGGATCAATATATCGACGATTATGTATATCTGATAAGTAAACTCTACAGGACAATATGACTCCTCTTGTGAAATAAATTATTAGGAAGATATGTAGAACCATATAGCGTTCAGTTCTGCTATCCCAGTAATGCTTAGCGAGACGAACAAAATACTACTGGATATATTACTGCACGACTTCAGTCTTTTGGATCAGGCCTCTATTGAACCAAGCCCATGCAAGCAGTACATGGGCAACAAGGTATCTAGCTGCTCAGATGTCTTCAGCCATCTTTCCTCACAGTGCTGAAAAGCTAAAGCGCCAGCTCCATTTGTTCAGCAGACTCTATGGCAGAGAGAAATCCAGCGATAGTCACCCTTTGTGAAATAGCAGTTATTCATAAACAATAAATGTTCTTTTTCACACGTTTGTGATGTTCAACGGAAACCCTTCCGAAAACGGTGGAAATCTCGGCTTGGATTTAAACGTCTTCCACAAAGTTCGCACTAAGAGAGCACACAATTTCTTCGCGGATGTAGGATCCACAGGCATCCCATGTGGAGCTCCACAGAAATCCCGTGTGGAGCTTCTCCAGTGCATCACAGTGTTTGTGCATGTATAAAAGATTGCTTTAGCGGGCTTAAAAATTATATACATTACATAATAAAGGATGGTATCTATTAGGAATATTGTCACTGGAATGGTAGAGGTTGCTGCATCTGGAAAAGAAAAGATCTTGTATCAGTGATTTTAAAATATTTGAGATATAACGCGCGCACGCGTTGAAAAATGTAATATAAGTAAAAGTATGCCTCTGTACCGTGATATAAACACTCTGAAAGATGTAGAGCATTCAAAAAGCAAGAAAAGCACTTGTTTACGCTTACAGAAACATACGCACTTTGACTAACACTGTTATCACTAGCCTACGTTATCCATAGCCATACCACCAGCACTTTAACCTTCAAATTGAATTGTGCATAATCGACCTTACCCCTCTAATGACTGTGGAAAAGGTTCAACTGTAGTTTATCACCATCAGCATCATCAGCAGGCCTACTCCGGGCCCTAAAATCGCCGTACATTTTGGACGATCGTAGGCCATTTTAGGCGATTTAAGCAAAATTATCTCCAAAGATGCTCAAAAGTTAAGGCGATTTAGGGCGATTTTAGGCGATTTTAGGGCCGGAATAGGCCTCATCGCGATCATATTATCTGTACATGGTCAACATAATAGGACTTTCCTATATTTAAATATCAATAGAATCCTTTCTTTCAACCAAAGCAAACAATAACAAAACTTACAGTAGTTTGGTATGCTTGTGTGTAAATTGTTGTTGATGTTTGATCCGTGGTTATCATGGATGGATGGATATGAGCTAAAATAGAAATAACATACATGTTTAATAATGGTAATAGGATTGAGTGGAGTCCAATTACGGTCTATAATCATACGAGGAATAGACTAAAATTGGAACGACCGCAGTAGCGGTAATCATAACTATTAAAATTTCCGAGAAAAATAGTTTCATGCTAATCAATGCTAAGCGCAACTAAAATGACCAAATTGTGATGAAAAAGCGAGAAAAAAAAATAGTGAAAAATCTCTTGAGCGCGCACTTAATGCGTAGCGATTAATGTGACAGCGCGCGCTCAAAATGCGTAATCTGATTGACTCTGGCAACTGTCTGATTACAAGTGTTCAATTACAACCAACTGTCCAATTACGGCTATCCAATTACAACCTACAGTTTGATTAGTGGAAAATAGAGCAGTCTTTCAACCAATTCAGATTAGAGAAAATTGTAACAGTTATGATTAATCCAGTTATTAAGCTAGACCACGCCTTTGAAATACCAAGTTAAAACTCACCAACTTGAAACGGTTGTAAACTGTGATCATCTTCCTCCATTTCTTCTCTGCCTTCTGTTGTTGCAGGCAAAGTAGACTTATCTCCTTTTATAGACTAAAAGAAAACAAATAGATGAACAAAAGAACGATTCAAAAAACGAACTAGTGAGTTGAGAGTGAGGTGTTTGAAATATTTAATGTAGTAAAGAGTGTGTGTGAGAGAGTATAAGGATTTCGTCATTGTGAAGGTCATAGTAGGATTTATTGTAAAGGGCATTGAGACATGAAATACGCTATATAAATACCTAATTATTATTAAATTTTATAAAATAACTAAGATAGGACGTGTGTTCTCTATGAGAACACACAGCACGCGCGTGCACATTTTCAAACTTTCTCCAACGAAAAAAGAAAATAAAACTCCAATTGTATTTTATAAAAGAAATAGAAAACTCAGCAGAAGTGCTATGTTGAGTTATAGAAGCACCTGGGAATTGTAAGACTCGAGAAGTGTTCTCTCGTCTTCTTACAATTCCCGCGTGCTTCTATATTTCAACATAGCACGCTGCCTCGTTTTCTATTTAAGAAATATAAAACGCGCGCGCATGTCTCTGTTCTGTGATATAACACGATGGAAGATGTAGAGCAAGAGAAAAGCAAGCTTAGGAACACGAGGCGTAGCCGATCGTTTTATATTGCTTTTATAAAATATTTTCGACATTTTTTGAGCGAGCCATGTCTCTGTCCTCTGATATAAACATGGTAGCCAGCCAATCAGCGCACGCGTTATATCTCAAATATTATATAATTCTACAATAATTACTGCAAACACAAGAGAATTAAGCCCTCAGTACAAGTTTTTGCTGATTGTCCAACAAAAGCAGCTGGTGTTTGAAACACTACAAGCTGGCAAAAAGACACCACCTGTAGACATGTCTGGACAACACTATGGCCAGTAACGGTATTTACCAGCCGGCCAAAGTTGCCAGTTCATAAATGTTTTTTTTATTTAAGTCAATGTTTATACAGGTGCATCCAATTTAGCCTAGCTAGTTTAAATGGAGCCCTTACAAATGGTACATGTCAATTCTTAGCATTATTCGGAACTAGTCCTAAGAAACAAGGTGAAGAGTGCATGCCATATATCCGTGAAATAAAACTTAACATTTATTGTCTATTTGCACTATTATCTATAAAATAACTATGATATCCATAACGCGCGCTCTGATTGGCCAAAGGACGCGTGTCGCGCGTTCTCTATGAGAACACACAGCACGCGCGCGCACATTTTCAAACTTTCTCCAACGAAAAAAGAAAATAAAACTTCAATTATAATACGCCTCGTGCTTCTCCTAACACTTCTCTCGTCTTCTTACAATTCCCGCGTGCTTCTATAACTCAACATAGCACGCTGCCTCGTTTTCTATTTCTAAAGTACAAACTAGTTGATAGCACTGAAGCAGAGCAGTGCAAATAACAATAGAAACATTCACAAGTCATCTGTGTTTCTTTGTGTAGTTTATGCCTGAGTGAATTCTTAGTTAGTCGATAACTAAATAGTTGATAACTAAATACTATTACGTACTGAATAGTTAGTAGTTGTTTCACGGATATATGGCGCGCACTCTACCATTTTAAGCTCTGGCCATTCTGGCCGAGTGGTTCTGCCAAATGGAAAATACCCTAAGAATAATTTTTTGTGAGTGTGTCCTGAGAGAGCTAAAGGGCATGACCCCCGAACTCGCCTCCCATGTCCTCTGGGTTAAGGTTACAAGGTGTAATTCCTGGTATCCACTTTTCCTGGTAAAACAAAACTCCCTGACCAAACCACATTTTTCACTGACTATGGTATGGACAAAATTTTACACCAGTAATGAAATCAAAGAGTGATAATTTTTGAAGAAATGCAATTTAATAACTGAATAAACAGAAAGAGTACTTTGTACTACATATTTCAGTGTTTTTCTCTCGTGTTCCTTTAAAAATATACCACAAGAACATAAATTGATATAAAAGGGTTTGTGTTTCAAAATTCCGACTTTTGGCTTGTTTTTACAATTCCCTGAGAAAATTCTCTGAGAATTCCCTGATCTTGAATTATTTTTCTGACTTCTCTGACTTTTCAAGGAGAGTGAGAACCCTGTTGAATCTCTTTCTAACTCCAAGGCTTTTTTTCTGATTAACTCAAACTGGTTGGTTAGACAATGTAGCTGTGCTCTACATTTATCCATAGAATGTAGAGCGACAGTCATTGGCACCTTCAGTTTGACCCCAATGGGTTACACCACAGTAAGTTTTCAGTAACTTTTTATAGACTGCAGGGACCCATATTAGCAGTCATCACTTCATCTGAGACTTATAAAGTCTTCCAGAGGAGTATCAAAAATTTTAGAATTTCTTTGTACATGGGAATCATAATTAGACAAATAATTTGATTCTTCTACGTTGGTTTAACTGTTTATTCCAAGCTTTCAGACTTTCCGTCCATCATCAGGGAGATTGTTATGGGTGGAATGTCCAAAAGCTTGGAATAAACATTTAAACCAACATGGAAGAAACAAATTATTTGTCTAAGACCAAACTTGTCTAGTTATTAAGATTTAAGAAGCAATTTTGTTTTACACACGTACTTGCTCAACTGATAAATTAATAATGAAAATATGGATCCCTGAAACTGAGAGTTGACAAGCTTACCTCTCTGTACTTTTGTAGATATAACTTGAGTGGTTCAACATAGTTATCAAAGCCTAATGTTTGCATGGCAAACAATATATCTTCTCCATTAATGGTTTTTCTTTTTTCTTGATGACATCTCTCACTTGCTCTAGTCACGCAGTCAAGGTAATTGTTATATTATTTATTATCATTACAGTATCCCAAGAAATGAATTTGAATATTTCTTAGAAAATGTGCCATACAAATGAAGGCCTTCTGCTGAAAATGACCTAAGTGATATTTTCCAAAATGAGCATATATTGATACTTTATTTAGAAAGAAAGGCTTTCGATACCAATTTGAAACATTTGAGTTAACTCCATCAGAAAAGTCACTTAGGTCATTTTCTTCAGAAGCCCTTCAAATATTAACAACAGACCAAATTGGCTAACATATTGCTATGTACGCTTCTACCCAATTCAAATCCTTTGGGAATAAGATTCTGTCTTTTGCATTACAATATGTGGACTTTTTGGAACAAAAGTTCCTATTCCCAGAGATTTTGAGTTGGGTAGAAGCATTACATACTGTAGCAAGATTTAGCTGATTTGGTCTATGGGAACCTCTTGCTTGGAAGGCTGACTGCTAAATAAGGCTAACAGCTGTCTACCAACTAGAATATTACACTATGAGACATTCAAATTAATTTCTTCCCAGAGTGTTAACAGATTTTTGACTCTTACCAATCAAAAATCAAGCTTTTTTAAGGTGCCTGTAATTAGTGAGGTGTGAGTGTCAGTAACAGTAAGGCTGTCTGTGGATGAGGTTTTTGCAACAGACAGTCTAGTATTTAACTAAACAATAGAAATTTGTCAGTAATAGACATGTACACCAAAGAGGTGTTTAAAAAGGGTATGTATAGTTACAGTAAGGCACCTTTGATTGCCTCTAACAATAAGCTAGGGTGTCATTTTGTTGGGGAACAGAGCAAATTGACCACTAGGGAACATGACTTTGTTCACCTGCTTTCATCTCATTTTTCAACCCTCTTTTTTTAATTAAAAAAACACTATGATACTATCTTATGGTTTGCTGGTATATGCCCTGGGGCATGTTTCTTGAAAGACCCGATAAATTTATGGGCCCGTTCCTGATAAAGTTTTTGGGTGTTTCTTGAAGCACCCAGGATTTTTACTTTCTATGATTTTATGAACCAGTTTATGGGCGCTCATTGCGCTCTCATAATTTTTCCGATAAGTTAACGGGCCCATAAAGGTATCAGATCTTACAAGAAATGGGTCCCAGGTGCCATAAGACTTTCTAAAACTAAAGTTTTTATTAAAGGATACTCGCTAGTGATGAAACTGATGAATTCTGACACACACTCTTGAACACATTCTTTAGCATCTTTTGCAATCTAAATCCATAACAAGAATAATGAATCAATGATATACATATAAACAACAATAGTTAGCCTTTCTATATATTACTACATTTGTAAACTCTTACTTTTCCAGTGTCTGGAATAGACTTCTTCATAATTCTTAGCAACATTTGCAATGGGAAGGAATCGATCCTGAAATCCAAAAAACCTCATGCATTATTACCATCAAAAACCACAAACATAAACAATCAAACTTATACATGTTATAACCCTGACCCTGACCTACATCTCTTATAAATGACCATACAGTTGTATTATTCGCACACATACATAATATAACACATGTACAAAATATAACTTTATCAACTGTAACAGATTTGTAGTCCATGAGTAGAAACTTGGGCCTGTTTCTAGAAAGATCTCAATAACTATTAAAATGGGTCCATTAATTTATTGGTAAAAATTACAAGAGCGCCTAAGCACCTGTAAGCTTGCAAGAGAAATCAAAAATAATTTGGACTTTGAGAACACCCATAAACTAGTGAGCCCTGAAAGGCATTCTGAGAAAAGAACCCCTGATTGCCACAACTTTCCCCATGAAGCACACATATGAATGATTCTAATCAAAACCAAATAGAAGTGAACACAAGGTTCTTCACCTGCTCTCTAAGAACATCAGTCTCGTGATTCTCTTTCTTCTCCATCAAGGTCATGACCTTCTGAGAACAAACATTATCATAATGATTATTAAGAAAGTATGGAACAAATGAGATGATTGTTAAGAAAGTATATTTAAGACAATATTAAAAAGCTAACAAATGCATGTTTTTACTACAGCATTTGACCACTGCAGTGGTATTCTCAAAAGAATGAGAAAATGAAGTTATTGTAGCTGAAGATTATTTTTGGCAAAATGTCCCCCTTTCAAAATTGGGAAAAATACAATGGATATTTAGAGAAGTATAACAAAAACTTAAATTTGTGAGCCACTTACATTGAATATTGACTCAAAGAAAGTTTTTATAAAGTAATAGAACGTAAGATAAATATTGTGTAGTGTTGACAAAAATATACATCGATAACAATAATATTTTGGTATTGCATAGAAGGGAAATGAAAGAAGGTGCTTCCCCTTGTCAACACAAAGATCAAATAAATTGCTAAAGATATTTGAGAACTGCTACTGAAGGAAACATTTGGTAGTTCATTAGATTATCAGTATTTATATAAATAACAAGTTATGGCTCTTTATTTAGAGTGACGTTTTTAAGAGAGGATACTCAAAGGATAAAATGAAAGCACTTGAAGAATAAAACCCTTTGAACATTCTCAGCATGATATGGAAATAATGCAGGACCACTAAACCTCTGCTGATTCAGTATAAAACAAGTGCCACTCTAAATCTATTACTCTTGTGGATTTTCTACAAGGACTTTGATGCTTGAAAATTGAAGTACAATTAAATTTAAGTGTGATTCTTTCTGGATGAAGATAGTGGAATAAATATTTTGATGTCTGTGATTGGAAAGACTAAATGAATTAGAGTCTTCATTGGGCAAGTAATTCAATGACAGAGCTTGAGTCAAACTAGTCTATAGACCTATACACTCTATTAACCATGATTGGGAGCAAGCAGAACTTTCTATGGACTATTGGTGGACTTGGTGGACTTGATGGCTAACCAATCAAGAAGGATCCAATCTTCTCTCAGTGCATGACTATAATTCACTTGGTGACACTGCAGTCTCTATTGATTACTATACCTTTAGAGAATGGGTTATATTGATTGTATGCGCCAAGATATCCTGGGTCATAGCCCATTCCAGGGTTGAATGCCGAGTTGTATCCCATGTTCATATTCATGTTTTTAAGCAAGAATATGTATACAAGCTTACCATCAAACTGGATAACCTAATAAACAGGTCTCTAATTGGTTAATTAAGGCTTTGCAGATTCTTGTTAGACTATCCACATCAAGATAAAAAACTATACTCTAGATAATAGTGGAGACTTCTGATTGGACAATATGCTCCCAATTTACTAGATAACAATGCCAATTTTTTATCTTCAACCTGAGTATCTTCTATTATTAAAAGCAATTGAATTTAGAAATAATAACACTATTTTGTCACACATCTTCAAACCTCTTTCATCCTTCTCCACCTCATTTTCAAAGGTAGACAAAAAACTTTTAGTCATGATTTAAAACTTACGTATTGTTTCAAGTGAAAAAAGAAGAAAGGATTGTTTGCTCTTTATCTCTACGTGTTGGAAAGATTATTAGATACTGCCACAAAATACAATAAAGTTAATGAATAATTGATGCGAGGGCAAAGGCAAACTGAGTATTGTATTGAAACTTTAATGGAGTTGGAGCAAAATAAATGTGTAAGTGCTGTTATTATACAATGGAATCACTCACTACAAAAAGAATACAGTCGTTCTAAAAAATGGCCAAGGCAAAAGCAAACTCAATTAAACTAAGTGGAAGAAATTCAAATGTACTTTAATTGTATAACCAAAATGAATAAACCTTAAAAACCCAAAGTATGGAAAGCAGCTGGGTTTTTTAAGGTGATTAATTTTTGATTATACAACTTGAACAAAAACATATGGATAGTTTTGAGGTATATCTCATGTCAGTGGAAAAAATACTAATAAAAACAAGGTTCTGATTTGAAGGAAATAAATTTGTCATTTATAGAACATAAGATATATGACAAACTTTATACCAGAATCAGTCACAGCAATGAATAACATAACAATTTGGTTAAGAGATTTAGTTGGATTTACAAAAATATCATTAAGATACCGTCAGTTATATGTGGAAAAGAAAATTTCTTCTTTGTTTAGAAACCAAAGAAAAATACTAACATTTTACAAAAGATTTGAAATTTCATGTCATTCAAATGTTCAAAGAAAGAAATTAACCATCAACATTAATATTAACAAAAGTGAAGTACAAATGTAACAAGGTTCAAAGAAAATATTTCACTGTTAAAGAAATCACACTAGATAATACATTGGCCAGTAGATTACAGATGATACTATTTTTAAAGATAATCTTTTCAAAAGGATCATGTTTTATATAAAACGTGGTAAGAAATACAAATTAAATTACTGTAATTAAATTAAATTAAACTGCTACAAGATAAACTAAACTAGGTCTTTCAATAATTTTTGTCTAAATTCTTTCATGGATAAAAACTTCCAAAAATTTCAATTGAATATATTATTAATAAAACCATAAAGGGAACAGGAACATAAAAAAATAACAAGATGATAATGAGGTGTTTTTCTTATTTCAAGCTGCATTAGCTTCTAGCCGGGAGGTCTGACAGTGAATGTTGATCAGTAATTTGATGACTCTCTGGTATTATAAGACTTATTGAAGTAAGTACAAGCAAAGCAGTATACACCAACCAGTATACAAGCCAAGTAGAGTAGATTTCATATGACTGTGAAAACAGCACCTGCACAGTCATGACATGGTTACAGGCAGGACTTTCAAATGAATTTATAGACACAGCACAGCACCTACACATGCACAGCACCAAAATTTTCATGGCACGGAGCAATCTGTTTCACCCTCATACGTATAGTCATGGCACAGTTACAGCACGACTTTCTGAAATGGTCATAGCATGGCATGATCTGTTTCACACTAATACGAAAGCTGCTCTATGGTAATGCATGAATGTTATTACTGACATTGAACATTTTTAATTCTTACAAGGCAAAATGGGCACAAAAAAGCTATAGCCTTTAGTTTTGCTACATAATTACTCATACATGTTTGTACATAGAGTCATTTTCCTGAGAAAACTGGTACAGTCATGGTGCGGCACAGCATGGTTACAGCAATGAATTATACTGCTAGTATTAAGAAATAAGGACAAATTCATGTAAGAGTGATTATTATTCAGAGCGTTGCTAGCTCAGGACTTTTGGGGTAAATCTAGCTCTGGATTTCCCCTGCATACAGTTATTTATTCAGACAGATGAATTCTTCAGCACAGAGAGAGATGGTCATAGGTATGAATCCTGTAAGTTGAACTCCCATTTTTTATTGAGCTGCATTTCCATTTACTGACATACTACACCATACAGATGTATAATTCTTATTTCAATGTCTTATATTGGAGCTACTATAAAATAATTTTAACAAAAATAGACCTTTGATTGCCTGAATGTTTTCCCAATAGTTGAAACTCTCTAATATGGACCTTGAAAGGCCAGAGAAAAGTGTCCATATTGTGGAGATGTCCTTCACTTAATATAGAAGTTGGCTTATGAAATCATTCATAGTTTCTTATCACAAATCACAAGTCTAACAGTAGTCAGTGTTTTTGTGATCAAAAAGGCATAAAATCATGTTTGCAGATTTACTTGGTCCCACAACTTTGTACATTTGCATATACAATGTACTACCATGATCTTGTATCACACTTTTACAGTCAGGAAATATTTCAGACAATAATAGTATAAAAATCAGACGTCCTTTGAACTGTTATCCTGGGGCGAAGTTCCAATGTACTTGTCTGAGACTGAATTCAAATCCATCAAAGCAAGTCAGTTCTTAACACCTTTTGGTCTAATTTAAAAGTTTTACATCACCCACATTCTCTGAAAATTTTTTTAACCAGATCACTGCTATTTCCAAAAGAAAAAAAAGACAGCAAAAGCTTGCAACACAGAGGTTTTATTGATCACGTGATTACATTCATGCCAGCCTCAAGTCGGGATCATTGAAGTATGGCATTGGTTATTTTTATCGCCAGTTCAAAAGACGTTCAGTTTTGATAGTAAGATGATAGTTAAGTACACACTGTCCATAATAAGAGGTAGAATCGTATGAGCTTTAATTTGTCAACTTCAACTGAGGCCAAGATTAGGTGCCCATTGTCAGTAAAAGAGAGTTTGTAATATAGACTAGGTATTTTTAACAACTGAAAGAATATATGGCGATTTTGCCAGGACCTAAAGATCTGTCCATTTTATGGAGGTGCGCATATAGAAAGGTGTCTGTAACAAGGTTCCACTGTACAATTCTCTTGGGAGATACATTCTTTGTTTGAAATTCTATAATTAGCAAGACATGAAAGAATATTTCTCTTGAACAAAGACTCTTATTTCTCAACAGGACTGTAATAAGAAAACAATGGGGCAATTGAATAAGGTCTATTGATTGAGTTGATATAGCATCCCCCCAAAAAAATGTAGCAAAAACAGTTCAAAATCACAAAACAAGAACTTAAGCCTGAAAGGGCAAATGGGATATCAGTTAATTACATCAAGGATGTGTGAAACTCATGGAATTCAAAAGCATATGTTGTCTTAGTTAGAACTTCCTTCACTGCTATCTTATATCATAATAATAATACATTTATATAGCACCTATCCAGATCTGCTGTAAGTGCTTTACAATACAAAACAAACCGAGGGAGACCAAGAGCTTAGGTTGGCACCTTTGGCTGCCACTACACAGTCCATACCGCGATACTAATCAACATTATTATTTTTACAGTAACTTTAAAGAAAATCATATTACAACCACAGCTATTTAAAAAAAAACATAACTCAAAAATATGTGCATGATGGCCGATGGCTCAGTTGAGCTCATCCACCCTCATCATGCAGTGATTGTTGTAGCAAAAAAATACACATACACCCAGATATGCGACTTTTTTTAGTGAAACAGGGATGTTTTCTCTTTACATAGCCATTTCCCAAGATACAGTTGAGTGAATCCTGTACTAGCCCAAGCTTCATTGTACTGACAATGATGATTGGCAATAAAGCAGCTTTAGTTGCTAATTAAAACAATATATAATTTACATGATAACAAAATATTTAAACAGCTAGTTTAACGAGAACGAGGCTTTGGCAAGTGCAGGGTTCACTCAACTATATCTTGAGAAACAGTTATTGTAAGCTTTCAATATTTTATCATTAAATCTGCAACACTGTGCTATTGCATTTAATCCTCTCTTTCCCCAGTTGAGGCCTGAAGAATTGTATTTCAGGTATTTTTCCCCTTAAAAATTGTGGATCTGAGCTTCTTATACCCAACAAGAAATTATTTATAATCATTAGTAATCGTGAAGAAATTAATATTATTATCGCTATCCATGAAGAATCCCAAGATCAATAAGTTACATGGAACCCCTAAAGAATTTAAAGTATTCAAAGGCCACCAACGTTGGTTAACTGGGGGAGGGGGGGGATTCAGATATTAAATGCAATAACCCATTTTAATGAAAATATTGGCACAAATGATTTTATGTGTAATGTTCACTTCCTGAAAATCTGAATTAAGAGGCTAGGATAATGCAGACAAACTTGCCCTGAATCCAATTTTATCTTCCCTAGTTCACTATATCCAGCTATTTTTTATCTTGGTGATTCATTTGCCTTGGATCTCCTTTAGAAACCACTTGCTAGCACTAATACAAGAGGGTTGTTCTTACATGTACATGTGGATATAGTTAAAAAAAACAACAACACACTTTTCCAATTTAAATATCAAATGTCTTCTAGTTCTTACTGCACACACTAAATAGACCTTTCTCCAAAACGGCCACTACTCATTAGCATATTTTTTTCAACATACAACGTAATGATCCTTAAATTACTAAAAAGCATGTTTCACTTAGTAACTGTGCAAAAATGTAGAATGTTCCAATGAAAATTGGCAGCAATATGAATTTTTCAAATTGTGAAATTTTACAGAAAACGTATGCATGGCTAGGGGTATATGCTATCCCCAGATATACATTTGTCTGTAAATAAGCAAATTTCAAAAATCCATATTTCCGTGGATTTTTATTGGAACTTTCTACATTTCTTCACAGTTACTTAGTGAGACATATACTCTTTAGTATTTCAGGGATCATTTAATGTCTTTGGTTGAAAAAAAATTCTACCACCATTTTGGGGAAAGGTCTATTAGGGAACACTGTATTCTCATGAACACCACCACTACAGTGAACATACTAGTATTCTGTGTACAGAGAAAAACACTTGAACATAAGAACAAACTGACATACTCAAATTAAAAGTGGTGTTTTGTCTAGAAAATGAACCAGGACTAAAGAGGTTACATATAGATGATTTAATCTTGTTGCCCAGCTACCCTTGCTTCCCAATATGTGTAAAAATAATAAGTAGCAGGTAGTCTGTGTAGCTGGAGGTTTAGGGGATTGGGATGGGGGAGGAGGAGGGGGAAATGGGAAGAGAAACCACCTGCCCAAAGACTGTCTTTTTGAGGTGTCCCCGCCCAGTAGATAGGAAATCTGATTGTCCCAGATCAACAGACTATGTTTTGACAGTAACAAGACCTCAACAAAATAATGCCAGAAACAATGGAAAGCATGAAAAATAATAGAGAAATCTCAATACCAAAATAAGAACAGTGTAACAGTGTGTTCCTTTGCGGCCTGCTACATAGGCTAGGATGTTTTAGCCATTTTGTCAACCATTGGATCAAATGGCAGAGATCCAAAAGCTCTAACTCTTCAGCTGTGAAACTAGACAGAATTTCAAGATTGTTTTTAGTCCTCATATCATTTTCTGTAGCTCAAATTGCCTTGTTGTCTGTTTCTTTAATAAGTGTATACAACAACGAGACTAGAAAGTTTTGAAATTAGTCTTTGACTTGAGATCTAGATAAATAAATATGTACGATTAAGGTGTTAAAAGGTCATATTGTAGAGCAACGATTATCTTACACTAATGAAAAGGGGGCAGATGCATAAACACACAGTATTTGGGCAGGCGGTTTCTCTTTTACCCTTTCATACTGGCTAATGATAAAAAGCTTCACACAAATGATAAGTGTCATAATTCCTTTGTTTAGTTTCAGAGGGTAGGCTTGGGACAAGATAGAGGCAATGCTAATATATTGGATTTGCTGTGTATCACTGCATTATGGGAATAATATTAATGATCAAAAATTCATAGCAAATCTTCAGGAATTCCATGGACACTCCCTTCTGAAGATATTGTTCTTTACACTTTAAACGATATGATTCCTGACCCCTCCCCTACAGACCCCCCCTTATCAAAATCCTAGATCTGCTACTGAGACTGACATAAAAACTTTGGATATTGCCATATGAGTAGAGTCTAGTTCACTGCTGAATAGTTATAGATAAATTTAGTAAATTTAGTTAAGTATTTAGTGATCGACATCACCTAAAACAGTCAAAGCCTGCCAAACTAGCAGTCAAGCAAATCGGGGGGGGGGGGGGGGGTCCAATAAATCGATGAATGAACATATTTAAAAGGAAAAGAAGGCAGAAACAAGGCATTTAGATTATTGTTTTGCCTCCAGTTTCACATTATTTCAAATTGGGTGACATCATCCAAAATAGTACTAAAGAACATAATTATCTTCTTTAGTTTACATCACTGACATCACACGAAGACTAAACACTCTAAAAACAGATATGAGAGTAATAGTGGATCAAATTTGAGCAGCTTTACACTTCTCATTTCCATTATTGTGTCTACTTCTTCACTTCACAGCTGTACAAATTTATCTTGAAAATACATTTAGGAGACTTCTGATAGACACTTTAATCTATGTACTTGTAAATGTGCAAAACCGTCACATTATACCAATTAATAGCAACTATTAAAATACACCCTAATTCAAAGAAAATCTTATTTATTCACGAGTGAAAGAAACAGTTAATATGCAAAACAACGTCTGTTTATTTGACATCTGAACAGTTGTATGACATTCTGAATAAATATCAGGAAATTGAAAGGGAATTAAGAAAATTATATTTAGCAACGAAACAGGGTTTCATAAATAAAATTCAATATTGTGTAAATAAGTCGATGTTACTTTCATATTTATTAGACAATCAAAATATCTTGACCCAAATTGATGCCAAAGGGCTTTTTAAAACTAAAGTCAACTCAGAAAAAATACTAAAGTCAGCTACTGAAAAAAAATTTAGATGTGTTTTTAAACTACACAGAGGAAAGAAGAGTAGCAAATGACTTTTGAGTTTATATAAAAGACAAGAAAAACACGAACTTACCGTCTGGCGGGCTTCCGGGCATCACGTATTGTGGAGCTAGATGACTTGCTAAAGTGTATTCGGCTGGCAAAGAAGTCACCATACCCGTTGTTGCATGAGCATTTCCATCTTCGGTTCTTTCAACAGCAGTCCCGTCAACTACATTTACACCATCCGCGGTAGAAACAGCAGCAACAGCGACTTGCACGTTCGAGATGTTTAGCCCAGTTTGGTTGACATTTTCGGTCATTGTTTCGCTTTGGTCTTGAGAAGTTTCAAGTGTCTGTGGTACTGCAGTTATCCCTACTTCTGTGCCGTTAGGGACTGTTGTTGCTTGAGTATAGTGAGTTACATTTTGAGAGTAATGTCCTGAAGTATCTTGGCTACTTTGCGAGCTCAGCCCTTCGCTTTCGGTTCTCGTCTGATCTTCCACCGAAGCTTCCATAAGGACTTTGGAAAAACACTTTCTGTCATAGTAGAAGCAAAATTCACCCAAATCAATGTTTGCCGGAATTGTAAACACGGCCAACAATTTAGGGGCTTTATAAGAAAGTAATTAAAACAAGAAAACATTGTCTAAACCGCCTGCACTGATAAGCAAAGTACGAAATTACACAAACACTTTGTCGTTCGCTCAAACTAAACGACCCAGAGCTTGAATTCCAGCGAAAAAATCGCGCTCAAAAACCCAGAAAAAAGAAGATCTCTAAAGCTAAAATGTAATTGGTGGAGGGCGTGAAGGTAAAACAAACCTTTCTCGACTTTTTGTTGGCTGGCCGGTATTTCGTTTGAGTTGAAATAGCCAACGAAAACGCGAGTTGTAGAACGAACGCGACTGGCTGCTTGCTCTTTCTTCTTCACCACTCACAAGCAAGCTGCAAGACACAACCACAAGCCATCACCACACATGCCAATCACAATCAAAACCTGTCACCACGAACCAATCAGCTTTCTCCTTTATGAATCTAATTATCTTTTTGACCAATCAGAACACTGAATGTAAAAAATCTAATAATAATTTGCATTTCATCGGTATTCTTTTGAAATCGGCGCCAAGCCGATTGACCGATAAGTGGATGTCTCTCATGAAGTATTTCTAAGCGATGGCTCTCAAGTATTATTTCTAATTTTAATACCGCAGTAATAGCTCTTTATTTGAATTTTCTGCGTGGTTTCACTAGCGGAAATATTCGTGAGTTTAACGATGAATCGGCATTCGTCGAATTATTAATTATTCATTTATTCATTTGCCTTCAGGCAAAGGGGGAAAAATGTTTCCAAAACATGTTTACTAAAAGTCAAAAAATATGATAAAAGCATACATAAGATGTAGAGGTTATATCCTGTTATTGTAGCTTCGTTTGGCTTAAAGACAAAGCAAAATAATTGAGTTATTGGACTTTTTTTTCAGTATACATGACTAAGCCTTTTGCACCTGTCACAACATTTGCTCTATGAATAGCAAAACACCTGGAATCTTATGAAAGGAAATAAAGTTGCTGATATCATGCTAAGAAGTTATTACACAGTCTTTTACAGATCGGAATATCAGATCTTGTAGAAAAAGCTAGAGGGAAAAAACACATATGGCATACCCCCTCCCCACCCCAATTAACCCAGCCTCACAAAAACAAGACTTTCTAAAGTCCTCTTTCTTACTTTTGATTCACTGTATGCTCGAGTCTATGGAGTGATCCACAGCAAATATATTATCTTTACCTAATTTATTGTATTAGATTGATTATGAATTATGGTTATTTGGTCGTCTACACTAACTCGCTGACTCATATAGCAGAATTGAGAATCCCTTCCTTTTTTTTCAAAAATATGGAGTGACCTAAGCTTGGAAACAAATTAAATTAGTGGTCAGAAAAGAAAGGTGGCCACTATAGAGGTTTCAATATAATTATAGTAAAATGTATGGATCAGGTTGATGGTAGAAAATGTTGCCTGTTGTGCAATTTAAGCTGTTTTTTGGAGATTCACTGTAATATTTCACCAGTAAATATTTTCACTGAACTACAAATAGATTCTGACTTTCTATTTACTATAAAAACCATTCTTGAACATAATCAATAATTTAAAGAAAATGGGAGCTTTCTCGTTTGTTGATTCTAATGTTGATTAGCCTGATTTTCAGACATTCTGTAAATATATTAAATATATGTAGGTGTCAGCTTTACGTGACTGCAATCAAAAGTCATGTACTACCTAAAGATGAGCCTAAAATTTCATATACAGTTACAATTTAATTTGACCCCCACCCCTTCCTCCCCAGAAAGTACAAAAAAGATTATAAAATGCCATGTACACAATTTATGATATTTCAAAAACTGTTAGCAAATTATAAATGGCATTATGCATTTGTACAACCATAGTGATGAATAGTATGTGATAAAATTTTAAAATTTATGATCTGCCTTCAACCGTCTCTCCTCAAAAGGAGAACATTATTTTCTAGTACTGTATGATCAATTTGGATTTACAACAAATTCTATACACCAACAGTTCATTTCAGTCATCATTCATTGCTTTCTCCAGCAACATTTGTAGGTAAATGTACAGAAATCCCTTGAAAGTGGGCATCTCTACTAGTCACCAGCTGTATTAGACAGTGCTGTTTTTCTGTGCTAAAACTCCCTAAGGCAGACATCTTCCTATGCCAGAGAACTGGTCCCATTTGCACAATGGATAGATAGCACTGTCCATTGGATAAATCCCTATTCAGTGGATAAATTATTGGACAAAAACACCAATTTTCATTCATTAGATAAGGACAGGGGGGGTACTCCCCTATATTCGCTATACAGGTACGTGCTGCCAAACAGGGTAGGGTTTTCAGCGAATTTACTCTGGTCAGGAACAGGGTATATAAAAATCGTAATTACTCTCTGGAACAGGGTAGCTATTTAACAAAGTTCGTCTAAAAGGACAGGCTAAAAACTTGTCCGGAAGCAATGGAATAATGCAGGCATTTACTTTGGAACAGGGAATCAATTTTGGAAATTTTGCTCTGGAACAGGGTCAGGGTTCGAGGGGCTCAGTGGCACATCCCTACCCAAAACTGGAAGGAGTACCCCCCTCCCCCCCGGGATAATGATTTACCCAAAGGACAGCACTATTCACCATTGGTGCAACTAGAATCTGGTCTCACTGGTATCTGCCTTAGAAGGCATTTGATGCATTACGAGGTTGTCTATTCTCTACGGCAGAGAGTAAGAAGTGTTCCTCAGGGTTTCTGCCCATGGAGGAAATTCACTACAATAAATTCTAGAGCAATATTAAGATTAATTTTATATTAGGTTTGTTGGTTAGGAGTCTGTTCATGTAGGTGTACTTTAGCCATTCTTTCAATATCATCAAGACTCAACTGCTTAATCCAGAAATCAAAATCCTGAAATTGAGAAGAAAGAAATTAATATGATTGTGCATAACAGCTACGTTCAGATCGCTCTTGTCCAATACATATTGCTTAATAAGAGCTAGAAAAGCCCCTTGGGATGAAATAATAAAGTTGTATTGTATTGTATTGTGCAAAAGGAGAAAGGCTGCTTATAGAAAATTGCTGTTGATGATGATATTTCTAGACATGTATTTTGCCAATCTGTCAGTGTGTCATTAATATAGTACAAGACGTATAGAATATTAAGCATTTCAGTAAGTATTATAAAATGTGTGGAGATGACTATTTTGTGATATAAACACAAGATGTTTATGTAGAAAGAAATCAATGGAGATGGAGAACACAAGAAAAGTAAGCTTTAAGATGACAGCATAGCTGAGTGTTTCTTTTATTTTCAAGTGCTCTATATTTATACTGTATGTTCCAGAGTGCTTTTAACTAAGTACAGAGACAGCAATCTTTATACATTGTGTTCTAAAAATACTTTAATTTCTACTTTTCAGTATGAAAAACATCGTAGAAGCTAACCAATCATCATGCATGTTATATCTCACATATCTTACAAAACATAAAACATTTGAGATGTAACATGCACAATGATTGGCTGGCTACCATGTTTACATCAGGCTCACACTAAAATGTTGGAAATATTTGCTTGCTTAAGCACAATCCAGCATATATATATATATTACATGTACAATACATTATTTAAAAAAATAACACATTTCACCTCTTTATACTTTTGTAGCACTTTTTCCACATCTGCGTCACTAAAATGGTTTCTTAATAATGTTCTCAAATGACACCAAAAATCTGTCTGTGGTACTTGAGGCTTTGTTTCTGATGTCTTCTTTACAGATAAATGAAGCTTGTCTCCTTCTCTGATGTTATAGTCATGTAAGCAACAGTTGTCTAAAAGAGAGTATAACACATAATATTTAAGGAGGCAGCATGGCCAAGTGGTCAGAGCGTTGGTCTCACAATCTGGCGGTCCCAGGTTCAATTCCCTCTATGGCCACTAGCTGAGACTGAATTTGTTCCGATTTCCATTGGTTCAAATTCAGTTTCTCAGCCATGCTTGTAATATAGCCAACTGGTTTGCCTCCTTGCCAGATGGGATTCCTAATCCATTTATGTTTGATTATACTTCATTTCATTTCAGATCATTTCAACTGCATTTGATTATATACAATCATATAGATATTTGCGGTATATATATTTTTTATTTAACTGATAAATGTTAGGTGAATAGAGGCTGAACACAGTCTAGATGCACAGAGCTATTTTGTATGAATGGTCAACACTTTTGATCAGCTGGACAATGGATGGTGGCGACAAAGATGACAGTGGCCAATGCTCAATAGGACTGCCTGGATGGGTGGTTTCGCCTGCACTTTGAGGCAGGGCCCACCAACCATAGGCTACCAGGATTTGAATTTGTGACCTGGATTAACTATTTGAGTACTCTAACCACTGGGCTACTGGGTTGGGCTACTGGGTTGGGCTACTGGGTCTTGTGTAGTAAGTAAGATCAAGCGTGTCAGGATTTCATAGGTTCAAATCCCATCTAGGGCTCAGATTACGAGCTGATTAGGTCCAAGTCCATTTCACTCAGTGAATGTACAAACTCACTAAGCACAATTTATTCAGAGTGACTTGCAGTCTAATCTACATGCATTCTACTTTATCTTTTGAAAATGAGAAAATAATAGTTTGTAGGCTTCTTCCTCAGGTGAAATAATCACTGAGCAAACTGAACAAATACCCAAGTACATGTGATTCCTCTAAAATTGAGTTTCCTGACATGTCCCCTTGTTTACTAGTCTCTTACGCAGCCGCAGTTTTGTTGTCAACTGCGGCTGTGTAGGAAACTACTTGTTTACATGAGTCGTCCCTGTTAGCCAGGATAATTTGTTTGTATTCTTTTCCCTAGTTGGAACACTAAAAACAGAAGAGTTTATCCTAGATGTCATCCAGTTGGATCAGTTGATTGATCAAGTGTCTGTTATGTGGGAGGATGAGGTTCAATTCCCAGTTGAGCCAACACTCAGGTTCTTAAAATAATTGGGCCCTTGTTGAAGCCACTGTAAAAAGGAAATCAATTTTATAGAAAGAAGGTTTATTAAAGCTAAGGGACTAAGTAAAGTAGGATGAATCTGTTATGAACTAGTTACCTGTCAACGTCTTCCCTTTAAATACAAGCCTTTGTCCTTCAACTGGCACCCCCATATCTTGAGCTACAAGTCTCTTTACAGCTAAAATTGGTTCAGTCTCTGATACCTGAACAGCAAATACACACGAACTGAAGTCGTTCAAATTAAGGGACCTAATCATTAATTTAAAACAATTTCAAATACAAAACAAAATAGCGGCTACCTCTAACGTCGCCTCCTGGCCATTAAGAATCTTAACTTTAATCTTCATCTGTGGTCAGTAAACAAAGATAAAGAAATACCCCAAAACTATGAAGAACACGAGAAGAAATCCTGAAGAAATTTGCTGGAAATTCCTACAACTTGTTTCCAGTCTTAATCTGTTAGAAATTTCGAAAAGACTGAGTACGAGATGATTTAGACACAGGAACCCCAAGCAATATTTTTGTGGGAATGTAAGCACAGGCAGCCCAAGCTGAGTGATATCTAAAGAGGAGAAAATGATTTAAAATAAAGTTGAAACCTTTCAAATGTTGTTGTGTATTATTTATTTGATCTAAAAAAACGATTTTTAAAAAATCCCCCTCCATAGTAATAATGGCAATATATATGGCAAGGGTGGAAACTTCACCTCGAAGCCCCCTAAAAGAAGAAAACACTTCTTTTACCTTGCCAATGTCAACGGCCTGCAAAAACAATTCTTCTTTTCGAGATTCTATTCGAAAGCTAAGCCTTGCCTGCGCGCGCGATAGTATTGTTACTTAAACAAGACTATAAGCTACTGGCTAGCTCCAACGTAGAAATTCGCGCAATGGCCACATGAGCAGACATGAGTGCATAAGTGTGTATGTGCAAGGTGGCCCTTTTTGAAGAAGACGACTTAGGGGAGGGTGGCGCCCGGAACTGATGTTACTCCGCGTTGACCTGAGAGTGTGCAAATTAGTTTTATATAATAATTGGTATATTAGGCGCGCTCTGATTGGTAGAGAACCATGTGTGATTACAGTACACACACACATAGATGACGTCACTGAATCTTACGCGCGCTCTGATTGGTAGAGAACCATGTGTAATTACAGTACACGCTGCAATGTTTCGATGAATACTATATAAAACAGATTCCATTTTTCCGTGCGTGTGAACTCTAATCGACGCACAGAAGACGTCAAAATGCGATGAAAACAACTTACAGTCACGCCACGTAGTCGTCTCGTAGCGTACCTTTTCATTCTCACTACATTTTGACGTCATCCGTGCATCGATTGGAGTACAGTCGCACGGAAAAATGGAATCTGTTTGGTAATTGATAGACGTTATTTCATAAGAGACACGAAAAATACATTTTGACTGTCATAAAAATAATTTATTTTCTATTGCCTACTTGATATTTACAATCATAAAGTATTCTATATTTTTCTGGTGAATTTCAATTTTTTTGCATTACTTATGACGTTAGGAAAATAATCAATACTAAATCTCTTAAATATGTTTTATATTTTCAATGGAGTTCTTAATATACAACTTCAGCTCCCTGGAATGACTCAACAAGGCAATTTCCTCGTGGTCTTTTGTTGATTAGGTGTACGTCACTGGAGCAACGTTTTCGTTTGCGTGACGTCATACGAGCAGTGACGTCATCGCCAAAGAGAGAATCAAAGTCTTGATCAAAGAGATCAAACTTAACATTCCGGTTCTGGAGACGTGAACAAGAGCATGTCGGGTACGTAGTCTTGGTACGGGTCGCTTACGTTCTCCTCGAGACTGACGCGGGACTTTTGTTTCCCGCCTTTTTGTTTCTCGCCTTTTGGCCTCCCTGTCTGCTGAATAGGCTTTCTTTGTCAGTACCACCGGACATGAGTTCTCCATCAGAGCTGTGGTTTTTGATGTCTGACAGAGACTTGTTGCAGTCAAGCAAATCCATCAGTTCTAAAAACTCTGTGCTGGACAGGATCTCATTGACGCTGTGGTCAACAGAAGGGACCACTGGAGGAAGGTACATATCATACGCACTCGGGGCGCTTGTGTCATTATGTGTCCCTTCAAAAAGGGCTCTGGTGTCAGATAGGTCCAACCCAAAGACTTCCTGGAGACCCTGCCATCCTTGCACCTACATGGTGAAATGAAAAGTAATGTCAAACAAATAGATAAAAAATCGGGAATATATTTTGGGATGTTAAGTCGCAAAGTGTTCGGTTAGCAATTGTGTCCCATGCATCTCGTTATTAGGCTCATTTTCACGACTGAGCTAAAAGAAGACGTCTTAATCAGGAGCGACTTAGATAGGACGCAAACTCTCCGTATAAACGACACTTTTTATTCGAATTTTACTGAAGAGACAAACAAAAAAGATTATATAATAATTGGCATATATTACGCGCGCTCTGATTGGTCGAACAACCATGTGTGATTAGAGTACACACACATAGATGGCGTCATCGAATCTTACGCGCGCTCTGATTGGTTGGAATGTTTCGATAAATATTATATCGACTTCGTCTAGTGGCGTACTTTTTTGTTCTCACCACATTTTGACGTCATCTGTGCATCGATTAGAGTACAGACGCACGGAAAAATGGAATCTATTTGTTAAATACCCAATATTGTGCCTCGCTAGATCACGTGTGGAGGAAAAAATCCAAACAAAAATGTTGTTTATACGGAGAGATCGCGCGTTTTTTAATGGCACCTAAGATGAGACGCACCGTATTTTCTCTGATGTAACCCTCCCCATTGATTTGCAAGAAGTGTGTATACAACTCTCTCATACCTTTTGTTCTTCGCCTGTCTTTTCCATTACTACCGATTCTGCATTATCCGGGACAAGCTGTTTCGTTGCTTGTTGACTGGATTGCGGACTACTATCAATTGTTTTTCTCTTTGGCTGTGATTTAGCTAGTATTTCAGTTGTGGATGACAATGGATCAACTTGCTCTTGGATGCGGATTTCACCACGTGCAACAGCACTTTGAAGATCTGATGCCTCGGCCAGTAGCTGCGACATGGCGAGCAAAGTATCGTTTGTCTGTGTAAAGATAAAGTATACACCTATTTCAATAAACGTTGTCGGTATCAAGCCTACGCGACTCACCCGAAAGGGAGTATGGGAAGAAATTACTAAAGTTATAAAACAGCTTAAAACCACAAAAATTCCACACGATTACTCGAATTCAGCTTGCTCTGACCTTATACACTGCAGAACTTCACTTACTAATGCTAAAGTCAATACCAAAGCTGAAAAGAAAGTGAAGTTTTGCTACTACCCATACTCCTTTTCGGTCTAGTCGCGTGGGCTTGAGAGCTCTCATACGACAACCTTTCTTGAAATAGGTGTATATAATTCCCTTGGTTATTTTGGTTGCGCGCTAGCTAGTTAACAAATTGAAGATGGTTTTGAGTTGTCTGTCCTCTTATTGACACACTCTTGACGTCATAAAATGTTCAAAACTCAAGTGGAATCACGAGCGCAGCGAGTGTTTCACTGCTGATACCTAATTTCCATACCCACCTCATTTGTATCAGCTAAGGAACATAGTCCTTGTGGGACAAAACTCCCATGGTACCCTGTAGCTCCATCACAAAGCATGGGTCCATTCAACTGTGGGGGGTCTAAAATGACAATACATTCGAGCCTTAGATCCAGACATACGATTTTTCTGCAAAATTGTGAGCGACACTGAGTTGCATCGTGAGTCCATCCCTGTTAACAGTTGTGCGCAACTGTTGCAGCTTTAGGATAGGGAGTTTTATTTCTCCAACTTGTTTCACTTTTTTCTGCAATTGGCGCAGCAATTTAGAGGTGGACACACGGTGTATCTGTGTTGCGCACAATTTTTCAGAATAAAAGTTGCTTTTTTCCATACAGTGGCAAAAGAAAGAAAGAAAGGAAGGAAGAAAGAGAGAGAGAGAGAGAGAAAAAGAAAGAAAGAAAGAAAGAACAGGAGAATAGTGCAATGTATTATCTAGTGCAACAAGCTCTTGAGTGGAACATCCAGGAGCTGTACTATTTCCACGTATGAAATATAACATGAGATTCGCACTTACCAAACTCAAATCCTTGGCTACTGACGGTCGTTTGACACGGTATAAAAGGAAGCAACAATTCTATCCCAGGGTACATGCAGTTGTTTGGAATACACACAGTTGGCTGCATTGCCTGAACATTTTGATTGAATGTTGGAGACAACAGCGAAGGCTGTGGTAGAAGGATAGATGGTTGGAATACAGCATTAGACTGAAAGTCGTTGTAGTTGTATGGTACAACTTGTGGAGGCCTAGGCCTTTTAGGT
Organism: Telmatactis stephensoni; assembly: GCA_029948255.1. Taxonomy (NCBI): domain Eukaryota; kingdom Metazoa; phylum Cnidaria; class Anthozoa; order Actiniaria; family Isophelliidae; genus Telmatactis; species Telmatactis stephensoni. Next base: position 193,077 of record JALIZF010001632.1, on the reverse strand, counting down.
CTACAACATCTGCCAGGTTTCGATGGCTCGGCTTTTCGTTTCTGCTGACCCAAAAACGTAGTCCTTGCAAGTGAGTTCTGTATTTCAAGGGGGAACAGCTGCCTAGCGACTGATTGCAGTTCTCCCTAAAGTGAAAAAGTGCATAAATTGAACAATAACAACAAATAAATCCCAAGGCAGCATCTTAGAAGTTCTAGCTATGCTTTGCAAACTCGAAACATAGTAGTTTCATATAGGTAAGCATTTTAATGGCATAATGACTGCTGTGAAACAAGCGCATCTAGTCTTTCATTCATTTTGTCAATCGTCGCTCAATTTTAACTTTAGTTTTTGCAGGAATGTCTTTTCGCAGAATTTGAGGATTGATCTTGCTAGTTCTAAATAATCATGGCATGTAGCAAATGAAGTGAAAACAAGAAAGCAAAATAACAAACTAACCTTATGGTTACGAGGAGTTCTTTGAGCAGTGGGTGTCGCCGCTTGTGAACTTCTCGACGCTTCACAACCGCGGCTCTCAAAACTAACACAGAGAAGAAAAGCATTTTCAGCAGAGCTCTTCAAAAAAACCTAGAATAGAAGGCATTGATTCAAGATTCCACTCACATCGATGCACGTGGGGCAACTTGCGACATTTTCAAACTTTTCAATCACGTAATTTTAACTTTCAGTTAGCTTCACAGGTTTCGCGTTCAACGGTTTTCTGCAAAACTGATCGAGTTGTCTTGGAGATTGTTTTTTCATGTGCACAACAAATCACGTCAGCAATCCCAACTGCCTTTTCGTGATAATGTTGTCATGGCAATCCATTGTCGAACAAGTGCGCGCATTTGAAGTACAATTTGAGCGCGCACTTGTTACATCGATAAGTGCGCGCGTTTGAAGTACAATTAATTTGAGCGCGCGCATTCATTGAGAAGTTTATTTTAATTTGCACACAGGAACTCCAAAATATTTTGGCGTTAATTAACTTCTTATCATGATCACTTTTTACAACCGTATCAGACAAACATGTTGACAATGAATGAATTGGAATGGGAATGATGACTGTGTACTGTATATACTTCCTCGGTGTATTTGAAAATAACAGATATGTCAGTTCATATATATATCTCAGTAGGACCATTTATACAAGCCAAAATAATACGTTTCTTATCTGAAGCGCGAACACTCTCTCCGTATAAACAACTGGGCCCGGTTGTACGAAGGTTGGATAAAGTTATCCACCGGAAAAGAGTTATCCACTGTATAGATTTTATATAGATTTTATCCGCTGGATAAGGATTTATCCGTTGGATAGCGCTATTCACCCTTCGTACAACCGGCAGATGTCCTATATATGACGCGAACAAAATGTGAAACATCTCATAGAACGCAGAGGCCCGGACACACGGCGCAACTTTACCCGAAACATTTGCTGAAAAACCGCGCGCAACACGGTTGCACCGCGAGTCCACCACTGAAACATCTCGTGCAATGTTGCGCGCAACAGTTCTGGACAGTTGCAGAAGTAGAACTCGATCCTACTTCTGCGGCTGTTGCACGCAACGTTTCGCGAAACATTGGAATGGGTGGACACACGCTGCAACATTGTGTTGCGCGCGATGTTTCAACGAATGTTTCAAGAAATGTTGCACCGTGTGTCCGGGCCTTAACAGTTTCTCGATAAGTCGCGTCTTATTTTCGTTCGCTCGTGTAAAAGGTCTTACGTCCCCAAAAGTTTTCATGTTAATTTTTCATACTTACATTTCAAATGAATGTTCTTTCTAATTCATTACAAGAGATGACCTCTTACTCAGTGAAAAATGTGCATATCAGTAAGTTACTAGGCCTTTCTTGGGGGATGGGAATGGGAAATTTGCAGCTGCGTTATTATATGAAAGCAGCGGGGAAACCAAATCAGTGAATTTTGTAGTACCAATCGGCGAATCTACATGTATTTGGTTGCTTCTCGATCAGCAGGCGTCGGATCTTCCTTCGTTGTCCGGCTTTGCATTAGGCTGCAATGGCCTCGACGCACTTTGCACGTGATTTAACGCAAAAAAAGGGGACGTATGCTGTTCGAGGACAGTATAAACGATATAGGCATTTATTTTACGTCTGTAAGTTGATAAATATTCTAGAGGCCGACGATGCGCACATTTTACACCCCCCCCCCCCCCTCCTTCTCCATCAGTGTGTCTGACGTTACTGGGAATCGAGTGGACTTCTCGCTCGGGACGCCACGCACTAACGAACTGAGCACTGCTTGCTCTATTCAGAGAAAATTGGTTTTTGTTCCAGTTCTCAGGTTTCTACTGAGTCTAATCTAGATGGGTTAGGAGGGAAAAATCGAATAAATAACGATCGAATAATGACCAAACGACAGCATCATACAAAGCCTTCCCTTTAATTTGTTTTATTTTATCCTAGAAAATAACTTCGAGTACGTCCAATGGACTGACAAAACATGAGATAGAAGTCCAGCTAAAATAATTATCAACACAAGTTCCAATAGTCAGATTTCAGTAATGATTTTTATCAGTTTTTTGTTCTAGAGGGGTTCCTTGTCACGCAATATTTCGTTACATCTTTTGTATAACTGTAAGTAACGCCACAAATCGTGACAGTTGAAATATTGTAAATACCAGTTGTAGAAATTACGCCGGTAGCCAAGAAATTCTCGCGTAGATAGAATTGGAAAACGAATATTGGTAAAGTTCGTGTTTATTTTATGATATTAGACCATTTGATGCTATCTGGGTAGTGAGTACGCCTATAGCACCTTTGCTTGCCCAGTATAAACCATAAAATATGGTCATTCGGCTAATTTTTAAGTACAAAATTTCCAAAAACAACGTTCAATGAATCTTAAGATTTTTCTGCTGTAATTTATATAATATTATGAGAAATGCTATTTATTTTAATGAGTCTAAAGAAAATATCGACTTATGCTATATATAATCATATTTATCTACAATTTGGACCAAATCAACTGGTATAAATTGGTCCCAATACCACATTTAGGAAACATTTTAGGCAATTAAGGCCTAAGCTGATGCCCTGAGAAGAGGGAGGGCGCGAGACATTGGAGGCTCTTTTGCTTCACTATCTAAAATAATAATTATTATTACAATGTGTTTTCACGTGTTGAAAATGCAATTTCAAAATTTTAACCTCTGCTTATTCGAGACAATGCTTTCTAGGGCAATCACGTGACTTTTCTATTGTCCCTTGAACGATCACGTGATTTTTCTATTGTTTCTCGAACAATCACGACTATTCCATTGTCCCTTGAACGATCACGTGACATATCTATCTATTGTTCACTGAACGATCACGTGACCTTTGTCCCTCGATCACGTGACTATTTGATTCTCGCGTGAAAATTATACATTTGAACAAAGATTTCTTTTCCATCCTTGTGCCATACTGTGCAAATGTCTATAATACTTATCGTAATGATTCTTATACTCTGAGCGACTAATGAATCAGTTGCCAACGGCGCATGACCAATGATTTCCTTTCAATCTCATCATCCAGGGCCCCATAACACACTACGCTCGAAAACGGCAAATAGCACTTTAAACGGAATCTCTTATTTTAGAAACACGAGAAAAGAATTAAGATTACGTTAAAAACGCCATTATTTGTTACACGGTGTTTTGTCTGCGACTTGTCTCGCAATGGCGCTGCAAAGAAAGGCGCACGAACTATTACAGGGGCCAGTTGCATAAAACTTAACGTTGGACATTACCGTTAACGTCAGATGTTCAGCCCATTTAAACCACTTTTAGTAACGCCTAACGTTAGCAGTTACGTTAACGTTACGCTTTATGCAACTGGCCCCAGGACTGTTACGCGTTGCAACGCCAAAAACGTTACTTTAAACGTTTTCTAACAATGATTTACCCACGATGTAGGGTATATTACACGCTGTGCAACTTGTTTCGCCATTGCGAGACGAGTGTGGATTTGCAATCCACGAGTTAAAAATAGCACCGTGTAACAAGGCCTAAAGAGCGAATTTTGTTTCGCAAAGAATTGTGCCTTCACCATCTTCTGTAGCGTAATGTGTTATGGAATCCTTGTGTATGACGTCAACGTTCATGAATTTCTTGTGAAATCAGGGGGGATCTGTGAGTGGCTGTGTTCGCTTGTGTTACAACCTGTGTTTCATACAGAACAACAAAGACAGTTATAATTGATATCAGTTGATGGCACGTGTGGTTAGTGGTGATTGGTCGTAGTGCATGCAGTACAGTGCAGTGCAGTGCAGTGCAGTGCAGTGCAGTGTAAGAATATAACACACAAGGAATAAGACTAACCAAATCACAAAAAACCGCGCGGATTGCGAGGAAAAATATTCTCGTCCTTTGTGTTCTCATGCTTAATCTACTGACCGACTGAACAGTAATACCCCCAATCTGGCCTTAGCTTGTCAAAGAATCGGACTCGATGGCTGTCTTAGGATTAACATTGCTGATAAACCATTGTTAACCAAAGATTTGAACGATTGCACCAACGAAAGCGATCTCAAAATGGTTCTTCTGTCCAGCTTATGGCACTGTTTATCATATTACTAAAATTTCTGGATTAAACATGGTTATCCTTTAAGCCAGTGCTTAGGTATGTTAACAGATACAATCCCAAAAGAGCCATAGAGCCATCTTTGACAAACGCAGTCCCAGAGGAATTCAATGACTTAATCATTTTGAGAGCCCTGTCTTATAACGTTGAGTCGTACCAGTTTCGGGTCGTACCTTACTGCCATATTCACTAGTCCATGAAACCGCCAGCAAAAAATGACATGCTTACATAAAAGTTGCAACTACAGCCACATGGCAAACACATTAACAGCTTATCATGCAAGCCAGCTCCGCCGGTTTAAGTGTTTAGCGATGCTCGGTATTTTACGAAACAAACTTGCTTGCTCTAAAAGGAACATGCAATACGCAGAACAAATACGACAAAGTTAAATTTGTGCCTTTATACTAATTACTCGCATCAATAACTCGTGGATATCAAAGCCACGGTGCGGTGTGATTGCGCACCGATAACTCGTGGATTTCAAAGCCATGGTGCGGTGTAATTGCGCTCCGATAACTCGTGGATTTCAAAGCCATGGTGCGATGTAATTGCGCACCGATAACTCGTGGATGTCAAAAGCCATTGGTGCGGCGTAATTACGCATAATGGCACTAGGTTAGCTCGTGGATCTACAAGTGCTTATTTTACCTCTATCCATACATGCTTGTGCTGTACAAAGTGCGATTTACCTTTAAATCAATTAGGCTTCTTAGAGCTTATTTACCACATCAACACATTATTCATGCAATTCTAAACTTAATGGATTGGGAACTTTTTGTAGGACAGAAAAATACGCCTCCACAAATAAGGAAAGTGGTCTTGATAAAGGGGTACAGGATATCCATATTTAAAAGTTCCCAGTTCATAATCTTTACTACGGTGTGTAATATTTTATAGCAGTTTTAGAACTTAGGATGGGCAAGAACGTGGATTGAAAATCATTTTCTTAGGCTATCTTTGCATGAAATGGTTCGGGCCGTTAAAATCCGTAACCCTTGGACAGGACTTTCATCTATACGGGATTCCTGTGTGATTGTAAAGCATGCTTTTTTCCAGATTCTCGTTCAGAGGAGAACCCTATACATGAATATGACTTTGAACTGCAAACAAACTCGTGCAAACATAGCCTTGACCTCACCCACAGACCTATCCTGAGCTAAAACGTAGATAACACAACCACATTCACGTATGTCTAATATTATCTAGTGCATTCACTTATCGGGTGCTTAAACAATATGCCACTTTCTGCTTACAGCTGAGTATCATCGCTCATCGATCCTTGACTCGCCCGTCTCTTCTCGTCAGGTGACCCCTTTTCATCTGTACTTGTCCTGTGTGTTCTTGCTGCCTGTGCTGCGTGGATAGACGCCAGTAAGTCGGTGCCTGATTCGCCACGTGAAGGAGGATTAGGACTTCGCCCAGGTTTAGGTTTGGGCTTCACAGCAGGCGGGACTTTAGGACCAAAGGATGATCTTGGACTTGATGGCGGTTCTGTTTGTTTCGATGAGGGTGGTGTATTTTCACGAACTTGCCACACAAGGGGTTTGGAATCGTCGGGAGTTTTATCAAAATCTAATGAATACGCGCGTTTCTCAAAGCTCTTATCATTCTCGTTCTTCTTAAAAACATCATCTTTGTCTTCTGGTGTCTTACTTAAATCTTCTGTGGACAGCGGTGAGCCGTGGTTCCGTGGGAGGGTCGAACTTTTGGGCGTTTCTTCCGTCGGTGTCTCACTGATTTTATTATCCACAGGGGTTGGCTCGTCTTTATGCAGAGCTCGTAGATTCTTCTGCTTATTAAGGATATCATCAGTAGATATAGCGATCCTAAAACCCTGCTTAGTGCCAAACGGTGTTGCCATCTGTGGAGAAGGACGACTTTCTGAAGTAGGCGGTAATGGACAAGGCCCTACGGGGCTACCACGTTCACGAGTTGGTGCATCGAAACGCTTCTTCAAGGAACCCTCACGTTTAGGTATTCGCGGTGGACCGTTGAGATCCTTGGGTCTTTGAAGAGTGTTATCCGCTGTTATGACTGATGAGGATTTAGGTAAGCCGTCCCCAGTGGGGGAGAGTGGTATTTGATCACTATCACTTGTATCAATATCACTGAGTCGAATGTAAGTAGCAGGGACGAAACCATCAGAGTCGTTTAACGTGCCGTCCCACCAGTCTTTATTGAAACGTTTATATACTCGTATGATGTCACCCTTTCTAAATGACAGTTCTTTGGCTGACCGTGCTGTGTAGTCGTACAACGCCTCGGCATCCCTTGGCTCAAAATCTAAAAGCAGAAATCAAGAACCACCAAAATGTTTTAATGCATTTTCATGACATGAAGTTCATCCAATTAAAAGTTACTATGTACTTATTTGTTTTCGACATATTTTGACGTCATCTATACATCTATTAGTGTACAGACGCACGGAAAATATTTAAAAAAATATCAAAAAATAAATAATTATCGAAATATTTCAACCAATTAGAACGCGCGTAGGATTTTGTGACGTCATCCGTGTGTCTGTACTGTAATTACACACCATTCTTGACCAATCAGAGCGCGCGTTAAACACTAAATCTAATTGTCATTGATACCAACCCTCATCGCTCTCACTGTCCTCCGTTTCCGAGAGTCTCGTTGAGTCTACTTCAGATTCTCCAGGAAATATTTGTTGAGGATATTTGATAATGATTTCCATCATTCCATTTATGTGACTTTGATATGCTATCATGTCTTGTTCTGAAGGAATACGAAGAAGTGTTGGCCCAAACACCACCGCCAGGTTGTGAGCATCCATCTTGTTCTGCTCATGATGGTCTGCCACCCTGAAGATAATAGATCAGAATAATTGCTCATAAAAATGTTAAGGAACAAAAGGCAAAAATATTTTTTCTCTTAGACTGTGAAGAGATCCGTAAGGCCCGTGCAATACTCCTAAAACTGTTGTCCGCATTTGAAAATCGTTAACTGAAAAGGACATCTTTCTTTTGTTCTGTTATCACCAAAGTAACACAACATTGGGTCCATTTCAACTGCCGACCAACACTGAACTCTCCACAATGTTTTTGGCAATCATTTGCACACTGTCTTCTTTGGCGCCAAATTTGTAAAGGGTACTATAAAGCACTACAGCCTGAAAGCAGACAATGTAAAGATAAGATAACTGTTTACTTACTGGTGAATAAACCTAAATAAGAATCTCATAACAGCAACTATTGAATCTGGAAGACTGTTGACAACTGATGCCACACCTTTTATTAACTCTTCTTCAGATGGTTGACCCACTGTGAAGAAAAACGAAAACGACTGACTGACTGACTGACTGACTAACTGACTGACTGACTGACTGACTCCACACATAATTCAAGCTGTGTTAGCCTGACCAACAAGCATTTCAACAAACACACAACATGCGATAGACAAAAAGTAATGTGGAAATGAAATACAAACTGGAAAGAGAATCAAGCAAATAAAACTATAGATCTTATACTTTAAAGCTGTTTTATGAAGAAATTCCACATGGATAGAATACAGTACTTACTGCTTGCTTCTAAAAACTGTTGATAGTGTGACTTGGGAAATAACGAATCTTCTAATTCACGAAAATAAACACGTAGAAGACCTGCTACAGCATTAATGTCCTTCCAATGGTTTAGACCTGCTAGTGGATCACGGCCTGGAGGCATGGAAGAAGACATTAATTTTTGTTGGCATCATCATCATCACCATCATCATCACCACCATCATCACCACCATCACCACTGTAACATCATGCAATTATAACTAGAGTGTACGCCATATATCCATGAAACAAAACTTAACATGTACAGTAAAAACCCGCATATAAGAACCAGTGGATTAAGAACCACTAGGCTAAAATTTGCTTTTTAAGCACCCATTAAACAAGAACCACTTTAGCCTAAGAAATTAGACTGGTTCTTATATAAAAGGTTTCAACATTGATTTGGATTTATGTTCTTTTTTTGTTGTTTTGTAAATGGCGAAAAAAATATAAGTTCAGGCTGAATGACAAAATTTTTACAACATAAATGCTTTACAAATGTTTTAGGTGATGTATATACAATACAATATGTTATTATTTGTACTCAATAATAATAAGCAAATGATTTTTTTATACATATACAATACAAACATATAAATATACATATTGTTTTTGCCTTGTATATAAGAACCAGTTAAGAACCACCTTAGCCTAAATTCTCACTAAATACCAATTACATAAGAACCATTTTAGCCTAACCTCGAAAAACAGTGGTTCTTATATGCGGGTTTTTACTGTATTGTCTAATTGCACTATTTTGTACAAACTAGTGGATATCATTGGAGCAAATAAGAATAGCAACGCATCTAGCTGTCTTTGTGTTTCTTTGTGTTGTTCATGCCTAAGTGAATTCTTAGTTTGTCGATAACTAAATACTATTACGCGCTAAATAGTTAGTAATTGTTTCACGGATATATGGCGTGCACTTTACTCCCATCACTAGAGTGGTTTTCATAAACCCGTGAAATACACTTTAGCTTATTACACTTTAGTAAACCCTAATACCATTGTTTTCTTTTGTTGTCATCTGACTATTACACTTTAACTAATAGTTTTTGTTTCACGGGTTTATGAAAACCACTCTACAATGAAGAAGAATATTACGATCACTTAGTAATATCATCAACCAAGAATATCATCAACGTTTTAATATTATCAATCAAATTATTAAATGAATCTTCGTAGACTTACCTGCTTCAAAAAGCTGTTTCATATCATTTATCTCAGTAGATGATCCAGAGAGACGAAATATCCCAGGATGATCTAAACCTGAAGAACAAAATCAACTTCAATTAATAAATTATTTAAGGAATAAAAAACGGTTCCCATTTTATTTCCTCGTCTTGTACATAACGTACCAAACTTTTTAATGAAGCGGACACAACTCTCTACAACTTCTGGAATTTGTCTACCAGTTATCTGTGATGGAAGTAAAGAAAAGAAATTCAAACATCACAATATTTAATGTGAAAACTCTCCTAAAAACTGTCTTTACAAAAACAAACACTTAAACAAGGGCGTATCCAGAATATTTCAAAGGGGGTTCACACTTTCCATTTTCCCCCAAAGGGGGGTCACACTTCCAATTTCTCAATCTTTCTCCAGTCAGATTCTTTTATTTCTATCATCTTTTTGTTTTCAAAGGGGGGTCACGGGCACCCTGGGACCCCCCTTGGATACGCCCCTGTTAAAAAGTACATGTAGTTTCCATGTATTTGGTATTTTTATAGGATTAATAATACAGTAATGATCAGGTTGATGCACATCAAGCACTCATTTACAGATTTGGCTTGTGTTACAAGATAATTATGAATGAAATGAAATATAAGCCAAATCTCTGGCACTCAGGTTAGTAATCGATTGACAAGGGCAGAAGAAGACATACATAGTATATAAAATTCCATGCAATAAAAGATGGGCTGGGACAGTCCTTCTAGACAAGGAGGAAGGAGCTTAATAGAAGCATACAAACAGGCAAAACAACACAGTCTGCTTTATCTGAACATGCAAAAAAGAGCTGGCATTGCATGAGAGAGTTGCAAAATCTTGAAGAGAGAGAGTGATGTATGTACAGAAATGAACTTAAGTGCAGGCTTCTTCATAATTCAAGCTGCCTACTTAAAAATCTCTTTGAAGATTCACTGGAGCTATGTGAAAGATATATATCATGAATACCTTAAGATATTCACTCATATTACAACCAAATATTTTAGTTTTCTTGTGCACAGAATCTAAGATGGCTGCTGCTTGAGGTGATTTGGTGTCAATGGCTAACTGTTTATGGTAAGCTGCTCGCCTAAATGGATAAAGATATGAATGAATAATGATTGGATTATGGTAAATACATGTATTTATTGACTTGAGAGCATAGCCAAGAGACTTAGACACTAATAGAGCTAAACCAGAATTAAATCTAAAGAAAACCACTGACTTTAACCCAGGATTAACTTGAATTGCCCTATGAACAACTGGGCCCAGATGCAGGGGAACATGGCACATTTGGCAGACCAAACTAGTTTTAGTCTCCTAATTATGGTTCTTTGCTCTTGCACATCAAAACAAAGAGGTATTTGTATTTGCAATACTTACTTTCCCACAGTGTCCTCTGTTACTTCACCTAAATAAGGATAATTATATTATAAATTAATACATATTTTTGCTTAACCCCATCAACTGATCAGATCCATTACATAAATAAATAAATAAATGAATGAATAAATAAATAAACAAACAAATAAATAATTAGATAAATAAATATATATATATAAATCAATCAATAAATCAATAAATGTATAAATCAATCAATCAATCAATCAATCAATCAATCAATCAATCAATCAATCAATCTATCAACTCTTTATTAATAGACAGAGCCAATTTAGCTTTCACTAAGTACTCTTCCACTGGACCGTCTTCAATCTCACGTGTACTCACTACCTCTACATTAAATATTTTGTATACAACACCCAACTCACACATTGAGGAGGAAAAACCATAGAACAACAAATCAAATCAGTTCACTTATGATCCAGTGCCCGAGCTGGGACTCGAACCCAGACCACAGCAGTGAATGGCCAGAGCACTACTCAGCCAACCATGCCACCCAATATCATATGTATATGATAAGATCTTGTTATCCAAGTGTTCTCCTGAAGCACCAGCAGAGAATGTTTTCACTGACTACTGCTCTCAAGCACTGACTTCAGTAGTTGAACAAATCCCCGTTCATTGTAATAAGGATCACACCTTTCAGGGACTCAACTGGCAAGTGTCAGTTACTTCTGCTGGTTACTTTGAAATCTTCAGAGAATGATGATCATAAGAATGCATTACCTAGTGCTCTTGTAAGGATGTCATTCTGAGCTTCTAGTTGTATCTTCATAGTGTTTGTCATCATGTTCTCTTTGAATTTCTAAACAATGACAGTTTATTATTAGCAAGTTTATCGTCCTTGTATCATTACCTTCAAAATCAAATCACCATCATCATAACCGAAATCATCACCAGTGCCAGAGGTCAATCAACATAAAACTACACTATATCTATGTAATCATCATCATTATTATACATTCTCTGACACTTTTATCATTGGAGTCAATGTCAGATAGATCATTAGAGCAGATTTTGCTAGAGTGTTATGTGAAAATGACACCCTACGGTCATAGCAAGATTATGGCAGCAATTTGGAATGTTTTTACAGACAATACAGCATTGACGTGGCCATAGCATGGTCTATTTCATGCTCATACAAAATCTACTCTAGTTATGATACTATCACATGTCAAAACTGTCACATTTCTAATGATTTTCAGTTGAGAGGGTCTGGAGATTTTTGCCTACTTACACTAACATAATACAGCTCTAATTCCTCACTGCTGCTCTTGATTGACTGACAGCTTGCCAATCCTTGTGACATGTCAACCTGACCACTAGCGATCTTGATCATTTCATTGTCCCACTGTTTGTACATGTTTTTAAGAGCATCTGATGTTGCTTCCACTGTCTTCTGAATCTAGAAAAATATATATATAATAAAGACAAAATGACTGTGTTGAACCTGTGACTGTCTGAGTACTTGTCAGATGTACTGTAACTACTGAGCTATTGAGGCTCTTAAAGTGAGTAATGTACATCAGATGTGTGTATTTATACTCAGATAACTCAGGCCAAATGCTGTTCAATAACCCAAGAAGAATAAATTGTGAAGTAGCTATAGTACAATGTTTATAAGCATTCCAATCAAATACTTAAGGACAAAAATTATTTAAACATGTACAGGGTCAACTGTTACTTCGATACTTACTTCATCATTCTCAGCTTTTATTTGCTTAAGTTTTCGGAACAAATCACAGTGATTATCTACAATATCCAACTGCTGTGGTGAGATTTGAAAGTTCTGTAAAAAATGAGTAAAGGATAGATACAAAATAAGTCATTTTAGGAGTGAGTTTTGGTGAGATGTGAAAGTTCTGCAAAACATAAATCGTTAAAGGGTAGTAAGTTGGTATCTTAAGGTCAATGTCCATATTAATCTGCATGGATTTTCAGTGCAATAACAAAAGGAATACTTATGAAAACTTTCAGCTAAGGTGGCATTTTTGACATATCATTTTAGAAAACTCAGGAAGTTCATTACTGCAGTTTTTGGTATTCTGCAAACTCTGACCTTCAAACAGTCCATTGGAATTTGGTTATTTGCTTCCGCCCACCTCCACAAAACATTGAAAAATTCATTCCTAAAATCCTACCAAATGACCAAATATGATCTTTAGAGAGTGTATATTAGCTATACCATCATTTTGGTGTTAATCAAATTAGCGGTTGGTATTTGAAAGTCAGAGTTCGCAGAATACTGAAAATCGCGGTAATATTTTAAATTGGATATGGCTATGATACCCAGAGATATTTATAATCAGAAGTTGGTTTGGGTTTCTTGAGACAGCCAGGCAACACCCAGCAAAGTTGCATTCACAGGCATAGGTGTCCTGCCCAGTGTCCCCAACTCTCAATGAACCCATTGGGAACTTGTCAAAAAAGTCTGTTTAATCCATTTTCATGGATATTTGAAGGGTTTGCTGTGAAAATGACCTAGTAAGTGACTTTTTTGATGGATGTCCTGATAAATTTTTCCAGCATAGTAAAGTTAATTATACCATTTTATGCCATTGAAAAAATATCATCAAAAAGTCACTTAGGCCATTTTCACATTGAACCCTTCATTTTCATGGACAAGTCTAACTGGCACATACCTCATCATCATTATATGGTAAGAAATGAAAATTAGTAAATGGTAAACATAAAGTGGACTGGTTGTCCTCAAATAAATGCTGTTTGTCCACTTCAGCTTCCACTGACAGTTTCACTTCTCGTACAGACTCCAAGCCTTGGATGGTCGATGATGCTAGGGTGCATTCCGCTGTGGCATGTGCTTCTATTGCATTTTTAAATGAATCATGATAATTGAAATCAAAACCCTGAAATGACAAAGAAATGATGAATAGATTAATGAAAAAAAAGAGACTAATGAAAGTTTATACATTGTATTGCACTAGTGCATTGTATTGAATTGGATTGCAATGGATAGACGAACGGATGCATGGAAAGAAAGAAAGATGGATGGATTGAAAGACAGTGAGTATGAATACTGATGACTCTAGAGTAGATTTCACATGGCTGTCAAAACTGCACCACATGGTCAAAGCATGCTTATGGCAGAAATTTCAAATGTTTTATAGCCATTGCAGTGCTCACACAGCCACAACATGGCACAGTCCATTTTACACTCTTACAAAATCTGCTCTGTAAGTGGGTGTCTGAAAATACGATAGACACCACTGTCCTCAGTTTCATAAAGGGTGCAAGGATGGTGCTGTGATGGCATTTTAGAATAAATCTATCCACTGAATAAAGATTTATCTAATGGGTAACACTATCCATCCTTCATTCAACTGAGGCCTAGTAATCAAATATGGCAGTTCGTAAAATAGAATACTGTAAATGATCTAGTTAACACCCAGGACATCTATTAAATTTTTATGACCTCAGGGGGGCGTTTAAAAGATAAGATGCATTTATTGGAGAGAGGTGCTCATTAAATTCCATAACTGTAATGAATTACAATTGTAAACAACAGTGATCAAGCAAGAACCTGAGCAAATTGACTAATATGATTTTTTTTGCTCTTTCTGGGACTTTGCCAATAGCCTTTTGGGAGGGCATCTATTAGACATCATGGGGCATGTATTAGAGAGAGGCATTTGAAACAAATTTTAAATTTTAAGGGGGAACTAATTAAATAAGAGGTGTTTAACTAGAGAGTGGGCATTAATTAGGTCATTTATGGTAAACAGGGTTTACTTACATCGATAAGATCAGATAAATACTTATTAAAGAAGGTCTGTAAAAACTTATTGGACGCTTGTAAGTACATAATGTAGTCATTCTTTGCTTTGATGCTTTTTCTCTTGTTTTCAGAATATCGCTGTTGATGCTGTTGACAAACCAATCCATTTTGGAATTAAAACAAAATAATACAACCGCACTTAAATTCTCACTATCTTTAACAATCTGTTTTTGTACCTTTTCTTTTTGCTTTGTTATCTTCTCATTCTTTCTCCCTGATTCCTCTGACTTGTGGAGAGCATGTTCAGAGCTCTTGAATTTAGCTTCTGCTGTTTTACACTCAGCCACCATTGTGTGATACTTTCGCTGTTTCTAAGGAGGTAATCATAATTAAATTATTATGAGGTATTATTATTAGATTAAATGCCTGATCTCTTCTATACTCTAGAGCACTGTATCAGACAAAAACAAGCCTGTACAAGTACTTACTCTGTGTAGTTCTGTTACAGACTTGAAAAGCTCTTCCTGCAGAAGAAAACCAGCTTCACGGCACTAAATAAACAGAATACAAGGCACTGATTAAAAACCACTATAATCTTCTATATACTTGACTGTATTTCCTTGATTTAAGACTGGTTCACACTAGTGACATAAGCATAAGCACAAGCAACATTACATTGACTCTGTAATGTACTGCTCATTAGCAGTGCTTGTCTTTTCACTAGTGACATAAGCATAAGCAAAAGCAACATACACAGACTCAGTAATGTACTGCTCATTAGTAATGCTTGTCTTTTCTCACACCTATGTGATAAATGTGATACTGAGTCTGCATATGCTGCTTGGGCTTATGGTTTCATCACCAGTGTGAACCAGGCATAAGTGCCCTCCCTTGATTAAGTCCCTCCCCAATTTAGTGCCCTTTGAACATGATACTTGAAATAATGGCCCACCTGGATTAGGCACCCCTGCATGCCCTCTCCCCTAAGGAATAAGGCACAGTAGCACTTAATCAAGGAAATGCTGGATGATTTTGTACCTTAGCTTGGAGTGGAAACGCCGATGAGATAATCAGAACCATTCAATTACATGCATTTTGACAATGGCTGACTACAGCAGTTTTTATTTGATTGTGAAAAGTCTGTGTTTTCCTTGTTGTACAGGGGTGAATCCAGGATTATCTTCAGGAGGGGGTGCACCATCATATAAATTAGGAACTGCCAAGAGGATATTTTGGAAAAGTATTGAGAAACAAGGACTCAATGTCATCTCATGAGGGGGTGTGCACCCCATGCACCCCTCCCCTAAATCCGCCCCTGTTGTACCAAGTCTTGGCATATTGAATGGTTGCTGTTGATGTCTTATCCCTCCAAAATGATGCAAGAGAACACAACACAACAGGACACATTAGACTTTTATGTGGTCATACAAATATGCTGTATGTTCATACCCTTTTATAAATTCTCTGATAATCTTCACTCATGTTAACGAATCTATTAACAATATTGTTATTTAGGTTTTCACTGTATGCTTGTCTCTTTCGTGCTCTGTTTTTAGTGTCATTCAAAACCTTTTGCCATAAATCTATCGTGGTTGATCTCTCCTTCCTGTAGGTAAAAAACAGGTGGAAAAAGTTAACATCGATACTCAAGACCATGCACGTGGTATTTGCATTTGTGCAGGTGCAACAAACTACAAAATACAATCACTGCTCAGCTATGAATATCTGGTCATTTAAAGTATGGTCATACACTGGGCACATTGACCAGCTTTGAAGATTACTCTGCCTGGCTGTCTTAAAAACTCAAGCCAAGTCATGGTAATAAATATACCAAGTACAAACCATTTTCTTTAAATATACTTAGTGTTGCCTAGGTATCACAACCAGATTGATACTTTGATACTTTCAATAATAACCAAGGTTTTAATCAGTCAGTCAATATGTACAGCATAATGTACAACATTACTGTACTACTTAAGATGACATTTGCACTATTTGACTAAAAGACTATAAGCATATTGCCATTCTATCTAGTGATGCAAGCACAAAACCTTACTGATGTAAATATAGCAATACTTCATGTGACATAAGCCTTTATCGTTCATGTGCCAACCATAAATTGATTGGTTGTTTAAACAGAGCAACTTGTGAAAAGTTATTGTGAAAATGGCTGGCACATTAGCATTACAATTTGTTTGTTAGTAAACATGAAGTATTGCTATAGTATTAAGAATACTTTTGTATGCAAACTTTGTTTGTATATATTTTTATGCTTGTATCACTAGCTAGGCTGGCCTTTGAGTATTTCTAAAGCAGATTTTGTATGAGTGTGAAATGGACATAACCCTTCATGCTATGACCATGACAGTGCTGTGATGTCTAGAGCTATAAATACATTCAAAATTCCTGCCATAACTGTATGTCCTGCTGACATAACCGTGCTGTGACTGTACAGTGCAGTTTCAACAGTCATACAAAATCTACTCTAAACAAGAGTGTTGGGTAAACAGGTCTACAGACAGACAGACAGACAGACAGACCGACAGACAGACAGACAGACAGACAGACAGACAGACAGACAGACAGACCGACAGACAGACCGACAGACAGACAGACAGACAGACCGACAGACAGACCGACAGACAGACCGATCAACCGACCGACTGACAGACAGACAGACAGAGAGAGAGAGAGAGAGAGAGAAACTACGATGGCCAAGAGAGTTCACTCAAAGTCAAAATGCCAAAGCACCTAAATCGAAAATCAATAAATGCTAGAGACAAAAGTTGAAATGAGACAGATCTATAGACAAAGTTGATATGCAACTTTAAAAGTAATTGAAAGTCAATAAACACTAATAGAGACAAACTTGTGAGTTATTCTTTTATGAATTTCTTAGTATTTACTTTGCAGATTGACATTAGTTTTTGCTTCAGCAATTTGATCTTCCACATTTCAGCAATTTTGATCTTCTACACTTTAGATCTCGATTTGACTTTGTTTACTCTCAGCCACCATAGACACAGACAGACAGACAGACAGACAGACAGACAAACTGAGAGACATACTGAGACAGACTGACAGACAACCTGACAGACAAAGGAAACAGAAACTTTTACTATTGTCAAACAAGTACCATACCTTTGACTTTGTTTACTCTCAGCCACCATAGATGCAGACAGACAGACAGACAGACAGACAGACAAATTGAGAGACATACCGAGACAGACTGACAGACAGACTGACAGACAAAGGAAACATAATCTTCTACTTGTCAAATACCATACCTTTGACTTTGTTTACTCTCAGCCACCATAGACACAGACAGACAGACAGACAGACAGACAAACTGAGAGACATACTGAGACAGACTGACAGACAGACTGACAGACAAAGGAAACAGGAATCTTCTACTTGTCAAATACCATACCTTTGACTTTGTTTACTCTCAGCCACCATAGACACAGACAGACAGACAGACAGACAGACAGACAGACAGACAAACTGAGAGACATACTGACAGACAAAGGAAACAGGAATCTTCTACTTGTCAAATACCATACCTTTGAGACTTAAATTTGGAAAGCCTTTCATTAAACCGTTCAGTTAGCTTTTCAAGATTCTTGGAGTACTCTGATTCCAGCTCTGCCATTCTTTTGTAATACTCTTGTAGGTCTGCCAAAAACCAGACTTTCCCCTCCATACGAGCATCAAACATCTTGAGCTGATCATTCAGCAACTGGCGGAGTTCTAAATAAAGTCATGATCAATTCAATTATTTCTAAATTTTTGCACACTTACTGTGAGTTTGTTTTACAGATGGTTAATTCTATTTTGATGTTATATAACACAACAGAATATGTACTAGTTGTATAGTTAGCAATAAATGTATAAAATGACAGGCCCAGACTTATTCTTTCAAGGATAAATTTTAAGAACAAAATGCTTTGTCCTAGTAACTCAATCTGCATAATCTCTGAAAACCAACTGTGCAAGGATTTATAACTGTCTTGTAAGATATTGTATGCTAATAATTAGGAAACAACCATGAGCTTATTTCAGTAGTATAAATTTATATACACTTATTAAGGACAAATGTAATAAAGAGCATGCAGTTGATAAAATGAGTCTAATAACTGAAAATCAAAACTTTGGGTACAAAATCAATAATCAGTAATATTAGACGAAGCTTAAAGTGTTACTTTTGGCAGCATTTTTTGAGCATCGTTTTCTAAACCAGATTTTTCACAATTCACCTTTTTAACTGATAATTTGTGGTTGTAATCTAAAACAAAATTCTTGCTCAATGGAAGGAAAAATGTTTTTTTTTGAAGATAAAATCTTGATTAGACTGCAAATCACATCTATAATATGCTTCATGGAGAAATTTTGATGCATCAAACAATAAAGGAGTCTTGGTGGAGTCATTCATTTATTTTGAATGTAGATAAAAAATGTGGGGGATATAGACCCCCTAGCCCTACCCTCTCTGAGGTCACACCTAACTGCATATTAGTTTCCACTCTTAAGAATATTGGTTATATGATGAACTAACATATATAATAATTAATACTTGTATATTCATAATAGAATAACAACAAAAACAACACAAGCTTTTTTCATGCACTTCTTAGCCATGTGGCTGACAAGTACCGGGGGTTTTACATTAACTTGACATAGACATCAACCACACACATAGTTTACATAAAATCAAAGAAATTATTTTGATGATTAAATGAATAAATAGAAAAAAGAAAAGAGGAACCCATACAGAGAATTAATGTGATATTGCTTAAGTTATTCCATATGGCTAAAATGATATGTGAACAGAGTACTTGCTGCCATATCAATGACCATGCATATGGCAGAAATATAGGTACTGTAATATTATTTATGAATTTATAGTATAAATTCCAGTACGTTCACAAGCATAGCATATGTTGATGACATTGCAACCAACATATATAAACCACAAACATATAAATGTCATCTTAACATATCATATGGATATATCATGCAATAATATAATTTTAATATAATTATTATAAAAACAATGTGTTTATACTGACAAAATTTCTTCTATATCATGAACAAGATTGATAACGTACAAGAGAGTTGAATTCCATAAATGAAATTGGAGTGCCTTTATATCAAGAGAGATGGGAAAAAGTGTAAAAACCAATTTGTTCTTAAAAATTATTTTTTGTGGACATTGGAAACATGATTTTAAATTAAATAGAGATGCCAATATTCAACAAGTTTGAGAATATCAAATATAATTAATAATTAATGAAAAAGCAAAATCTCTTTGAAAAATTCTCAGTAGGTACTGAGATAAATGGAAAGTATATAAGTGTCCAAGTGTTGTTCTAGACACCTTGTGTATGCCTTGTGTAAATCATTCCACGTGCTGATACCAATTACAAGATAACTTGTAACAATATCACGAAAATAACAAGCTATTATTCCGTTGTTATACTGATAATTTAAATAAACACCTTTACAAAATGTCCGCAAAACACTTTTATACTATTATGATAGAATTTCTGAGCTCAAAAGCAAACGTCTTTGTGGTTGAAAAACCTTGCTTTTATCAATAATGATGTATTGTCAGAGTTCTCGTCACTTCACCGAGAATATGTAAACGCACTCATTAGAACACAGAAACCACCAGTTGCCTTATAAAGTCATTTTTGCGCCAATTTTGGATCAAAGTGAAACAGAGGTATTGTGGTTTACAAATAACCCGAAATATTTATCGAGTTTGGGGATACTGTTCTGAAGTTTGTATATTGAAAGCATATTGTAGGCTTTTCCATAATGTTTCATCCCCTGGAGGCGATATAAGTGAAAACTAGACAAAAACAATAATGTTATTAGACGTGCAAAACACGTGTTTCACACCTCAGAGTGAAGCTAAAGAGAGAAGTTGCGATGTATATTTCTTTCAATTTCAAAAGGTGAAAGAAACAACTTCGCCCAAAAGTGACCTGAGATAAATTGGATTTGGCGTTGATTAATGTCAACACAAAAAACATGTTTAATTTTAAGTCTAATTAATAAATAGGAACTGACTTCCTGTGGAGAGCCATGAAGATATGTCAAGATTCAAAACTTTTAGCTCCTACGAGCTTTCAGTTCTGCCTTCACGAGAAATCAACGCGAGCAAATCAAGCGAAGAACCAATGATCATAATTTATACGTACTTCACTGTACAAACTTTGCCGAATTGAAAATGGTATCTAAGATACGAAAATCTTGAGTGAAAAACTGATCAAATTACTTGAATTCGATGTAATATTTCATAAAACACGGGATTTTCGTATCAATCTGATTAGAAATCGAAATCAATGACACTAGTTGCTTCATCAGTCATCAACTTTGCGATGTATAATTTTAAGACGATGACAAACTTGATATGTCAACACTTTAAGAAATTCATTATTTAAAATCTCGCCATTCTGAAATATCAAATAAAGACTTGTGCTAATGAGCTGCATTTTTGGGTTGGCTATTGTACACGTATCAGATAGAAGAGCAACAGGCTAAGAGACAGGAACAAAGCTGGCCTAAATCGTCACTTCCCTTTGATAGCCGTGCGACAATTCTTGGCACAAAACGCCTCCCAAAAATTCCACATTAACTCTCGAAACAGCAAAACAAGGAGATAAAATTAAAATAATTAAAAGCCAATAGGCTACAAGTTTTACTGTTGGAACACGTTTACAGTGTAAGTGTTAATAACTGGGATAATATCCCAAGGGGTGCTACCCCCATCCCAAAATCTCATGGACGACCAAACAGAAGCTACCGGAAAGCCCTCTATGAAGCCATTTGTCCTCAACAACACTTCTATATAAAGCCAGTCGTGAAATTAATCCTTCTACTTGATAACACTGGCTTAGTTCAAGAGTTTCTAGCTTATAAGTTCCTACCTTTGGTCTGGTTTTCAAACTCCACAAGAGCTGCCTTTCCTTTCTTATTTGAAGACGACATGATTTGAACGAGTGGCTTTTGTTCACGTTTGCCCTTAAGTCATCGCCATTCATGTAATCTAGGAGAGATCAAGATAAAGTGCACTACCTGTAGGGATTCTTTAGACGTATTTTGATTCGGCCTTTTGTTTTTTAAGGGCAAAAGACTCAAGAAATAAACCTATTCTTCCGGAAGGAAAACAACCACGGCTTCGTTCGTAGCTCATGTCCCGCCCCAGGCCTCCTTCTCAACAACATAGCGGGAGACTTCTACCGTTAGATACCAGGGCCATTTTTTAATCAAAACATTCAATTATGGAATTGCAAGAGAGCATGCTTTGTTGAGTACTAGTATAGGTATCAGTTGCGAAATATATTTGCCTCAAAATATTTCAAAATGAAAATTCTAACAGAATTTATGTATGAGCCAAGAACTCTCAGAGTTGGTGGCACTGAACCAAGTGTACATTTGGCTCTGCCCCAAGGTCAAAACCTTTACCCCAGTTTATATACCCTTGGGGGAGGTACCCCTTCCCGATGGAGTCTACTATGGCAGGGACTGGGGACTTCTAATCTTTATCTTTCAATCTTTATCAGATCATGATCTGTTGCTGCTACTTAGGGACCCTCCATCAAACTTAGAAGTATAGCAGTAACAAAGTATGTCTTTAACTGTTTTTCTAAAAGAACCTCTAAAATAGAGCTACTGGTAATCGCCTTGACACTAGTCTAAGAATAACTGAATTCTTTGTTCTTATTAATATCATTAATTTTATCCCAAAATATTGTACTTTATTTGGAACCATGTTGATGTATACACAATATATGACACCAAATAAAAATCTGTATCTTCCAAATCCCCACAAAGAAATGCCTGCTGTTGGCTGTCCTTTGGTCTGATCTAAATTCATGTAAATTTTACCCCACTTATGTGTCTGGAATTGCTTATTGTAAAACTTGTATTCGTAAAACTGTACAACAACAAAACAAGAACAAGACAGCTGTTTGTTATCCTATACAGCAAATTGGGCAAACACTGGTGTCAATAAAAATGAATAACAAAACAACAACAACAACAACAAAACACAGAATACATGATGGTGCATTGGTCACACAATTTATTTTGAAGTACAGAAATCAAATATTATAGACCCAAAATACTGATACTACATGATCTGTTGCCTAGTCCTGTGAAACAAAGTGTAGCTTTTGGAGTGTAATAGTTGGATTAACAAATAAGTTAAGAAAAGAATTAATGTGTAATAGTCCAGTTTCCATTTGCTAGAGTCTGCTGAGCTTCCTGACAAATTGGCACATGATTTATACAGGGTTGGCCTCCATTTCAAGAAAGACCCACAGGATTAAAATTGATTTCTGTATTGTTCTTAGTATAAATGTTTTGCTTTCCTTGTTGGTATATCTGATTTACCTCGACTTGAGGCTAACCCTGTGCCAGTATGTCTGTTGTTGTCTATTTTTAAAGAGGTATATGGAAAAACTCGAAAAAGGTCAATAGTTATACTGTAAATCGAGACCTTAAGATTGACGTTTATGGCAAATGGCAACCATAGGGAGTCTCATTTTGGAACAACAGTTCTGTGAGTTGCTCCTGCCCTAGGGCGAAGCTTATAAATAAATAAAATAAATAAATAAAATGGCAAATTTTAGCCTGGCATCTGTCCTCGGCCATTTGTACACTTATGTGAAGATATTTGTATTTTTTGTCTTTTATAGATTCATTCATTTGCTTGTTGCATTGATTTAAAGATAAGAGTACAACATAAAATCAAAATTAAAGTCAATATTTGCCGTTTGTCGTTAGTGGTTTGCCATAAACATCAATCTTAAGGTCTCTAATATGCTAGAGTGCTTTTAGTCTCACAGTTGAATAGTTAGATAAATTTTAATTAGTAAATTTAGTTAGATATTTAGGTAACATCACCTAAAATAGCCAAAGCCTGCCAAAGCAACGGTCAAGCAAATCTGGGTGCACCACTAATTGATGAGCAAACATACGGTACCAAACATACATGTATTATTTTATAAGAGAAAGAAAGCAGAAAGAAAGCATTCTACCTTACTGCTCCCCCTGGAAGAGACAAACTGTTTTCACATGAATTCAAATTTAGGTGATATCACCTAAAATAGTAAATCAACTTATCTAATTTAGTTGACATCACCTATTCGACAGTGAGCCTAAAAGCACTCTAACATCTGTTGCACATATTTATAAATGAAAATCACTTTAGTAGTACATACAGTACACAATTAATTTAAAATAACTTTTATTAGAACTTTTACACAGGAAATACACGTATAGGAAAAAAAGGAGAAAGTTGCATTTAGCATTAAAATACTACAAGGTAGGCATGAATATTTGAGAATCCATGAACTAGCCTCTCAGCAATTAATCTATTTCCAAGTAAGTTAAATTGCTCAAAGAGGACCAAAAATAAATTTGTTATTTATAGAATGCTTAGCTAAAATGGAGTGAAATGAGATGCTTCCTGATTGCATAAATATGGAGATATATTCTACAAAAATGTTTTGCTATTTTTTCCCAGATTTTTTCATTCCACTTGAACCTAAAATCACATAAAGAAATAGAAAATTACAAGTTAGCATGTTAATATCAATAAAATCTAAACTCTGACCAGCATTAATGTATTCAGACCCGTACTTTGTCTCCCCATTATCCAATCAGCCCTTAGGTAAGAGATAAGAGAATTGTCGGATGCTGATTGGATAATTATTGCTCTTTCAAAAGAATGCAAATACATTATACATTGTAGCTGGTCATACTTTTGGGCTTTGCACCTTAAAGACCTTTGATGCATTCACTCAGAATTCACTCAGATTCTCAATTCCACTACTGTGTGGTCCCAGAAAATATCTACACTCAACCACAAAGCAATTAAAAATGGTCACAGTCATCCTTATTCCACTGAATTTCCAATCAATACCATACAAACCTTGTATGGTAGAAAATTGAGTTATGAACATTTTGTGACATCATATCCATTGTCAATAAGAGTACAGACAATGGAAAACCACTTGCAATTTGTTAAATGCAATAAGCAAAAAACCAAGGAAAAACGTTTTTGCAATAGGTACGTATAGGGCAACATTTTACAAAATTAATGGAAACTGCTCCATACTGTAGAAAGCTATGAATGATATTTTCAAAATCTGTACTAAGATGTTAGCCTGGCACTGGCAAAGTTATTAGCGACCTTAAGATCTACGACAGGAATGAGAACGGTGATGGGTGATGATGTACGTTTTCAAAATAGTTTTTTACATGTGCGCGCCATCATCCTTGCCATCACCATCCTCGCGACAACGTCAGTTAGTGCTTTCTCACGTCCTAGCAAGAACGACAATGGCAAGGATGATGGCAAGTGCACATTAAAAAAACGTTTTGAAAACATGCTTGTGTCATCTCCATTGACGTCTTGTTCCTGTCGTGGATCTTAAGGTCACTATCAACAACTGATTAAGAGGCTGCTATTTAATAATATTTTATAGGAACTTCATACAATCATTTTTTTAAATGATACTGCACATACCCATTGGACCTTTCTGGGATGCCTTAGCCTTTGCTTGTTCTAAAGCTTTTTTCTCATCTTTTTGTTTTTGTTTAAACTTTATATCTTCCTAAAAATAATAAAAGTATTAACAATATTATCATCATCAATAATCCTTATTATTAAACAATCAATGTTATTCATTCACAGCACCATGAAAAATGACATCTAGAAATATCAACAACTGATTAAGAGCTATTTGATAATATTTTAAATAAATAAAAAATAAAATAAAAATAATAAAATAAAAAAATAGAATCATGCAAGAACAAAGGCGAAAATAACAGCAAGATTGTGGTGTGAGATAAATTAATATAGATAAGTATAAATTATCTTTTCAACAGATCAACATTGTGGTTCTTCTTCTGCTGGCACTCACAATGAATACTACATCTACATTAAAACAGGATTTCACATACATTGCTCAACTCACATATTGATTTTTGCTAAGGGAAAATAAACCCTGAACAGTGGTAAAGAACAACAAATCTAACAAACTAAGTTCACATACAACCCAATGCCAAGCTGAGGGGAGCAAGGGTAGTCGAGTGGTGAGACCTCTCGCCTCTCACCGCTGTGGTCCCTGGTTTCCTGATCTCGATCCCGGATAGTAATAGTATGAGAGCAGTATGCATAGAATATTAGAATGTAGTGGTAGTGTGTATGAGAGTACAGTGTCCCCCAATTAGTGTGCAAGCACTAGAACACATTGGACACTTAAATAAACAGTTATTTTATTCTAACCCATATGATGGAGGTGAATGACCAGCACTTGAATTTCTCAGAAAACCATACGTATACCACCAACAGTAGATGGTAGCACTAAAAAAATCCTCCTCTCATATGGGCCATATGAAATTTCTACAGCATAGCAAAGTTTGAAATTCAGATGTTTACTTCACACATCAATAAGATAGTGTTGTTTATACTATAAGAGCATTCCTGTCTTTTCTTTTTCATAGATTGAGGAAATGATAACATGGGTGCCAGAGGTCATTTTCCCTTCAAAATAACTATAGAATACCCCGCAAATGATATTCATGTAGTCAATCTTTTTTAAAACGATCCAGAAACACAATAGGATGAATATAACGAATATCATTTGCGGGGTGTTCTATAGTTGTGCTTTCCCTTCCCTTATAACACAGATGGTAGAGGGATTAATAACAACTTTGGGGGGGGGGGGGTGGGGACAGGACTCAGGCACTCAGGGTAGTGAAGTGGGGAATCCTTGGCCTTGCACCGGTGTCATTTTCTGTACAGCATGCCTTTAACACATAATGGGGTCCTTGTGTGTTTTAGACTTGGTTGTGACAGAAAAATGTTAAATCAGAAAAGTTATGAACAGATCAGTGGCAAGCACAAAGGGATGGAAAGAATGTGTGCATTTCTTGTGTTGTTATTACTTATGATTCAAGTGGCACTTTTTTAAGGTCCCACATATGGATAGTGCATTACATCTATGACAAATGCAATGAAACAAAAGTACTAGTAATTCAGGTTTAATCAAACTTTACGATCGTCATGGTTGATCGTTAAGATAATTTTCTCACGTGCTAACCTCATCTTCTTCAGCTTTTTGTTTCTTGGGAGCTTTTAGCGGCTTTTTCTTTCCACCTACAAGAGGAGTAAAAAGAAGACGTCAAGAAAATAACCAGAAATATATCTCATCAAGTTTCTCACCGAAAAAAAAAGGCAAAACTACCGGTCTCTCACCTTCTCTTCCAGACATTTTGAAATCAGTTCATTGATCATGAATGTGAGCCTGCGATATCACGGTTCCATAATATATCGAGCCTTACCATTGGTTAAAATATTACAATACCCAATCAAAAGCTTTGATTTATTCACTAAACATTGTCAGCGGAATAAATTGGATCACGTGACCCGGCACGCCGCGCTGGAAGTTATCCAAGATGGCGGCCACTGGAGTGTTTTTACCCGGAGCCGTTTTCAGGCCAACCGCATGGTAAATACTAACAATTATGTCTTAATAACCATTTAGATTACTTAAGTGAGAATGATATCAGTTTTATGAGAAGTAAAATATTAAAATTATTTCTTTTTTCTGTGTTAATTTCAGTCTTGGAGTTCGGAATATGGTGACCTTGAAAGATTGTAAGTGATGATTTATTTGGATTTAAGCTTATATTGATTTTAGTTGTTTGTAAGGAATTCTCCTACTTTCGACAGATTATTTTTGAAATTGAAAAATCCTTAAAGTCTGAAAAGTCATTTCTTTAGGCAATTCAAAAAGTTTCAATACAATTGTTTTATACTATTCATGACTACCAAGAATTTTGTACAGACGAAGGTGCAAGCTAGGCTAGAAATTTGTACTCTGCACGAACAATATAATCAAACTGATGCAACTTTACCTGGTTACGAGCTTAAATTTTTGATTAAGTTTGAATGATATTCTTACACTCACATGATACCTCCTTTCATTGAGTTTTAATTGAGATCCTACAAGAATACTTTGATGAAAAGGAACATTGTTGCATTAGAAGTTAGTGTACTGTATCATGGCAGATGTGTCTGGAAGAAACTGCTGACAAGTGATTTTGAGCTAAAAGTTGTAGCCATTTGCCATGTACACTATGTCAGCTTGTAAGGACAATGCTCTAAAGTTGTAGAGTGCCTATAAAATCACCTTAACTTCTCTCTGTGATCACAGTAGTCAGTAAGGTTAAAGTCAGTGAAGAACATTCAAAAGATTACCAAGTCAATGAAGATGGTGTCAGCTGCTAAGTTTGGCCGTGCAGAGAAGGAGCTAAAACCAGCAAGGTCATTTGGTGCTGGAGCTTCAGGTATTTTAGAAACATCTGTTTTATAAAGGCAATTTGTACCTGTTAGCTGTGGTAACTCTTGTTTTAGTGTCCTGCTTGAGAAAGAAAAGAGTTATCCTAGCCTCCAGGAATTGCTTGCCATTGTATAAACAGTGCCTTAGAATCAATTATCACAAAATATTATAACTGAATAAGCCTGATAATTAGTACTATTTAGTTGCTGTCAAGTCAGCAAGCCTCAGTGAGCATTGGCAACATTCCTTGTCTGTATTTGAGAAAATCAGTATTCTAGTGGATTCAATAATTTTGAACAGATTCAACATCCTACCAAACTATTTACAGTGCAAAACCCAAAAGTATCACTGACTATATTGTATTTGCATTCTTTTCAATCTAGTTGTTGCTATCTCATCTGACTATATTGTATTTGCATTCTTTTGAAAGAGCAATCATCCAATCAGCATCCAAGGATTAACTTATCTTATTGTACTAAATAGCGCAAAATCCTTTTTTTCCTATTGTTTAATTAGTGCAATTTCTTACAAAGTTTTGCACGGATATATTGTAAGCACTCTATTATTGCCTTTATACCTATCTTATATTTTGTCTCTCTGACACTATAGCTCTGTATGAGAAAAATGAGATTAAGCAGGAAGCAGAAACACCCAGCCATCTAGTTGTTGCTATATCATCTGACCGTGGTCTATGTGGTGGGATTCATTCTGGTCTGGCTAAAGCAGTCAAAGCTGATCTAGCCAAAAACACTGATAGAAATTCTGCTATTATATCATTTGGGGATAAGACAAGGCAGATTCTGCAGAGAACTCATGGTATGTCAACTTTATTCTTTTACTGTTTTTGCCATTTGGGTAACAAGGGTGAATCTAGAATTGTTTTCAGGAGGGTGCAGTGCTATAGAAATTAAAATCATTTAGGGAATCCAGAGGCTAAAAGGGGTCAAAGTTGTCATAGGGAGGATGTGAACCCCAGTCTTAAATCTGCCCCTCAGTAGTACTTCTGTGATTTACCTCTCTACAATAACCACACACTGGACTGATTAAGTGTTGTTGTAGGGTAAGCATAGAGATGTAGTAAATGGTGGGGCAGAAAATGCTGGTCATTGTGGGAAGGTATAATTGTAGAAGTAGCTGTCAGTGAAATTACTGTATAATCATTCTCAAGCTTTTGCCACAATTCTTTATTTCGCTGGGTCTGGTTGTTTCAAAGGTGGGTTAATGCCTAACCCAGAGTTAAGCCTTAAGAAAACCTTCAGTTTTAGCCTAGGCTAGCACTAATCCACCTTCAAGCAACTGGACTCTGAAGATCGACCTATCATAGTTATCATATGTGTACCATCTTGATGTATTTGAAAACATATGGACACATTTCTATTACAGGAGAGTTTTTGACAATCTCTCCCATGATGCACAGTGTACAGGGCCCAGTCCTTCAAAGGGCGATTAACACTAATCCTAGGATTAAAAGTGAATGGATTCTCTTTAGATTTAATCCTCAGTAAATGCTAATCTTCTTTCGAAACAACAGACCCTGAGTTGCCTAAAGCCAGATTAGTGCCAATCCAGGATTAATTCTAAAGAAAATCATTCTGTATAATGATTGCCGTTTTGCTTGTTTTGACAGCAAAAAATATGTTGATGACTTTCTCTGATATTGGAAGAAAACCCCCAGTGTTTTGTGAAGCACAATTTCTAGCTCAGGAAATCCTTGACAGTGGATATGAGTTCAACATGGGTGAAATGTACTATAATACATTTAGGTATGTATGTAGCAAACATACATTTTTTGCTGTTGATATATATTAACCATTTTCCAATGTTTACATTGCTCTTGTTGCCTTCAAGCATGTGCATACTTGTAGGCAACATAATTTACTGAAAAACGTGGTATTTCATGGCATTCCTTTTGTGCAATTCACAAGAGAGGAAAGAGTTCACCGAGTTAAAAACTATGGAAATATTTGATAACAATGTTTATCAATCATACTTGTGTTTTACATGGTACAAAAATTTGCTTTACCTTTAGAGTACTTGTGAACAGTTTTATTGTTACCTTTTTAGGGGTAAAAATAGCCATGCCAATGTTGGTACCTTTTAAGGCCAGCAAACACTAGGTGACAATTCCCCTCGTGTATACTGTGAAAATTCTGTGAAAAATTTTGTTGCTGCGACAGAATTTTTTCACTGCAACACATCGCACGAATTCAAACTGGTTTGAATTTGTGCATACGATCGCAGGGATGAAATCAGCCAAAGTGGATTTGTCGCAGCTGCAGTGCACACAAAGCGACATGTCACCATGTTGTGTCTCAGCGACCTGACGCCTAGTGTGTGCCGGCCTTTAGAGATGAAAATGAAAATTCCTGACATTCATCCTGAACCAAAAAGAGTATCTTCAAAAAAAATTTGCTTACAGAATATTTAGGTCTTTAGCGTCTATCTGTTTATATCGATAGGTCTGTTGTATCTTTTAAAGCAACTGCTGCACCCTTTTATTCATTTGATAACATCAACAATGCCACTGAAGGTGAGTTTGGAAAAAGCAAGAGACCATAATACTAAGAGAGCGAAAACTCAGTATTGATGTCTGTGCAATGTTCGTGGTGGCTAAGGCTATTTTTAGTAACTTTGCCATCGTGCGCAAGGCTCTCAAACTATAGAATCAAAAAGCCGAAAGCAAACAGTCCTGTCCACGCACACGTCAAAAATCAAATTCCATTGTTTGAAAGCCTTGCTCATGATGGCAAAGTTACTAAAAATAGCCTTAGCTGCCACCAACATCGCACAGACATCAATACTGAGTTTCACTCTCTTAGTATTATGGTCTCTTGGAAAAAGTTAATCAATGTCAAACTACAAAATTATGACAGCTGTTACTTATGATGCTCTTATTTACTACTGATTACTCTTATTTACCACTGATTTACCAATACAAAAATCTTGGTAAGTACTTCATGGCTGAATGCCATATAGTTGTCTTCCTATAGTCGTCTTAGACGCCCCTATTGGAAATCAGTATATATATTTATGTTGAATAGGTTAGCGTCTTTAAATAAAGTTCATCTCATCTCATCTCTTCCTAATATTTACCTTAAGCCTAACCCTAAGAGCCACTATGTGGACATCTTGGTCCTTAATTGAATTAATGGAAATCTGTAACACCCTATAAAAATACTTAGGTTTTGAACCTAGGCCTTTTGTTTTTACTCTGACAAAGGGCCTATTCTCTTTTTATAGTTACAGATTTCCATTCATTCACTATTGCATCATTATTCCCTGACACAGCCCAAACTAGTTCACTGCCTAGTTTCTGTTTGGTCATTGATTCCAACAGTCATAATTCGTAACCACCACTGAACTGTGTAGTCCCAGAAAATATCCATACACTATCATGGAAGGAATTAGAAACTCTGGAGGTGAGGGGGGATCAGAGAAAGAACAAACTTAAAGAGTTTCTATGGAAGAAAATAGCGGAGGGGAGGGGTGGTCTTTTTACAAATTCTCTCGAAGATGGGGTATGGATACTTTGTGGAACCACCCAATAAGGCACATGGTGGCTTCATAGTTTCTTAGTAATCTAGGTGGTGTTGAGTACTTGTTTGTTTTGTTGTGTGTTTTAGATGCTCTTAGTGTTTATGACGACCTTGACTCAGATGTAATCCGTAGCTACCAAGAGTTTTCTTTAGCAAGCTTGTTGTACTTTGCTATGAAAGAAGGAGCTTGCAGTGAACAGAGTGCCAGAATGACAGCTATGGATGCTGCTAGCAAGAATGCTGGTAAGTTTCTTGTGTGGCTGACTTAGTTGAAACAGTTCATGACAATAGCCAACATCCAAGTTACACTTCACTTGCCACATACAAAAGTATCACGACAAGGCTATGTTATTCGTAACAAGACAAAACTTTAAGCATGTAGCCTTGTTTTGAGTCCTTTGTATGTAGCAGGTGAAGCATATCTGACAACTGGACTATTCCAGCCTGGGGCTGTTTGTTGAAAGACCCAATGCAGGCCTTCAAGAAATACCGCCAGTGTTGAGAAATGTTGAACCTTGTAGAACCTTGTGGTGTCCCTAGAGCAGATTTCAGCACTGTGAAAACAACACAATCATGGTGCAGAACTTTTATGGCAGGAATTCAATATTGTTATAGATGATACGGCAACGACATATGGTCACTGCACTGTGTGGTTTGTTTCACAATCATACAGATGTTGAATGTTGTATGTTGAATGTTCTACATTCTTCCTTGCTGTGTGTAGCATTTTAAGCTCTCACTCTACATATTAAACTTGTCTCAAGCAATGTCACAAGCAGCAGACAGTGCAACAGTTGTACAATGTAACAAAAGTTGCACTGTGTGTGCAGGCCTTACAGTGCTGGTCTTGTCTGGGATTGAACCTCCTGCTAAAAGACCCTCCCTGTGTAACGTATAGCCTCATTCAAAGTTGTCATCTTTATACCAATAATTTATTTATTGTGGAATTTCAGGTGAAATGATTGACAAGCTGACCCTGACATACAACAGAACCAGACAAGCTGTCATCACAAAGGAGTTAGTAGAGATCATCTCGGGTGCTGCTGCTGTTTAGGCTACGTTTGATCTTATTTTGAGAGTAAATAACAGTGTTTCAATTTGTCACACTTTTTTCAGGGAATTATTTGTGACTAATAAACTTTCAATTTGATTTTACGTAGTGGTACTTAATGGCTGAGAGGAGAGGGGGACAGCTGAAAAGTGTGTTGTGGGGAATAATGCTTATGATTTTTATTCAACCCCCTACCCATCCCAAGAAATATTATTTATAGACTTAATATAAAATGCATGAGTATGTCTCTGTACTGAGATAAACATAATGTAGGAAGGAACACGGAGTGTAGCCAAGTGTTTCTCTTGCAAAATAAATAATAATTTCGAGTACGTGTCTACATCTTCCAGTGATTGATATTTTCAACGTTTTTGTGCAAGCCATGTCACATGATGTCTGTATTGCCATTTCTCTGTCCTCTGATATAAACAGCCTGAATTTCAGCCGTCTCCTCTATGGTCGTTTTTCTCCTTCTATGAACACGGTTGCCAGCCAATCAGCACACACGTTATATCTCAAAAATTTTATCGACTTGCATTTTTAGACCAATTTTGGATGAGGAAATGAGAATTTACTCTGCTCGAAAATGGCAAGATAGGATATCACTGATATTCTTAATTCAGGCACTTTGATTAGAGTTTTTCATTTGTCACCAAAAGAGCCCATATAAATTTATAATTAAATGTGTGATACTAAAACAATTTCTCCGTTTGGAACGCTCAACTACTTAATTACCAAGACGCACATCGTTCGTGGTAGAACCAGGTACATAAAGATGTATCTTTTAGTGTGGAAATTTATAACAGCAGTCCTTGTACAGATGGAGTCTGGTTCCATTGATAAGGATATGTTAATTGACGTTGGTGGGATTGTACTTCACGTGGTGCATTCCACTTGCAATTTACTACCTTGAGTGGCTTTCTAGGGGAGGGGGCACTAAGGGTGTATGCATGTTTTAGGGTAGGGGTGTACGGTGGCCCACGGGCAAAACGCAATGCAAAATTCCTTTGAAAACACAACAAAGTTTTATGGAACACAACAATCTTTCACAGAACACAATAAATTCTCGTTGAACACAACAATCTTTCACTGAACATGAAGTTTCGTGGAACACAACAATCTCTCACAGAATACAACAAAGTTTCACAGTACACAAGTCTTTCACAAGCAACTGAAATCTTTCACGGGGCAACACTCTTTCACAAGCACAGCTGCCACAGGCTTCCCAGTCTGATTATCTGTGGATTATGTCTAGTAACGGTCATTTCCAGGTTGAAAGCCAAATATACCATGTTAGAAATGCTCTCAAAATGACTGATTTTTTCAAACATCATGGCAAATATTTAGTTCAAAAATAAAGTTTTATGCTTACTTAAGTCTTGGAACTCAGGGATAGCTTGTTACCTCTTTCCCTCATGCCTCTCCTCCCCTCACCCCTAGTTTGCGTGTTCAAATGGAACGTTCTGGTGTACGTCGATCAGGTGGCACAATCGGAGAAAAGTGAAAACGATAGCCTGGTTTTCACTATCGAAGCAAGACAACGCCAAGCTCGTGTTTTCACTTGTAAAAGTAGCGACGCAAGCATAAACGCTAGCGCAAAAGAACGGAAGGTTCTATTTTTCTTGCGCGGGCTTGCGTCGTTTTTCGTTGTCTTGCGTCATCTTGCGTCGTCTTGCTTCGTCTTGTGTTGTCTTGCGTCGTCTTGCATGCGTTGTGTTGAGTCATCGTGCGTGGTCTTGCGTGGTTTTCCATTGTCTTGCGTCGTCTTGTGTTGTCTTGCGTTGTTAGCGTGAACATTATGTCGTGTTTTATCCCACACCATAGGAAAGCTAATCAGAAAGCAGGAAAGCCGTTGTATATTCGGCGGTATTCAACTGTCTCTTCAAATGAAACATTGCCATTATTTGCTGTATTTTCTATGCTGTGGGCTTAGTGTAGGATAAAATAATTGTATGTATTTGCTACTTGACGCATAAAATCAAATCAAAGCGATTTGAATTCATGCTACGGGGACAAATTCTAATGTAAGTCAGGAATTTTGTAAGAAATGGTTTCCAATTTTATTATTCAAATAGGTATTTAAAAGTAAAAATATTATCACTTGCGAGAAAAAAAGTCCTGATATTCGAAAAAAGAAAAAAATATAGGAAAAAACGTCCAGACATTCGAAAAAAGAAAAAAGAAAGAAATTTGTAATGTCCAGGAAATGCACCCCACAGAAACAATGCAGTGAGATATATGAATAATTATAATTAAAAATAAAAAATGAAAATGAAATTTATCAGAAAAATATTAAAAACACCAAACATTTAAAAACAAGTTCAAAAAGATGTAATTTTAACTTAAAGCTTGGGAAAGAAACGGAAAAATTGAAAAAAAAAAGAAGTCAGAAAAGAACCCGGCGTCGACGAGGATCGAACCTGTAACCCCTTAAAGAGCACCCCCCGGCAATAAAATAACAGACTGAATGAATAATTGTAAAAAGAAAAAAAGAAAATGAAATTTTGGGACAATTCTCCCGAGACATTCTGAGAAGCTGAGACATCGAATCGACTTACGTTACGGATGAAGATTTCGGCCCCATCCACGCTATCCCGGTGCTACATATTACAGTTATCTTAGCCCGAAGGCCAGGGAGGGAGACGATATCCGGACCCTAATCCATACCTTTAGAT
Source organism: Telmatactis stephensoni (assembly GCA_029948255.1). NCBI lineage: Eukaryota > Metazoa > Cnidaria > Anthozoa > Actiniaria > Isophelliidae > Telmatactis > Telmatactis stephensoni. The sequence goes on along the minus strand of JALIZF010001632.1, from coordinate 157,980 downwards.
ATCACCTTAGACCGCTGCGCTACCTAGACACTTAATAAATTTAATGACTAATCGGGGTAGTCTATTTGGCGAAGTTTCATTGTAATGCTAATACTCCCCAGGGAAAGAAATGAACCAATCAGAGTCCAGCTATCAAAAAATAGCTGTTTTGTAAATAAATAGGAAGAGAAAATAAAAGAATAAGTTTTCAGGAACATCGAGCTTGTCTTCATTGTTTTACTCCATCGATTAGTCCCAATTCCCCAGGGAGATAGAAGAACCAATCAAAATCTGGTCGATTGAAGAGGGATCAATAAATTTCCATGACTGTTTTAAGTACAGCAAGCTTCAAGCCGTTACGTACGCTATTACTTATGGATTTTTATTTCCGTTCCAAAGTGAAATGATCGGCCTCACTGAAGATGTTCAGTTGGAATCCACGCTTCTTCTCAAGGTAGTTAAGGCCTGGGTTTGACCTTGTTTGACCTTGGAAAGTTTTTGTTCTGCTATATAAGATATAACAATGCGAAACTTATTTCACTTGGCACAATGTTAAATAATAACTAGTTGAGTAACCTTAACTTAGTGTTTTGGATATAGGGTAGTCACGTGACCAATTACGGTGAAACTTCGTTTTTCTTGAATCCGCAATTCAATTTCACTTAAAAAACAGAAATAACACCTCTAATGCATAGAGAAGGTTTAATCCTAAATAGTTTTGTGTAGACATCTGGACTTTTGACAATTGGCTGGGAGATATTAAGCAAAGTATTATTTTGAGGTTTGGTCACGTGACCTGTTTTGCTAAAAATCGCTTTAATGAAAATCGATAGTCATGTTCTCTAATCAAAATGGAATAGACTCACTTAAAACAACTACGTTTCAAGCATTTGCGTTTTCTTTTCGCTAATACTCGAGTGCGGAAAACTTTTCAAACATTTTGTAACAATAAACGACCTAACTGGTCACGTGACCACTGAAATCACAAACTTAGCACTTAAGGCTCATCGTTTTATGAATATCTAACGTTGTGACGAATATCATATATTTCTGGTTTAAAATTCGTGCTACAGCACAAAAAACATATTTCGCCCATTTTAGCCACTGACCCAGGCCTTAACTACCTTGAGTTATTTCAGCGGAATATCCCTAGAGCTAATCAGATTAAGACATCAGCAAAGGTAAGTTCTTCTATAAGTTAAGGTGATTTAAAATTTGGATTGATACTTTCTCGAGTATATTAAGGCCTGGTTAGATCGCTAATTGACTCAAATTCGATAAAAAATTATTTTGAGGACATAGAAGATTTGAATGAATATCTTTCTTCGATAAACCACTAAACTCGACGTCCTTAACTTTTTAAAGGTACTTTTATGATGTCACGTGACCTGATGACGTCATAGTCAACAAATATTTTATTGTAAACTTCAAAGTAAAATGCGGTCGCGAGTATAACTCAAGACTCCAAAGTAACCACGCTAAACTGTGAGTCTTAACGTACTTCACAACATACAACCCGAAAAACCTGTCTTACACTTAACATTGCTGAGTAAATCAAATTTTAAAAGAAAACAGTAAAAGTCACGTGACCTGTTTTGGGCTTTATCTCACTAGAGAAACACTGAAGTCAGGTTTTGCGGGTTGTATGTTGTGAAGTACGTTAAGGCTCACAGTTTAGCATGGTTACTTTGGAGTCTTCAGTTATACTCGCGACCGCATTTTACTTCATGAAGTTTACAATGTAATATTTATTGACTATGACGTCATCAGGTCACGTGACATCATAAAAGTACCTTCAAAAAGTTAAGGACGTCGAGTTTAGTAGCTTATCGAAGAAAAATATTCATTCAAATCTTCTATGTCCTCAAAATAATTTTTTATCCGAATTTGAGTCAATTAGCGATCGACCCAGGCCTTAATATACTCGAATTTAGCTCATCGTTTCAAAAAAAAGCTCGTAGTTGTTTACATGTACACGTTTGTTCTTCAATATTAACACCAAATTTGTTAGTTACATGGTCGATTTGAGTTTAATTGTGCAAGTAGACGAGAAATTAAATTATAACTGATCTCGTCAAAATGTATCCCGAAAACTCCACAGAGAGTCGTGATGCAGAATGCCAAACTCGCGCAAGTTTATATATTGTCGTATTCAAAATATTGGGAAATACCATTTCTGCCTAGAAACTTATTAATAACACAAAAAAGTAAACCTTTTAAATCTTTCATAGTGCTTTCATTACATGATGAAATCTTTCAAGTCAGTTCACTGCTCTGCCTAACGAATTATCCTATACATAGTCTCATGCGACCTGCGCTGGGGCTATTGTTAATGGGGCTTGTTGCTTAATTTGTAGAAACCCAGAACACAAGATGTTATTTTCCCTGTAGCTTGTAACATTGAACACAACATGCATCGTGCGTGTGTCCGACCCTGCAACAGGTGCGCGCAACAGTTAGAGAAGTAGAAACGAGTTCTTTTTCTGAAGCCATACCAACAGATCGCTCAACGTTTTGCGCAACAGCTACAGGAGTACAACCGAGCTTTTTCTGGGGCATTGCGCGCCCCTATTGCAAGGGTTAACACACGTTCTGTTTCGCGCAACATTGCAATAACCTTGGACTACTTAAATTGTTATGAGTTGGATTTGGGTATTTCAAACCTTAGTGGCTACCATTTCCAGAGCTAATGCAGACATTCCAGATGGCGCGGAGCTTCAGTAACGAAAATTCGGATAAATTTCGACGATTTTTTTTCGTTCTTTTACTCAAGTAAGCATACGTCTGTTGTGGGCAGGGCCAGAGTGCAAACGTCGCCCGAACAAAAATTCTTAAACATGTTCTAAAATGAAACACTTATAATCGTAGATAAAAACAGTTTTCTGATAAACGTCTTTAAAGTCCTTATGCTTTTTCCTTTTGCTTGTCTACTGACACCTATCGTTTCCTTGACAACAGCCTAGATATGAGCATAGTCTGGATTTTAAACTTCTTCTATGGATGGACTGGATGGAGAAGGTCGAAATATGGCACTATGTATTCTAAATGATGCATTAATTTTAGCAAGCAGCGCTATTAAACGTTTGATAGATAAAACGGTTTTATAACATAGGTAATATATAACGCGCGCTCTGATGGGATGATAAGCGCGCGAGCGTGCGTCCAGGGTCCGGTTGTTCGAAAGACGATTAGCGTTAACCCAGGATTAAATCTTAAGAAAACCATTCATTTTAATCCAGGATTAGCGTTGATCGCCCTTTGAACAACCAGACCCTGAACTCGATGGACAGCACGCTGACGTCAATGTTTCTTTTTCTTACAGCGCGCGCCATGTATGGAGAACTTTGAAGGTCATTAGTATTTTATTTATAATTAGGTTAAACTTGGTTGGCTGCTAAGCACTCGAGAAGCTATAGTCGCACTCGGCTACGTCTCGTGCGACTCTTACGCTTCTCTCGTGCTTAGCAGCCTCCCGCGTGCATCCATAACTCAATGGACGCACGCTGAGTGTTGACCATTTCTTCATACATCGTTAACGGATCCGACATAGTTCCAGACTATAATAATAAACGGGTTTGAAATAAACGTTTCAAGTAAATTTTCAAAGTCGTCATATATGGTCGTCCTCAAGATTGTCCAAATAATGTCGGTCCATATGCAAAATACTAAATAATTGACGCGAAGCTTGTTTTCTTGTACATTGAATAAATTTGAACAATGTGCATACTTGAGCGCACGTGCATATGACGTCACAGTGACATGCCCGTTCCATCATTGCATTTGCGCGCCAAAGCGAAGGAGATGTAGAGGGATAAATATCGAGGTAAATTCCTTATATTTGTGAGTGTTTTCCCTGTTTATTAACTACCTGCCTATTGGATTCAGAATTGGAATGATTTCTGGCCTTTCAAGAATCGACAAAATTGTTTTTCTTCGACTTCTCAGCTAAATTGCGAACGTCACTGCATGCTAACCATTATCAACCGAGAGGACAGCTACGACCGTTGTGCTTTATATCCATACCGTTCTTCCAACACAAAGTTTTAAATATCTCTAGTGATCATGAAGACTTAATCTGCAGTTGGATTTTATATATGGTTCCGTGCAGTGACGTGATTAAATTCAGTCGGACTACCAGTATCGAACCAGGAACACTGATTGTTCTATGTTCCCTAAATATTCTCGATCAGCTAGGGTTCGTGCTGAGATATGAATTTAAAATTGCAGGAGAATTCAAGGAGTATTCAATGACCCAAAAACAATTTTTCAAGGAGTAGTGTTACCTGATTTTTTACTATAACTATATGGACTCCTGCATGACGTAAATGATATTCAAGGAGTAGCACGAACCCTGAACCCACGAACCCATAGATGGCCCAATGGAAGATTAGCCAGGCTAAATTGGCTCCATCTTTAAATAAAGTTTATTATTATTATTATTATTATTATTATTATTATTATTATTATTATTATTATTATTATTATTATTATTATTATTATTATTATTATTATTATTAAGTTGACTAAGTTGCTGAAATAAATTTTATCATTAATTTTTATTTTTAGTGGCTATGAAATTTTACATCACTTTTAGTGCCTAGGAAATTTTACATCATGTATACCAATAGGCAAGATGCTATTCATACTTTCTATTGCTAAGTGTACTGTTCAGTTCTGCAAGACTTTGGGTCCGAGATGCTATGGTGCATTTCCCACAATGCCTTACGCGTTGAGGCGCACGAGCGAAATGGCGCGCGATTTTCATGCTGAAAGATTTTATCCCAGGTGCTAGAAACAGCATCTATATCATTGCTTTCATTCATGTGGGTGGCTCCTAAAAGAGCCGTTTGTTTTGTTGTGTGTCTTGCTCAAACACTTTACTTCTTCTTGGGAGACTTTGGCGCCTTCTTAGCCGAGGCTTTGGCTCCCTTCTTGGCAGCGGGTTTCTTTGCTGGCTTCTTAGCTGCTGGTTTCTTCGCGGGTGTTTTTGGTTTAGCTGCAGTTTTTTTCGCCTTCTTTTTGTCTTCACCGGTCTTCTTGGTCGACTTCTTTGCTGCTTTCTTTGGTGATTTAGTTGCAGGTTTCTTGGCTGCAGGCTTTTTAGCTGGCGTTTTTTTGGCGGCGGGCTTTTTGGCGACAGGCTTCTTGACGGGCTTCTTCTTCTTCGGTTTCTCTTCTTTCACGGCCTTGTTCAACTTAAACGAACCAGATGCACCCTTTCCTTTGGTGTGTAAGATCTTTCCGCTCTCAGTCATACGCTTCAGGGTCATCTTAAGGTGTACAGAGGCGTTTTCTCCGACAGTGAAGTTGGCTTCGATGTACTTTAAGATGGCTTGGCGGGAAGATCCTGTACGCTCCTTCAAGGCACCCAACGCGGCCTTCACCATTTCGGCGTACGTTGGATGCTCAGCTGGCTTCTTTGCTTTCTTGGCTTCTTCAGTCATCTTGAATTCTTGTCTAGATTTCTTTCTTGATACAACTTGAGTATGGATTAATAAATCATGTTAGTGCGCGCTTTCTTATTTATGTCATCTTCACGGACGTCCGAGAAAGCACCTTCAGTGTCATCATTGTTCCAATATGGCGCCAATCGAAAATGTGTTTGTTGGTTGACTTTGACTAAATATTTTAGTTGAAAGGATTATTTCTATTGAGCTGTAAATTTATTGGAAGTAATAAAATCTCATAAACTTTTTTTCAGTCTCATTTTTAATTCAAAGTTCTTGCTATAGAATAAGTTATGGAAGATTTTGTCAAACGTTTTTGCATTTCCTTGTGATGATCTTCACAAGTATTTGCCAATTTTGAACAACCAGGCTGTTAAACTCGATTAAGTGTTCTTTATTATGGTAGAAAATTTATCTGGCTATAGGATTTTCCGAAGTCTGTGTTGTCTATCAAGCGTTTTCATGAAGAATTTAGAGCTTTTGCGGAGGATCACAAACACACCAAAGTGCGTTAGTGGATGTCGGCACAAGTCGTGCTATACAAATGATCTTTGCTTTAAGAAGAAAGCCTTCAAAATCTAACAAACGGTCTGGAAACTTGATAGGGCTCTTCACATTCTTTCTAAGAAATACTTTTGACTTTTTTCTTGAGATTTTCTCACAGACGTTTGTGTCTTTCTTTGTCAAACAGACAGCGGTTGAGTACTCAACTAGGATATCGAGAAGCATACTTTTTTCTCCGTTATAGGATGTTTTTTTATTACTCGTTTTTAGTTTGGTAAAGCAGTTCATCAGAAAAAAGAGACTCTATTTTATACCATTGCTTTGGGATATTCTGACAAGGAAAATGCGGCATTTTTGTAGCCTGCACTTTTGTTACCGTTTGTGGTTTCGCGCCAAAACAAGAAACCGGTCACTGCAGGAACATGCGAGTAAAGTCGACAGATCTTTTAGTTTTGAATTGTACACGTTTCATGATACAAATAAAATTTAAGTCAAAAAGGAGTTGGGAAATGTGAATGTGCTTGCATTGATATATTGATCAGTCTTGTTAATGTGTTTGGCACTAAACGCTGTACATTGACATGATAGATCTTTGAATTAGTATAGTTTAGGAGTGGGATATTTTATAGCGGCTCTGTACTGGTGTTTGGTCAGCTGGACTTGTTTTCAAAACGTCTGAGTCTTATGCATGGGGTTTCATGAGGCTCATAAGCTTATGTCTTGCCCATTTATTAGGTTTGATTTATTAATACTGTATTATAGCATAATTCATTGACTTTATTAACATGTGGTGGCTCCTAAAAGAGCCGTTTGTTTGTTTGATCTTGTGAAGTCACTTAAGCTCTTTCTCCTCGGATTCGGCGGGCAAGCTGAATGTCCTTGGGCATGATAGTGACTCTCTTGGCGTGGATTGCACACAAGTTGGTGTCTTCAAACAGACCAACCAAGTAAGCCTCGCTAGCCTCCTGAAGGGCCATCACAGCTGAGCTCTGGAAGCGAAGATCTGTCTTGAAATCCTGAGCAATCTCACGGACGAGACGCTGGAAGGGAAGCTTGCGAATGAGAAGTTCTGTAGATTTCTGGTAACGACGGATCTCACGAAGAGCGACTGTGCCGGGCCTGTATCGATGAGGCTTCTTGACTCCACCAGTTGCTGGTGCACTTTTACGTGCAGCCTTTGTGGCTAGTTGTTTTCGGGGAGCTTTTCCTCCGGTAGATTTTCGCGCGGTTTGCTTTGTACGAGCCATGGTTTAACTTGTTCGGTTATCGAAATGATATAGGAGAATACGGTATCCTTACAATTTTATTCTAGCCGCGCTCTATCCTGATTGGTTAACAAAAAGTTACGATTTGATTGGGTAGAAGTATGTTGCTCTTAATCTGATTGGTTGTCGTCTGATCCCGCCGTGATTCAAAAAAACGTATTGCTTCAAGCTTACATTTCTTGAAACCATAATAAAACCATAGTTTCTAAAATTCTTCTTTATCTTATATCATCTGACATTTTGTAAGAGCTAAATCTACCAGATGGTGAAAACTCTTTAGCCTCCCTCTAATATTAGGCGAGAAAATAAGTGGCAAAGTTAATGACCTTGATCCTGAGCATTCAAACATGGATCACAATGGTGCCTCATTCATTAGCTGATGACGTTACACTTATACTATTTGTTCAAAGTTCAATTAGAAATTGTGCTGTATGCTGTTCTCTTTCTGGTTCGACATTTTACGCTATAAAGTAGTCGCAGGCATGAAATTATTCATCATTACTCAGGTAACGAAAGCTTAATCAAAATGTCTGGTCGCGGTAAAGGAGGAAAAGGTCTAGGAAAAGGAGGCGCCAAGCGTCATCGTAAGATCCTTCGGGATAACATCCAGGGCATCACAAAGCCCGCCATCCGTCGTCTTGCTCGTCGTGGTGGAGTCAAGAGAATCTCTGGTCTGATCTACGAAGAGACCCGTGGTGTCCTCAAGGTTTTCCTTGAGAATGTCATCCGTGATGCTGTCACCTACACCGAGCACGCTAAGAGAAAGACTGTCACTGCCATGGATGTTGTCTACGCTCTGAAACGCCAAGGACGTACCTTGTACGGGTTTGGCGGTTAGATGAGTCTCTCATCTCAAACACAAAACAACGGCTCTTTTAGGAGCCACCAAATATGAATAAAGTCTTGTGCCTATAAATGCTATCACAAGTACACTAGTTTTATTCCATATCAAGCCCTCTTTACAAAGTATTACCACGTTCCTTTTTGCTGAAAAAAACTAGCCCTCTTTACAAAGTATTAATACGTTCCTTTTTGCTGAAAAACTATCTTCATAGTCTCAACTGCAATTGATTTTGAACAGAACTACACAGCCAAACTGCAAACCATTTCGAAGGAACTACGCTGCAGCATTACCAATAAAGTCCTTCACCTTCGCTAATAATAAAACACTTGACCAAGCCTATTAGAACTACGTTTATTTCTTTTACTAGCATTGCATTCCCGCCTCATTCCGCGTGCTGCGTGTTAGAAATTTAGAATTTTGGTGCCTTACTGTCTAACGGCCAGAATACTGTCGGAAGGTATAATACTAATAATGCTAAATGCTAACAGTATGGCGTGCTGAAGCTTTCTTTTATATGAATTAGATATGCAAAGTTTCCAAAAAGCAGTTCTTGATCTTGGATATTATGCCCCTTGAGAATGGTAGTTGGATTTTATAGTTATTTAGAGTGGGAAGACCACATATTCCTTATGTCTGTCTCAAGCACTTTCACATGTAAACCCCTTGCACGCTACTCAGTCTAAACAAAGAACAGCAAGCTTTTAAGGCGCATTCAAAAAGATTGTATTTTTTTAAGGCATAATCTTGAAATCATGTTAGAAAGCATAAGACCACGATCTTTCGATTCATGTGGTGGCTCCTAAAAGAGCCGTTGTTTTAGTGTTTTAAACAGTTAAACTGTTTACTTGCTGCTGGTGTACTTGGTGACAGCTTTGGTTCCTTCACTGACAGCGTGCTTGGCCAGTTCACCAGGGAGAAGAAGACGAACAGCGGTCTGAATTTCCCGAGATGTGATGGTGGATTTCTTGTTGTAGTGAGCAAGGCGGGAAGCTTCACCAGCGATGCGCTCGAAGATATCGTTGACAAAGGAGTTCATGATGCCCATGGCTTTGCTGGATATACCAGTGTCAGGATGGACTTGCTTCATGACTTTGTAGATGTAGATGCCATAAGTCTCTCTTCTTCTTGATCTCCTCTTCTTCTTGTCACCAATCGCGGCCTTCTTGCCGGCTTTCTTTTCACCTTTCTTTCCAGCGGCGGGTTTAACAGGCATCTTTGTTTACGAAGTATAGTGGTTTGATCGATATAATCAAAGTGTAGATGAACTTGAATCAACTCGTATTTATATCAAAATCGAAAGAGATTAATTAACATGCGGATCACAGGTATCGAAAGCTGATTGGTGGAAATAAGGAAGATTAGATTTCATGCTGACATAAGTGACCTTCTTTGATGACACTTGTCTGTGATTGGTGGATTTCGATCTTACTTTACTCGTGGTTTTGCTATAAATACTCTCAAAGATCCTATTCAACATTATATTCTGTCTTTGAGTACGAGATTCAAATAACGATTTCAAAATGTCTGGACGTGGAAAAGGAAAAGCCAAGGGAACAAAATCAAAGACCAGATCGTCTCGCGCTGGACTCCAATTCCCCGTTGGTCGTATTCACCGCCATCTTCGTAAAGGAAACTACGCTCAGAGAGTTGGCGCCGGTGCTCCAGTTTACTTGGCCGCCGTTCTAGAATATCTTAGCGCTGAAATCCTTGAATTGGCCGGTAACGCTGCCCGCGACAACAAGAAGACCAGAATAATCCCCCGTCACTTGCAGTTGGCAGTAAGGAACGACGAGGAGTTAAACAAGCTTCTCGGTGGAGTCACCATTGCTCAAGGTGGTGTGTTGCCCAACATCCAAGCTGTTCTTCTTCCCAAGAAGGCCGAAAAGAAAAGCTCGTAAACAGTTCGACTGTTTAATACACAAAAACAACGGCTCTTTTAGGAGCCACCACATGATGCAAAAGATCATGACTTTATGCTCTCTAGATATAATTGTATACAATTATTTGCTACCAGTAATAAAATACTGCTTGCTTACACTAACGACTGCGAAAATACTAATGGTACCCCCTTTTGTCAAGTTGATATTTTTGGCGGTAACTTTTTACATGTAATTTTCATAAAAAAATACAAAATTTCGATTTGTCCTTTCGGGTTTTCATATTTAACAACTTGTAATCATGTAATCAAAAAAGCCGGTACGGATGTTTGATGAATACCAGTACAAGAAAAATATAAAATTCTTGGAAATCAAGCAAATCAACTCGGCTCTTTGCGAACAGAGAAGTCACATAGTTAGGTGAAAAATATTTCGGCCGAGTATACGTATATGTTTCAGGACTCATTTGTGATGGCATTTATAGGCACAAGACTTTATTCATATTTGGTGGCTCCTAAAAGAGCCGTTGTTTTGTGTTTGAGATGAGAGACTCATCTAACCGCCAAATCCGTACAGGGTACGTCCTTGGCGTTTCAGAGCGTAGACAACATCCATGGCAGTGACAGTCTTTCTCTTAGCGTGCTCGGTGTAGGTGACAGCATCACGGATGACATTCTCAAGGAAAACCTTGAGGACACCACGGGTCTCTTCGTAGATCAGACCAGAGATTCTCTTGACTCCACCACGACGGGCAAGACGACGGATGGCGGGCTTTGTGATGCCCTGGATGTTATCCCGAAGGATTTTACGATGACGCTTGGCACCTCCTTTTCCTAAACCTTTTCCTCCTTTACCGCGACCAGACATTTTGATTAGGCTTTCGTTACCTGCGTAATGATGATAAAAATTGCCGCTTACGACTTCTACTTTATAGCGTAAAATGTCGAACCAAAAAGAGAACAGCATACAGCACAATTTGTAATTGAACTTTGAACAAATAGTATAAGTGTAACGTCATCAGCTAATGAATGAGGCAGCATTGTGATCCATGTTTGAATGCTCAGGATCAAGGTCATTAACTTTGCCACTCGTTTTCTCGCCTAATATTAGAGGAAGGCTAAAGATTTTTCACCAACTGATAGATTTAGCTCTTAGAAAACATTAGATGATGTTAGATAAAGAAGAATTTTAGAAACCATGGTTTTGTTATGATTTCAAAAAATGTAAGCTTGAAGCAATACGGTTTTTGAATCACGGCGGGATCAGACGACAACCAATCAGATTAAGAGCAACATACTTCTACCCAATCAAATCGTAACTTTTCGTCAGCCAATCAGGATGGGGTCCAGCGAGTATAAAATCGTAAAGACGCGTGATTTCAATTCAAACACTTCGATTGTCCAATAACTAAAATTATGGCGCGTACAAAGCAAACTGCCCGTAAATCTACCGGAGGAAAAGCTCCCCGAAAACAACTTGCCACCAAGGCAGCACGTAAGAGTGCACCAGCAACTGGTGGAGTCAAGAAGCCTCATCGGTACAGACCCGGTACCGTCGCTCTTCGTGAGATCCGTCGTTACCAGAAATCAACCGAGCTGTTGATCCGCAAACTTCCCTTCCAACGTCTTGTCCGTGAAATCGCTCAGGACTTCAAGACAGATCTCCGCTTCCAGAGCTCAGCTGTGATGGCCCTTCAGGAGGCTAGCGAGGCTTACTTAGTTGGTCTGTTTGAGGACACCAACTTGTGCGCCATTCACGCCAAGAGAGTCACCATCATGCCCAAGGACATTCAACTTGCCCGCCGAATCCGTGGAGAAAGAGCTTAAGTGACTTCACAAGATCAAACAAACGGCTCTTTTAGGAGCCACCACATGTTAATAAAGTCAACGAAATATGCTTGAACTGTTCCAAACACATAATCAAACTCTAAACCGTTTTACAACAGATAAAAGGCCGTATTCTTTTAAATTTATGCTTTACTAATACAGGCTTCCCAGGGGTCAGGGAATACGGTGAGGTTTTTTTTATTTAGTCCGGGAAATTCAGATTTAGACATGGTTCGCACAAGCCTTGAAAAGTCCTTGAAAACGTCTTTAGTCCTTGAATACTCATTGAATTTCGAAAATTTGATTTTTGTCTTTGAAAAGACCTGGAATTTTTTCAGTGTCTCCTTGAATATTCCAGTTTGACCTTGAATTTTGTGGGTGCTTTTGGTATAATCCTTAGCCCAATAACAAGAAAAATCTTAGTCATCAATCATTTCTTGTAAATAAACTTGGGATCTTAGGATCAGTGCCTTCTCTTCTTGCTCTTTTTAAAACTGTGGAAAACCCTGGCGATGAGTTTCTCTAGTTCCCATTGTGTTTTGGGTAATTTTCAAGATGGTGTACGTGTGGCTTCTTGCTTTTCAGGAACTTTCATTATAAAATAAATTCGAAAATAGTCCTTGAAAACCCCCAAAAAGTTATTGAAAAGTAATTGAATAGTACTGGAATTTTTCCCCTGAATTTCTGTATGAACCATGTTTAGAGTTAAATGATGCACTACATCCACCCCTGACTGGAAATAGTATATTAACTATTACCAGTCATTTTGAAAAACTAAATTTCCTACACTGACCATTCTGCACAAGACAAACAAAAAAAAATTATATGTTTTGTCCACAACAAATTTCTTTATCTACCATGACAATCACATGAAATTTTTTTAAAGGCCCCCCTGACAAAAAAATATTTTTTTAAGGACTCCCCTCATTCTAAAGAAAATTATTTCAATACCCCTCCCCCCCTCCCTACAACAAAAAATATATAAATATTAAAATAGAATAAATAAAATGTAAAATTTATTAACAAATTCCCCAAAAGTGTTAAAAATATAATTACATGAATATAAAATATAGATATTAAAATATAAATAATAAACAGAATAAACAGAGCTTTAAATCTACAACTTGCGTGGTTTTGCTTCACATTATTCTACATATAAATATAAATTAATATAAAGAAGAGACATAGACAAGTTGAAAGCAATTCAAAACAGTAGAGTGCATTTCATATAACCGTGAAACAGTTTGCTAACAAAATAGTGCCAAATCCTCTGTCTTCTATTGTTAATTTAGTACAATTTTGTGCAATTCCTTACAAAGTGTTTCACGGTTTTATGAAATGCACTCAAACAGAAATTGAAATTTGTTGTATGGTATATTTGTTACCTTATCTGTCTTATGAAATTTCTATACCCCCCCTGATAGCCAAGAAATTATTTCAATACCCCCCTTTTCAGACTTGGAAAAAATTCAAGGCCCCCCATTTTATCACCCAATCCCACCCCCCCCCCCTGCCATAAATAATGAACGGTCCCTAAAGTTCTCTAAAGTAAATTGGCGGGAAGTAGCCACCGCTGGTGTGAATCTGAACTGACCCTGTGTCTAACGGTGTGTTTGTTGCTTGAGCGGCAACTCGAATTTCTTGAAGGCAGAGCTCCGTCGAGCCAAAATAGAAAGGTAACTACGTTTCTAGATGAGTGAAGAATTGGTTTGATTCAGAATTATGGTGATTCAGCTTTCCACGGTCGTGTAGTTGGCGAGAATACTCTGCCAACGTCGCCAAGGAAGTCTGAAAAAAAGATACATAATGGACCATAATTTTATGTAGATGACAAAGATTCTCACCAAAACAAGCTTCGTGGATCTTGATGAGCACTTTAATCTTTTGAACACAATGAAATAAAGAAAGGATATAACAATCATTAGAAATATGCTGCCAAAGTCAGGTAACAAACACATCTTCGCCGTCGCCATGTTGAACGACCGATTGTAGTCCTGTTTCCGCGGAGGTCCGACATCGCCCATAAATAACCACAGACCGCTTATCGCGCCATTCTTTCTGCTTGATTTCAAAGAGAAGAAGTGTTTTTATAAGTTAGTGAGTAAATTACAAAATGTCTGACGCTGCAGCACAGAAGAAATCGAAGGCTAAAAAGCCCACCAAACCCGCCGATCATCCAAAATACGTCGACATGATCAGTGCTGCTGTGGCTGCCTTGAAGGAACGCAACGGATCGTCCCGACAAGCCATCGAGAAATACATCAAGGCCAACTACAAGGTCGGAGACAACGCCGGAGTTCATCTGAAACAGGCCCTAAAGCGTATGGTTGCGAATGGAAAACTCGTGCATACCAAAGGCACAGGTGCATCTGGTTCGTTCAAGCTCAACAAGGCGGCTGTCGAAAAGAAACCGAAGAAGAAGACCGTCAAGAAACCTGCAGCCAAGAAAGCCGCGGCCAAGAAACCTGCTGCCAAGAAACCCGCAGCCAAGAAACCAGCAGCCAAGAAACCCGCTGCCAAGAAAGCAGCTGCCAAGAAAGCAGCAGCAAAATCTCCAAAGAAGAAAACTGGAGATAAGGCCAAGAAAGTGACCAAGAAACCCGCTGCCAAAGCGAAGGCCGGGGCTAAGAAGCCAGCTGCCAAGAAATCCGCTGCAAAAAAGGCAGGCAAGGCTAAGACAACCAAGAGATCGGCCAAGGAGTAAAGAAGTCACACACATCTACACAATCGAACAAAACGGCTCTTTTAGGAGCCACCCACATGAATGAAAGCAATGATATAGATGCTATTTCTAGTACCTGGAATAAAAACTTTCAGCGTGAAAATCGCGCGCCATTTCGCTCGTGCGCCTCGATGCGTAACGTAAGGCTCTGTGGCAAATGCAACATAGCATGTCGGGCCCAACCATTGTAGCAATAGAAAGTATGAACAGCATATTGCCTATGGTATACATGATGTGAATTTCCTAGCCACTATAATAAATAATAATAAAATTTATTTCAGCTGACTTAGTAATAGAATATTTAGGGCATAGAACAATCGGTGTTTATCCTGGTTCGATACTGTCGAGATACTGGTAGTCCGACTGTCACTGCACGGAAGCATATACAAAATCCAACTGCAGGTTGATCACTAGAGACATATAAAACTTTGTGTTGGAAGAACGGTATGGATATAAAGCACAACGGTCGTAACTATCCTCTCTTCACACAGTGTCGTCCACAGCTAGGCTGAGAAGTCGAAGAAGAACAATTTTGTCGATTCTTGAAAGGCCAGAAATCATTCCAATTCTGAATCCAATAGGCAGGTAGTTAATAAACAGGGAAAACACTCACAAATATAACGAATTTACCTGCAATATTTATCCCTCTACATCTCCTCCCTTTTAGCGCGCAAATGCAATGATGGAACGGGCATGTCACTGTGACGTCATGCACGTGCGCTCAAGTATGCACATTGTTTATATTTGACATATTATTTATTCATCAATGACAAGAAAACATGCAAACTTCTTGTCAATTTTTTTTAGTATTTTGCATATGGACTACATATTTTACAATGCTTTGAGGACGACTATATACGAGTTTAAAAAATTCTGAATGAATGGAAATTTTAACATCGTGGAAACATGCCGTTTTGCATGGAGCAATGTTGTCTTGGTCACCACAGGGTATGTTAAGGGTAGAAGTACCTCCCTAGGGGAATGCCACCTTTCTTTTATTGCATGTAGAGCTTGCGCGTTCCATTGAGCCCAGGCATAGTGTGCACTTTTTGGCAAAGAGATTAGGGGGAGGGGAAAGTGAAAGAAAGTCCATTTTCTTCACTCCCCCCTTTCTTCACTTCCCCATTCCTCCCTAAAGAGTGCCAGCCACCCATGCAGGCTATGCCTTAAGTTGAGAGTCTCTCCACTTGAAAGACACCCAAGGTATAGTTAATTGCAAGTGGACTGCACCACCTGATTTCCAATCCCACCAACATCAATCAACATCTTTGCTAATGGACGGCTTTACTGTTGCTTTACTGTTGATAACCAGTACTTCCACAATAACAGATTTTGTGCACAAAAGCCTATAAAGTAGTCAGAAAAGCACATCTATGATATGACCCTTGACCATCTTGCTAGGGGCCGGGGAGAGAGGAGGAGTCTGTGATTTCTATATAAGTACAAGAGTCTGATTGTTGTAGCCTTATAGTTACCAAGTACATGATTTGGACCTCTAAAAGGTGCGACCATCATCCTTATCCAAATATCAAGGAGTTCCTACTGGCTAGAAACCAGGCATTGATTTATTTGCATGCAGCATTGCTATCCACTAACTTACAAGTCAGTTTAATTTTAATATAAATTTTTATTAATAGAGTGTTAGTCCTTTCGTTAGAACAGTGAGAGAGAGTGAGGAAAATCTTGCTTCATAACAAAGTGCAAAGCTAGAAAACTCACAGAATTCCTTACAAAAACCATAAAAATCAGTTTTTCTAAGGAAGTGATATTCATAAATAAGTCTGTTCGAGAGATTAACTAACGTCTTTGCTGTACAAAACAATAATTCCTAGACGCCTGAATTTGAAGAATTTAAAAAACACCTAAACCTAAGGGGCCTCTAGCAGGAGCTATGTATGGGAGCATGAAGACAGTACTCTTAGCACAAACGTCTTTCATTCTCTTGGCTTGTAAGGCTGAATATTTATAGTTCATCTTTTGGTTCTGCAGGGGCTTCTTTCTCACCCTATGGAAAACAATGCAAAAATTTGA
This sequence comes from Telmatactis stephensoni, assembly GCA_029948255.1. Classification (NCBI taxonomy): domain Eukaryota; kingdom Metazoa; phylum Cnidaria; class Anthozoa; order Actiniaria; family Isophelliidae; genus Telmatactis; species Telmatactis stephensoni. The sequence continues at coordinate 141,485 of JALIZF010001632.1, read as the reverse complement.
TTAGTTTTATAAACATGGGGTAACCAACAAGTAATGAAATTCTCTCATGTTTTCCTCAATACAAAACCCCCTACCCTACCCTATGAAGGTGAACAAACCCTGCCTTTTAGGCACCCCTGAGAGGGGAAGGGAGGGGAGAGGGAGTGAAGTGAGGGGGGAGGGGTAAAGAAGGAAAGGGAGTAATACCATTTATTTACCTCAATGTCATCTTCTTTAGCATCTGTTTTTGGTTCTTCTTTAGCTTCTTCTTTAGTTTCCTCTTTAGTTTCTTCTTCTTTAGTTTCTTTAGCTTCACTTTCTTCTGCAGGCTTTTCTTCTTTGCTGTCTTTGCTTTCCTTATCTTCACTTTCTGCATCCACTTCTTCTTCTTTCTCTTCCTTTTCTTCCTCCTCATCAGGTTCAACTTTAGCTTCAAGATCAACGTTCATGCTGAGACGAAGCATTCGCTCAATTCGCTGAGCAAAGTCTTGTGAATCCTGTTAAATGATTTGTATTTAGATCAGTGAATGACAATACTGTAGTTTTATACTTTTATAGTAGTTTTGATTTATATATTTGCTATATTGGTGAAAGGATTTGAGCATTACCCAGTAATTTTACAGATTCAGATAATTTCAGACAATGCATGGTTTTCACAAGCGACAGCAAAAGGTGAAGCAACATATGCAGATTGATTTCATTGTATTCTCTTACACCTAGGTGAGAAATGCAACACGTGTTACTTCTGCTTCTATTTCCATCACTCGTGAAAACCAGGCTTAAATATAAAAAAATGGAATGGTGATGGTCTACAATGTAGTCTGGCAGAGACTTCATTATGTTTTCTTGCTTTTAAAGTGCTGTTCTTCATTTTTCAAGTAGTACAATGTTCATGAAGCTAGGGATATGTGGAGCCAGTGGGGATGTGTTCTTCAAGAAACAGAGCAATGACTGTATGTGTGGTGTAGCTACCTTAACACGCATACACACATGCGTACTTCAGAGGTTGGGAAAATATGAGCGAACTATTGATTATCTGGGGAATCGGGATCATTTCTCTTCATCAAGATGTCTTTTCACTGGCTATGTGTAGCTCTGAAAAACTCCTGACTACACCAATGGTGCACAGCATTTTCTCAACATCAATATAGTTAGTCTCCTTCACAGCCAAATCTTAACTCATCATGCAATGCTCCACTGTGCATTGCGTGATGAGACTAAACATGGCTTCGAAGGAGACTATATAGTTGTTAATTTCATTGTTTTCATTTTTTTCTGTCCTATTATTCATTTTACATTGTTACATAATTATCATCCAAATTTTACAGCGGTTTGCAGCGGAGCGTTTAATGCAAACTGTTTCAGCGTTTGTTTTTCGCGTTTGAACTCTACGTTGTCAGGGTAAGTTTCGATTGTTTCTAGGGGGCGGAGACTACGTTTCGCACGTTTCGCACGTGCTTTTGAAGTATTTCTCCCGTCTTGATCTTCACACTCTATATGGCAACTCAATCATCGGCTGAGTTCACTTCGCTACAAAAATGTGGAAAGTCAGTAAAAGTGGAAGAACTTATTGTCCTGGAAAAGCTTTGTCTCAGGACATTAGAACGAACATCATTGACAAAATACTTAAAAGTGGAGGAAGTGTGAAGATCAAGACGAGAGAAATACTTCAAAAGCACGTGCGAAACGTGCGAAACGTAGTCTCCGCCCCCTAGAAACAATCGAAACTTACCCTGACAACGTAGAGTTCAAACGCGAAAAACAAACGCTGAAACAGTTTGCATTAAACGCTCCGCTGCAAACCACTGTAACTGTTCACCACAGTGGGACATCAAGTTTAGAGAAGGGGAAGTCTAGGAAAAGAGTATAGACTAACCTTGACTAAATATCCTGATCGTAGAGTTGCAGTCTCCAATAAAACACGTGATAAGTCTTTGGCAGTCTGATCATCCTTGTTGGCTTCAACTCTCTTGAGAAGTTCTTTGATAAGGGGATGACGAGGATTGACTTCGAGAGTTTTCTTTTGGGTGGCATAATATCTAAAAAACGTTACAAGGTCATGGTTAATAGTATTCCATAGCATCATGTTGATGATGATGATCATCGTCATCATCATCAACAACAACAGCAACAGGCAGAAACAGCAGCAACAACAACAGCAACAACATACTCATCACTCATTAACATCAATAACTTAACAAAGCTTTTCTAAAAGGTTAACATCTACGGGATGCCTCACAAACTCTGGATAGATAGTCTTCAGAAACTGGGTTCATCACATTTCTATAGCAACAAAAAGCATTTGCGAATGTTGCCAAGCAACCATAGCCTACTTACTGGTTGCTAGGGTCATCAGTCTTGGCATAAGCCTGAGCTCTCATGATACGTTCCATGTTACCAGACCATCCATATGAGCTAGCAACAAGGGCACATGGTGATCCTTCCAGTCTCTCAGAGATGGTGGCCTTCTCAATCAAGTCTTTGAGGGAATCCTCCTTCAGCCATTTGAGAAGAGGCTCATAGGTCTTCTCCAATTCTTCCTTCTTCTTCTTTTTCTTATCAGAGTCTTCTCCAACCTTCAGTCCTTCCTTGGCAACGTTTTGGAATTTCTTGCCTTCAAATTCTGGTAGACTCTGCATACAGTACTCATCTACTGGCTCAATAAGGTACAAGACTTCGTAACCTTTCTTGAGGAGAGCTTCAACAAAAGGTGAGGTTTCAACCTAAAATGGGTCACACAAAGTTAAGGACAGTGTCATGAAAAGATGTTCATGCAACATATTTCCTCCCATTTTCAAACATCACAAATCACAAGTTTCCTTACAGTAAGATAAAAACACACTTACCTCTTGGCGTGAATGACCAGCCATGAAGTAGATAGCTTCTTGTTTTTCCTTCATTCTTTCAACATACTCAGCAAGGCTGGTGAATTCTTTATCAGAGTTGGATGAGTAGAATCGGAGAAGTTTGGCAAGACGGGTTCTGTTGGAGTGATCCTCAATAACACCAAGTTTAATGCTAAAAGAAAATAGGAATATTAGTAATGTGTGTTGAGTTTCTTTGAGTGTCAAATGACTTGGAAAACATTTGAACTGCAGAAGGGTTTCAAATCTATAACCAATGAGCTCCTGTGGCTCCCATGGTGAGCAAGGTCATATGTGTACTCAAAGAAGAAGAGTGCAGAAAAAAATTAGAAGCTAGCAGTTGAAAGGATACAATCTGTTATCATTAATCAACTGATGGAGAAATCATATATAGTGGGAAATATCTCCAAAAGGCATCTTGTGAACTTAGAAATCAATGTTAACAAGGAGATCTTGGTCAGTGTTTACAGTATATTGTGGGTGTATTCTAAAACCACTGTAAGAAAATCTCCCTACCATTTACATTCCTAAGATTTAAGATACTAAATCACACTTACTTTGTGCTGTATTCTTTCCAGAATTTCTCAACGTACTTATCCTTGGGGATCTTCTTGATCATATCCAAAGCCTTACGTACAAGCTTCTTCTTGATGACCTTGAGAAGTTTGTGTTGCTGGAGTTGTTCACGGGACACATTCAGTGGCAAGTCATCAGAATCAACAATACCTCTGATGAAGTTTAAGTATTTGGGCATCATCTCCTCAAAGTTGTCAGTGATGAAGACACGGCGGACGTACAATTTGATAGCATCCATTTTCTTGCCATATTCAGAGAACATATTGTTTGGTCCAGCTGTGGGGACATATAGGATTGACCTGAAGGTGACCTCCCCCTCGGCAACAAAGTGGGTATGAGCCATTGGATCTTCTGATTCCTGTTATGATAAAACAGTTGAAATGATTAGTTGTAGTAGAAACTGATCCGTTTTATAAATGAAGCAAATGCTTGCCAAATTATATGATATATAAATAGGAGAAGGAATGTAAGAGAATGAATGAACAAATGAATGCAAGCATGCATGACTGAATGAATGAGTGAATGAGTTAAATAATGAACAAAATTATTAAATAAATGAATAAAAATTAATTAAATGATAAATCAATAGATTACAAAAATGAAAGGAATATATGAAATACAAAAATACATTAAAAATCAAATCAATTTTTAGACAGTGTGTATTGCATACTTTAGTGAAAGATTTGTAGAATTCTTTGTATTCTTCATCAGTGACATCTTTGGGTTTTCTTGTCCAGATGGGTTTGTTGGTGTTAAGCTGTTCCCAGTCCCAGATGGTCTTCTCAACCTAAAACATTTGGTAAAGATGGTAAGATAAACCAAACTTCTTTGGATACTTTGATAAATGTGTACATAGTCCAACAAGCACAACCATTACAGCTACATAAAATGCAAAGAAGAGTCAGAATTTCTTACTGTTTTGGTCTTCTTCTTGTCCTTTTCTTCTTCCTTTTCCTCTTCAACTTCAACGTCATCATCTTTGTCTTTCTTTTCTTCCTTCTCATCCTTATTTTCTTCTTCATCTTTCTTTTCATCATCTTTCTTTTCATCTTCTTTCTTTTCATCTTCTTTCTTTTCGTCTTCTTTCTTGTCTTCAGCAGCTTCATCCTTCTTCTCATCCTTAGCAGGCTCTTCTTCAATGGGTTCCTCAACAGACTCAACCTTGCTGGTCCATAGGTAGATAGGGAAGTTGATGAACTGGCTGTATTTTTTGACTAACTGACGGATTGTATCAGGCTCAAGGTAGTCTCTGGCTTCCTCTTTGAGGTGAAGGCTGCAAACAGCATAAAAATCATGATCAGTATAAATTGTCAGGTCAGGGATGAATTCAAATGATTCAAATGATTAAACAACTTTTTTCACACCAATTTCTTTTGTTCAATTTTCCTTGATAATGAAATTCAAATTGATTGATTGATTGATTGACTGATTGATTAAATTCTCCACAGGAAAAATATCTTGCTTCCACCAAAATATCCAAGAGCAAATGTAGTCTATTAGAACTTAGTTCTGATGATAAGAATGGGAAAACACAAAGTGGAGAAAGATCTACCTGACTGTGGTTCCTCTCTTAAGGGTGGGTCCACGGGGATCCTCAGTGATGGCAAATGAGGCAGCATCTGACTCCCAAATGTACTGTTTGTCATCATTGTGTTTGCTGGTGACAATTACACGATCAGCAACCAAGAAAGAAGAGTAAAATCCAACACCGAATTGGCCAATCAAATCACTGGCTTGTTGTGATGATGCGGCTTCCTGATTGGGAAGATTAAAAGGGAAAAATATGCTCAGAGAAAAGTAATTGTCTCACAAGTGTAAAGTTCTGTCGTCATCATCATCATCATCATCATCATATTACTACCTTCTTCATCATCATCTTAAAATGCCACTGGTATTGATGCACCAAATGTTGTCATCATCATCATCAAGCATAATCATAATCATCATTACTTTAAGCATGGCTATCACCATCATTACAAAATATTTTGGTACAATTTATTTACCTGGATTTTGGCAAAAAATTCACTAGTTCCAGATTTAGCAATGGTTCCCAAGTTCTTAACAAGGTCATCTTTGGTCATACCAATACCAGTGTCTGTAACGTGAAGGATGTTATTTTCTTTGTCGGCTTTGATCTTAATTGACAATTCCTCAGTGGCAGATAGAGCATCCTTATCGGTGAGGGACAGAAGGCGAATCTTGTCTAAAGCATCAGATGCATTGGATATAAGTTCTCTGAGGAAAATCTAAACAAAGATAGAAAAGTAAGTTAATTATATATTATAACAGAGATTTCTGTGAGAAAAAATTAATTTACGGACTTTTAAGTGGAACCACAAAAGCGTTTATACAGCTGTGGACAGACATATTTTGTTCATTGATTGATATTGTTCTTGAATGGCAAATGGCTATCAAAATTTGTTAACTTGAAAAACACTGCCTGCTAAAATCAACAAAACTATGAAAACTCTGATTTATTTGATATTCAAAGAGAATGACATTGGCTATTTTTTTATTGGTCAATGTTGATGTCTCATCCATCCAAAACTGTACTATACACATACAACACAGCATAGTGCAGACAATTTCATTGTCATACAAGAACATAACCTTACCTCTTTGTTTCTGTACAGCGAGTTGATAATAAGCTTCATCATTCGACTAACTTCGGCCTGGAATTCATGCTTCTCAGCCTTTTCTCTAATTTCTTTCATTTGAGCAACATTTAAACCATCCAATTTAATTGCTTCTTCCTCTCTCTGTACAGCCTCATCATCTGTTTTTGATCCATCTCTGCTTTTACCAATATCTTCATCTACTTTTGGAGTTTCTTCTGGCTCTTTGGCTTCTTCTGATTTGGCTTCTTCAGCATTACATAAACCTGAAAATTAATTAACAATGAATTGATTAGTTATAGGCTTGCAATAAAGAATGATCTTGCATCACAGACAAAAATGACATCTCCTTCCTAGATGCCATTTTGCCATCACATTCTCTGTAGAGCAGTTTTTGTAAGGGGAATGGGCCCTGCTACACAATGACCACATATCATCTTTGTGTCAACATGAAAAACATTTGAAATATTCCCCTTCACAGTTCTCTGCACCAGGTAGCCATGCCTTTGCATTGAAGTGAGACAAAATGTGAGCTTGCATTGATAGAGACCTGAGAATAATTGTCCTAGGTGTTAAAAAAGGTATCTATCATTGCACGCTCACCGTTCGTCTTGCTTCAATGCAAAGGCACGGCTACCTTTCAAGATGGTGCAGGGAACTGTGAAGGGGACCATTTCTGTTGTAACTAACTTTTGTAACACAGTAAACCATGCCTTGCTATGCCGTGGCTTTGCCATTTTTCACATAAAATTACCTAAAAACTTCTTTATCTTACACCCAGCTAAGCTCACCAAGAATTTTTTCAAATAATTGCTTTTTCCTAAATGATTACATTTGCTTTCTTTTATAGTTAATAGTTAGATTATTCATATTTCAGTGACAGAGATGGCAGAATGGAAGTAAAAAGAATTTGCTAACAATAGAGGTGGTAACAAAAAGAAACATGGACTAAATAAATAAAATTCTCAAAAACCACATGATGCACTTTGAAGGTGTTGATAAACTGTTATCATAATGAATAAATAATGTCATTAACATGTTAAAATTATATGGAGTGATGAAAAAGTGACAAGAGAATTGGGAAAACTAAAACCTATCTTATTTGAGGGAAAGAAATATTTGTTGAATGAATGAAAAAATGAAAGGGAATTGAATATGTGTTATGTTTGGTTAAAGTGTGGGTTTATTTATTCACCTGAAAGATAGTTGTAATAGGTTTTCGACTTTAACAAAGGGAACCTGTTCAACTAGTTCTCCATCTCAAGGACTATAATCCCGAAAGTTAATTGCTGTTATTCAATTGTAATGTGAATTTCTCTCTCTTTCAAAATTCAGATATCTTATTTCTGAGGAAAAAGAAATATATTAAAAAATCTAGACTTGGGTCAAGACATTAGAAATGTATGTGGACACCAGCTTTCAATATTGTTACTGAATTAGTGCATAAATAGTTTATCCTATCGACCAATCAGAGCTTGCCATTTGGGGCGCTTGCCATTTAAACTTTTTAGGGCCAAAAAAAGTTATGCAATGAATGAACAAGATTTTTATATTTCAATTTTGTTTAAAGGAAATAAAATATGCTAGAAGAATCTATTCAACTGTGTTTCTCCATAATACTAGCTAGTATGCTATTGTTAGTGAACAGTTCTACCAGTTTTGTTTTTGTGCAATTTCATCATCGAGATTTCTTTGTCCATTAACTATAAGATGTCTGTGAGCAAATAAAAACTTATCTTAAAATATATAACTGTGTATTTAAAAGTACTAATACAATTTGGCATCCCGCTATCTGGAACTAACTTTACAAGGTATAATCTTTTACACAGTGGTTTTATAAAAGACTGATTTTAGCTCGATTTTAGACATTTTAGCACAAAGAAAACAAATCTAACTTGAATATAGAATGGATACAGAGATGCAGATACTGTACAAATAAAAGAAAAAAATGAATAGAGGGATTGATTTAACTCTCAATGGTAATAAATTCTATCACTTACAAATCGTGAATTTGTATACGACCCAATTTGCGAAAGAAATGAACAAATTTGTTCTCCTTTTGAAATTGAGAAGATCATAGCAATTAAATAATCTTGCAGTTACTTAAAAAGGTACCAGATTTTGAATATAAACATTGCTTAAGGTCGAGATTTCACTCAAAAACCGTAGCAACAAAATACAGCTTTTGAGAGCAAATTACTGGTAAACTCTCACGAACTTGGAAGGCAAAGTTTGCAAGAAGCTGTAATACTGTAAATGAAAGATGAAAGAATACTTCTTTCGATCGCAGTGTCCAGTTATGAAAATAATGTATACTTACTACTAATAAATAAAAGAGCCAATAGGCCCAAAAGATATGTCCTTCTGCCCATCTCTGCGCCAATATTCCGTGTTTAAGCAAGACTAACACTAAGAGTAAAATGTAAACGGTGTTTGATAGAGTAAAAAGAGGAAGTAAAATGTACAAACCAACCACGTTTCTCCACGAGCCAAGAGCGTGGCCCGCGCTTATTGGTCTATTTTGATCACGTGATGCACGTGGATAAATTTGATTGGCTGGGATACCAAAAAGGCTCCAGAAATTCTCATGTTGTAGTGCTTTGTTATGAGAATTTAGCTTATCTAGGTTTGCGAAAATGAATCAAAAACATGCTAACAAAAAATTAAGAATAACTTTTTAACAATAAGCCTCACTGTAGTGAATCTTTGGGCCTTAAAAAAACTAGAACTACGCTTCATAGTTAGAAATTTATGATTAGAATATCTGACTGTGTTATAAATGCCAGGTGGGCACAGCTGATTGATCAAACGTCATATTCTCCTATTTATTTCCTGTAGTTATACTCGGTCTCTTTGAACGACGGGTAAAATTTCACCGGTTCAACTTCAGTGTTATTTATTGCAACCAACTTTTCAAAATTTGTCTTTTCTAAAAGCTTCCTTCCAATACATTCTTATACATAGTTAGTTATATTTCAAGTTCAGCAATGCTTTAACCAAGTTTGACTGTAATCTAAATTTAGAATCAATTTTTTTTTCATTGTTGTAGATAAGAGGGTTACGAAACGATTTTTCTATTATCAAAATGTCGAGAAAACAAATTTATTTATTGGTTAATATTCTATTAGTACTTGCTTTAAGCTTTCAAGTGTCCAATGTTAGCTGTAAAAAAGATGTAAAGGAGCAGTGCAAGACTTGTAATGACATCGTAGAGGCATTCAACAAGGTAAGTAAATTGATATCTCTTTCAAAGCAGCTGAACCAATCCCAATCAATCTCATATTGATCGTACTATTTAGAGCTCTGTAAATTATATTTCTCTCAATAGTGTGAATTATCCCTATGTAGAACAATATTTAGTTGTATAAAGCAATTGATACTTTGTTTTGTTATGAAATGTCACAATTTACTTGTCAGACTTGAAATGGGAACTGCAAAAAGAGGGATGGGTGAATGAATGAATTTTATAAATGATAGGTGCAAAGTGTAACATTGAGCAAATTCACAATTATCATTAACAGGGAATGGAAAAAACTACAAAAGCAAATTTTGGAGGAGGGAACACAGCCTGGGAAGAGAGAAAATTAGGAAGCTATGCAAAAAGGTAACATTAGATATCAAAGAAACAAAAAACCCAATCAACTCACATGAAGAATACAGTGAGCTGGATAGCCTATTGTTCTAAGGGAAATGCTCCATTGACCAGCTCATTCTACTTTTGTGTTTGTGTACTTTTAACCTTTGGTCCCTGATGACGCCATAGACGGTGAAAGCTCAGACTAGCAAGTAAAACATGACAGCAGTAAAGGCTTCACTTGAAAGATTTCCCTGATTTTAAATATTAAATTTTGTATTTCTTGTCTGTTATGTTGCAGTGTTAATTGTTGCTTTTTTGTACTTCTTTTAATAACAATTCACAGCAGAATTTCCTAAGACCTGTACCTACCCTAGGTTATCAGAGACTCCAATTTGCCCTCGTGGGTTCAGAGTTGTGTGAGGCATGTCAGCATCGAGAGTTCATGTACAGTTCTTCGACCAATCAGAATGTGCCTAATTACCAATTATTACATAACTGAGATACCACACAGTAGTGGTAAGAATTAACATGCTTTTTTGATGTTTTCTGCAGTGAAACTAGACTAGTTGAAATAATGGAAGGTCTATGTGAAAGTTCAGCATCATTGGTAGGTGCTACTTTATATCTTGGCAATTTAAAACATTAAATTACAGGGGCAGATCCAGGATTGTCTTCAGGAGGGGGTGCACCATCTTCAGGAGGAAGTGCACTACCATATATAAAATTGGAAACTGCTGAGAGGATATTTTGGAAAAATATAGAAAAAAGGATTTAAAGTCATCTCAGGAGAGGTGTGCACCCCCTACACCCCTTCACTAAATCTGCCCCTGAATTAATTATTTGTTTTTAAATATTAATTCCCATGTAAGTAAGGGAATGTATAGTTCCAGAAAGTATCCATACCCCCACCACGGAAGGAATTTTTAAATGGACCCCCATATCCTCTGGAACTTCCATTTTTCTTCCATACAAACTCTGTAATTTTGTTCTCTCTCTGACCTGCTCAAGATTTTCCTATTCTCCCCATGGTGGGGGTATGGATATATTCTGGAACTATACAATAAGGTATCAAAATCATTAACCAATTTATACTCTAACTTAATATAAATTATATATTAAATTATATAAATTTAATGATTAGTAAAAAAGCATTTGGATTAACTGAGCCATATACATTTTCAAAAGTGTCATTCAATGGTAGAAGAACATGAAGAAACATTGGAAGAGTGGTGGTTTAAACTGTAAGTACTAACTAGAAATATTTTCAAGGTGACCATTAATTTATTTGAATGATTTCATAATTATGTGTACTTATTGACTGAGTGGGAGGGCTGGATGGGAAAATATTTGGCTCAAAGTCATGTTGATGAACTGAGCTACACACTAGTGACTGTCCATACAAATGACCAAGAGCCAAATATTTCCCCATCTGGCCCAATCTAACTATGCCAATAAGCATTTTATCATATGACTGGTTTTTTTTATCACCATTTTATTTCATTTTTGGTGAATGCCCAGGTCAAGGTCCGGATATGGGTTTTTCTGGACTACACATCAGGCTCTGCTTATGTCACTTTTTCTGAAGGTTTTCTTAAGAGCATGTGTGGAGCCAAATACGGGTCATGTGATTATTATCAAACCTATCCCTTATTTCCTAACACTTCATTAGCTATACCACACTTACCGAGAATTTCTTTTTGTACAGTCAAGAAAAAGAGAAAGATTTAAAAAACTGGTTTTGTATTAACAGCATTAAAGGTATGCATATCAGGGCCTTATTTAGCCTCCTCCGCAGGCAACTGTTCACTTTTTCGCTGGGCCTCCTGTGTTAAAGACACGTAGTCCCCAGTCTTTTTTCTTCTCAAAATTCCACACAGGAAGCCCAAAAGGTTGCCTGCGGAGGAGGCTAATCAGGGCCTTACTTTGTGATTTATATTTCATATTGATATTCAGTGAAGACCAAATGCTTTCTTTTCAGTATGTTGCGGTAATGGCACTTATGGACCTGATTGTAAAGGTAAGGACTTATGTCTATTTTGATGTTTTTATTGTTTCCCAGGATCCCAGAAATGGCCTAAAATGTCCTAACTTTGGAAATGTTACCAAAGTCATTTAATATATGCCATACAGAAAAAATGTCACAACACAAAAATTGTCTGTTTCTTCTCCAAGAATGCTAAGTTTTGTCTGGAATCCCTTTTTTGCATGTGTTGGCACCTCCTTTTTTAAAAGTTTGACTCACTAATAATTAATCAAAGGAATGCTAGTGGCTCATGCAAAAAGGAATACAGACTAAAAAGTTGACATTTTTATGGCAAGAAAAACTGCTTTCAGTAAACTGCTAAGTAAAATAGTTATTAAAATTTTATTAATCAAAGTGATGCAGATGATATTACACATATGATAACTGCCATAAATGATGATTGTCATCATGTTTTTCAGAATGCCCCTTTGGCAAAGACAACCCATGTTATGGCCATGGAGATTGTGATGTGAGTTTAAACATTACTAATTACAGATGAATGTCTTCAATTCTTCTTCATACGTCACGTTCAAATTTTATCCTATCGATAGCAGTACACCTGATGTTACTTTCTAGCACTTCCTAAAAAAAAGGTGGAGCACATTCCACCCATGGGTGGAGGACACTGTAGCAATAGGTTAATTTCTGCGACATGACATCTGCCCCCCAGCTATACAATTGGGAAATGACTTAATAATTATTGATTATTATATCCAGGGTGCAGGGACGAGAAGTGGTACTGGTAAATGCAGCTGTAATCCTGGGTATGATGGTGATGAATGCAATGATTGCGCAGATGACTACTTTGAGGATAAAGATGAGAACAATAAAATGCAATGCACACCATGCCATGAGTCATGCTCCAAGGGCTGCAATGGATCAACACCAAAGGATTGCACTGAATGTAAGACGGGATGGGAGAAATCTGAAGAAGAAGGCTGTAAAGGTAAGTAAAACAAATTATGCAAACTGCTTTACAGTACGATGATGCTATTTTCACTGTATACATAATTAACCCTAATCTTGAAATTTGGGAAATGTATCAAATTCTATCATGATTAATTTATCCTGCATGTCTGCAGGCATGATGCAATTGATGGTTGTCTCCTTAAATAGTATCAATTTGTTTGCTTCTTGGCCAAATTCACTGGCGAGCCAACTGAAGGAAAATTTCAACCCACCCACCTCCCCTGCTGGGCAGTTTGCTGTATACCCACTCTTTGCATGCATATTGCCTTAGCATTCATGACATCCTTTCATAACTAAATACTGGCATGGTAATACATGTAGGTATGCAATGAGGATATTTCACTGTCAAGCTCTTCCTACCACGGGCCATCCAGCTCTATGCAGTCATATAAAATAAACTAGAAAATAATGCCCAAAAAGACAAATGACAAGCATAGTTTACTTGCTGTGAACTCATAATGATGATTTATACATGATATAGAAATGATGGTGATAATGATGATGCTGATGTTATGTCTATTACTAATAGATGTTGATGAATGCAAGGATGGTGACAAGTGCAGTGCTGGTGAATACTGTGTAAATACTCCAGGATCATTTAATTGTGAAGGTAAATGTCATAAACTACTATAAATGGATCTTGGATATATGACTTACCAATGTAAAGAGTATGTTCTCTCTTTCTTGCCCCAGCAATGATGTCCTTCATAAGAAACTAGTTAAATGTTCTTCTGAAGTTTCTGCTTAATGTTTGTCAGTTGTTGTTTAATCATTTAAACTTTTCATTGCAGCCTGTCATGAGTCTTGTGAAGGGAACTGTACCAGTGCTGGTGCAAATGGTTGTACGGCATGTAAAGCTGGTTACAATATGACTGAAGATGAAGGCTGTAAAGGTACAGTATGACATAATCCCTTTCTACTGAAGTGTCATTAAGTGGTTGGTAAGGTGCGAGGAAGTGGTTGGTAAGGTGTCAGGAAGAGGTTGGAAGGTGTCAGGAAGAGGTTGGTAAGGTGTCAGGAAGTAGTTGGAAAAGTGTCAGGAAGTGGTTGGTAAGGTGTCAGGAAGTGGTTGGTAAGGTGTCAGTAAGTGGTTGCTAAGATGTCAGTAAGTGGTTGCTAAGGTGTCAGTATGTGGTTGGTAAGGTGTCAGTAAGTGGTTGGCAAGTGTCAGTAAGTGGCTGGTAAGGTTTCAGTAAGTGGTTGGTAAGGTGTCAGTAAGTGGCTGGTAAGGTGTCAGTAAGTGGTTGGTAAGGTGTCAGCAAGTGGTTGGTAAGGTGTCAGGAAGTGGTTGGCAAGGTGTCAGTAAGTGGTTGGCAAGGTGTCAGTAAGTGGCTGGTAAGGTTTCAGTAAGTGGTTGGTAAGGTGTCAGTAAGTGGCTGGTAAGGTGTCAGTAAGTGGTTGGTAAGGTGTCAGCAAGTGGTTGGTAAGGTGTCAGGAAGTGGTTGGCAAGGTGTCAGTAAGTGGTTGGTAAGGTGTCAGTAAGTGGTTGGTAAGGTGTCAGCAAGTGGTTGGTAAGGTGTCAGGAAGTGGTTGGCAAGGTGTCAGTAAGTGGTTGGTAAGGTGTCAGTAAGTGGTTGGTAAGGTGTCAGTAAGTGGTTGGTAAGGTTTCAGTAAGTGGTTGGTAAGGTGTCAGGAAGTGGTTGGTAAGGTTTCAGTAAGTGGTTGGTAAGGTGTCAGTAAGTGGTTGGTAAGGTGTCAGGAAGTGGTAGGTAAGGTGTCAGTAAGTGGTTGGTAAGGTGTCAGTAAGTGGTTGGTAAGGTACCATTAAATGGTTTGCAAGTGATTGCTAGGGTAGTAAGAAAGTAATTGGTAAAAAGACCAGTAAATTAAGGCCAAGCATTCTTCAATTAATCAATTTTAGACCATGACGAGTGTGCAGCAGACACTTCATCTTCTCTGTGTGATAAAGGAACATACTGTAAAAACACACCAGGCTCTTATGAATGTGCAGGTTTGTAATTCATTTGTTTTGCATTTCAAGAAATAACCATATTTAAACATTGTATGCTACTTTGGTAGAATCCTTGATCAAGAAATACAGTTATCAATACGTGTTTGTGAGTTAAGAAATGTTGCTCTGTTTTTAGCTTGTCATGAATCATGTGATACATGCATTGGTGATGGATCAACATCCTGTGTCAAGTGCAGCGATGGATACAAAAGAGAGGAAAACAAATGCAAAGGTAAAAACTTAAGTCTTCCCCGGAGTGGATGAGTTAGTTTGTTTGGGGGGAGGGGGTTGGGGTTTGAGGGGGAAGGTAGTGAAGGGTTTTTTGAAGAGGGGTGTAAGGTTAAAAAAGAAAGGGGGAACTGTAAACTAAGGTAAAAACATAATTTCTATCCGGGATGGATGAATTAGCTCGTATTGGGGAGGGGTGGGGATTGGAGGAGGAAGGGAGGGGAGGTAGTGGAAACGATGATGAGGGGGGGTAGGCTTAGTGAATTGACTTTATTTTCTGTATCCAGACATCGATGAATGCGCTGCAGAAAAAAGTCCTTGTGAACAAGAAAACGAAGTTTGTGTTAACTCTGAAGGATCCTTTACATGTGACTGCCGCGATGGCTACCGACGGAAAGGGGACAAATGTGTGAAAGGTAAAAAGAAAAAGAAAAAGAAAAAGAAAGTCGAAAAATCCGAGTCAGAACTACTCGAAGAAGAACTTCGAAAAGGTCATTTCTTATCAGAGCATCATTTAAAGTTCGGTAGTGTGCTTTATGCCATATTCTTCTTCTTAGTTTTCTTGGCTATAAGAGAAAAAAGCAAAACAGCTCTAGCGGTCTTAATCGTAATTTATGCTTGTGTCGTGTACTACTCAAGAACTCTCTCCAACAGCGGCGAAGAGCAGGAACTGTGAATAGGGGAATCTAGCTTTAATTTGAAATACAAGCTTACATAAAAGATGCACATCTCCAAATTCCGCCAAGAACTTTTTAGGAACTCTAAAGTTGAATATCGCAATTTGTTTTTGCGTTCAGTAGGGTACGCAGCGCTAAGTCCCGCCGTTTTCAAGCCACTAGTTGTACAACAAACACATGTTGCAACCAGCTGAAAATGCACATATTGCAATACGCATTGTTGGTCTTATCTGAAACGCGACTTAGAAGGAGATAAAACGCGAAAGTAAAGCAGATTTCGTATGAGCGTGAAACGGACCGCGCCGTGCCGTAACCGAGTCAGTCAGGGTTGAAAATTCCTGCCGTAACTATGCCATGAGCGTGCGGTGCCGTTTTCACAGTCATACGAAATCTACTCTAACATGACTTAGTGAGAAAGAGCGTTCTGCCGGGAGATGTTCTAATTTTGTTGACGTTTTAGGACAAAAGGTGTAGTTAATACGCACAGTTAGTGTCTTGGTTTAGGTCGCTTTTACGTGTTCCCATCCCAAAGAAATGTAACTGGATTTCTTTTCATTGTTCATGAAATACAAATAAATGGGTTAGGATAAGAGTTTTACGTAATAATCGTCTACGGGTATCCAATATTTATTTTAACATCGAGAATAAAAGAAACGAAATTAGTTTAGTGATTAAGTGTGATAGATAGGCAGCAAAATCGCGTTGTATCATTTTGTGCAATTGATCAGTCGCTCTAGTCGCTCTGCAAGTTACAGCTCGCAAATGTTGCTCTTATTACCACTGCGCACTGGAAATTGTCTTTGTTGCGTGAAGTAAAAGCCCTCTATTCTTTGCACTTTAATTGTAAAGGAAGAACAGAGTAGCTGAACTGCAAAAATGTTTGACAGATTTTATCCAGCTTTATCGTCTTGCGAGATTTGATTCTGATAACTGATTTTCTCTGCTCATATAAACCAGACATTGGGTAAAATCAAGAAAGCATAAATATGCTCTCTTGGTAAAATTCCCTTTAGCAATTCTTTATGCTTGCATCTCTTCCAAAATCTTATCATCATCTTCGATTCTCTCTCTCGTCCTTGTGCTCTCTATCTACGTTCTTGACTCTTCTCTCACAAAGACACCAATAAATGTTCTTCTGTCAACTGCTTTAGGTATGACTGAGTAAGAGTGATTTTGTTTAACCCATGAAATACATAGGGGAGAAAGCGTTGCGTGACGACACTGGTAGCGGCTGCGAGGGAGACTAGATAACCAAGAGTCTACTGAAAACCTTAAGCAACTAAAGCTATTTCGAACGACATCTTGCTAGCAGTGAAAGTTTGGTACAACCATTTGTAATGTTTCAAACCTGCGAAGCCCTACAACACCACAGGGAGCCCACCTATTTCTTTTGAAAAATAGGTTGGCTTCCCGTGACAAAACACCACGTGACGTGCGTCACGCATCACGTGACGTGCGTCTTAGTCCCCCGGTTATCTCCTGGTTATCCTTTTTTTCCCCTGCTATGCTTTGTTTCACGGGTTAAGTAGATCACTCTAACTGTTCCACATCCGGGAAACGTTTTACAAACCCTGGAATTTTACCACTTCAGATTCAGAGAGCGATGAGGACGAAGATGATGAGGAAGATGACGATGATGATGAGAGTGGTGATGATGAAGATGTCAGCGGTGAAGATGATAAAAGCAAAGAAGAAAAAAACGACTGAGAAAAAATCGCAAGATAATGAGCATGAACCACACGAGCATGAAGAAGCTATAGCATGACTAAAATTATTCTAAAATACTTTGTAAAACATCCTGAATTTGTATTATTAATTAAACTTTCAAAAACTGCTTTTCTCTTGTGGATTTATTAAGTTACGTTAAGTTACAGCGATATTCATGCATGATTGGAATTCCTAGCCATCTACCCAAAGTCCTTTCGAGGGTTAGCTTTATGTAAGGTTGGTGTGGCCTTTTGAAAAAGCCAGCTTCTCTCAAAAATATATATCCATGCAAGTTTGTCGAAATTCGGCGAACTCGATAGTTTTATGTTGGCCCGGAACCATGCATGTCGGCCTTGTAACGGTTCTCGATGCTGCATTAGCAAGTGCTTTAGAGAATCTGTATATGTTTTGCGACGGACGATGACGGAAAAGAAAATCCGGATACGCCCTCTGAGTAATGTCTGGAATCATGAAACGGAATTGACAAATAGATTCCATTTTTCTGTGCGTCTGTACTCCAATAAATTCACAGATGACGTCAAATGTGGAAGTGTGAATGAAAGATGTAGCGCTGGAAGAGGAATCCCACCGCGAGGAAATTTCTCATCTACAGCACTGCATCTTTCATCTTTATTGTATCTCAGTGCTACGCGGTGTTTCATTACATCCGTGACGTAGCGAGAACAAAAACGTACGCCACGAGACGAAGTCGATTGGCATGACTGTTGTTCTTACCACATTTTGGCGTCTTCTGTGCATCTATAACAGATTTAAGGAAAAATGATATCTATATGTTTCCTATAATATTCAAACATTTCAACCAATCAGAGCGCGCGAAAATTCAATGACGTCATCTATGCGTGTGTACTGTAATCACACACGCTCGGTAAATCAAAGCGTGCGTAATAAACCAATTATATAAAATAAGTTGCATGTGTGTCCGGGTCTTCACTCGTTATTTGTTGCACGTACGCGTAATGTACAAATTTCAGAACTGTTAAACTCGACTTTACTTCTGAAACCGGTTTAAACGCAATAGCAGAAGTGAGCACACGCTATGTATATTAATTATAACCTCATCTGTCGCACACGTACAGTGGAATATGCGCAGATCATCGCCACAAAAAAATCAGCTCTTCCTTGGTGTTGCAAGGCACCCGAGGCATGAAGACTATAAAATAGTCAAGAACAAACTTTGAACGAAACAATACCCTACAATACAAAGAACTCAAACTCAGAAAACAGTACATCTTGCAACACCAAGAAAGACCCCCCCAAAAAAATCATAACCCGAACATGCATATTTCCTTGAAACGTGTTTAACAATGTGTCCACGTGTCACCCCTGTAAAAATTGCATCGTGGGGGCAAAAAAAAGGCTTGGCCTGCAAATATTCATCGTAAGATGTAACTAAAAATGGCGAAAGGCGTTTCATATTTGACTTTGTCCTTAGAATTAACCTAGCTAGCTAGCTGCGTTCGAAGAATAACCTAAGTATCAGGCTCTAGGGAAGGAGGGAAAAGGGACTGGGGAGGAGGGGAGTATCAGGCCTGAGAGGGGGACGGAGAGGAGGGGAGGGCGAGTGGAGGGAGGAGACTGGCCCATCCCTCTCAATACCCCTTCTTCTCCCTTCCCTTCCCTAGGGCCCCGATACTCAGCTTATTCCAAGAAAAGTTCAACTGTTTGAGGTTCCTGGGTTCAGAGGATAGATTCTAGGAGTTTCAAATTAATTTTACAGCTTCTTGAAACGAACTATTTTATTTACTTTATTTCTAGGTTATTCAGCAGTGTATTAACTATACAAACACTAAAATAATATACATTACGAACTACTATTCTATCAACGAACCCATTTCGAGGTCATTCTATAATGGGCATTGACGTATTATGGAATAAGTGTTTGCAAGGAAAAATGAGGATTTATTCTCTCATTTGCGTTTGTCTACAAATTTTAAACTAATTACACCTGAATTTTACCTTAAATATGACATAAAAAATCCAACTTGTACAAAGTAAATAGAACACATTTCATGTTATTCTGTTTTAGATTTCTTTTTTAGCTTTTGGGTGATCTACCTTGATCTGACTTGAACAATATTTTCCTCAAACAAAAAAAATATCTTCAGCTTTTTTTGTTTTGTACATTTTTAAAAGTTACTGCTTAATTTCAACTTGCCAACTATCTTCAATAAGTTTTGTAGACTACTTTTTATCTTGTATAGATAGTACTTTATCTATATGTGTAGACAGAATCTTGTCATCATACTACAAAGTCCTACAAGAGATTTGAAGCTTATACATACCAATTTCTGTACTCGGGTTTACTTACTAAACACAGTTTGCAAAAAAATCAAACAGAAAAAAAAACAACTAAAAGTAAAAGTAAATTAATGTGTGTCTCATCAATATGTCTCATATTCATTTAACATGTTTAGAAAAAAAGAAACATTTCAGTGTTTATCAATTAGATACAAGTTATTTTGTAATTTCCTTAATCCGACATTACTAGTCAATCGCAAACGAGTTTTCACTGATAGTGGTGCTCAAAATGACGCCAATGAAAGCTGACCATCCGAGCTGAAGAATTGCCCGACTAATGTTTGACTTGATGTAATGCACAGCGAATGGTCTTATATTTCACCATCTAGATTTACTTCTTTGTACAGTTTCTGCTTGGTTTTGCTCTTTTTAACTACATTTTTAGGTTGCAAGAACTTCATCACAAGTGGGTTCTGAAGGAGCTGCTTTAAACTTTGATGGAGCCAAGAAAGATCTCAGTTCAACATGTTATCTTAAGATAACTTATAAATAAGTCAGCTCTCTTTTTTACACAAAGGTGGCGTTTTTGTCTTTGTCATCAGCAAGTTTCTTTCTGTCATCACCATATTCTTCAATGAAGGAGCCATCCTCCTTAAACTGTGGTCCCTCACCATAATCGTCTAGACTGTCCCGATCATCATCAGAAAGCTGCTGCTTTTCTAGAGATCCTTCACTAGGGTAGGGTGGAGGGTCCATTCTAGGAAACACAAAGACACAAATGAGTTCTACGGCTATTCCACCTATAGTAGAACCTCTTTAATACGGACACCGAAGGGCCACAGAAGTGGTCGTATTACAGAGGTGTCCGTACTATAGAGGTCGGACTTATGACGTAATTCTAAAGTGCACCTAACCCCCAAAAATGTATGGATGTTTTGCCTAGACCAAAAGATCTTTGTCCATAATATAGAGGAGTCTGTATTAAAGAGGCGTACGTACAGAGAGGTTCTTACTGTATTTTCAAAATTACGTGACCATTGTAGACAGTATTTGAAAGGCTTTTTCAGTTTTTTAAGAGAGTGAATCAAATTTCCGATCATTAGTTTTCCATAAAAGAAACCAAAATTGATATCTAAACTGTTTGGATATTATGTAAAGAAAGTTACATTTCCTTTGTTTTTGACTTTAGAAAGCTAAGATTTTGCAAATCACAGCTGTTACGTATTTAAACTGAACACAGACAAGCCTTCACCACTAGTGGTCGCGTAATTTGGAAAATGGGTATAACCGTCATATAGCCAAGTACACAAAAGTGGAGCAAGAAAAACAAAAGAGTTCACAAATGTTTACCGGCTGTTCTAGGAGTACTTTAGCATACACCTATTTCATAAAACATTGTCGGGTAAAAGGCCTCAAGCCTACTCGTCTCACCCGCAAGGGAGTATGGGTAGAAATTAATAAAATCTATAAAACTACAAGACTATTAACACGACTATTCTCAACTAGCTTGCCATGACCTTATGCACAAACGAACTTCATTCGTTGATGTTAAAAATCAAGAACTAAGTTGAAAAGCGAGTAAAGTTTAGTACCTACCCATACTCCTTTTCGGTCTAGTCGCGTAGGCTTGAAGCCTCTAACCCGACAACCTTTTTTGAAATAGGTGTATTTTGACAAGTCTACATGCCTACTGCATCACCACGATCTTTAAAATCATCAACATCGTCAAATAAAAGAGAAGAGAAGACACCCTCTTATAATATTATCCCTGAGTCACAATAAATTGAACCAAGACAAACAGTTACCTATCCATGTCAATATTGTCTTCTTCATCTGGTTCATCCAGGATTCCTGCTCTTGCTTTCTCTCTTTTACCAACTTAAAAAATAATAACAAATTTGTAAGAACACTGGATTTCTCTAAACAAAAAGGATCATTTATGTCTTGTCCAAAAATGGCTGATATCGCAGATACATTCCAAAGACTCTGAGCAAGGTTTCAAAAGCTGATATTAGGGTCGCTTAAACCGCCGTAACTCACCAGCACCATGCTCAACTGACCAAGAAATGTTATTCCAGTCATATAATTGCACAAACATTGACCCTTTCAAAGTATAGAAGCTGAGACCGAAAGGAACACAGAGAAATTTGCTTATTAGATGATTTAAAGAAGAGCATGTACGTGGACGTTTCAAACAGTGACCGAGATAAATTCTTGGTATTTCCAACACGATTATTTTTATGTAGCGAATTCACGGATAAACATATGAACATCCAGATATAGAGTGCTTACAATATATCCGTGAAAAAGTTAGCAAACTAAATTGTACCAAATAGCACGAAATCCTTTGTTTTCTATTGTTTAATTAGTGCAAATTAGTGCAATTTCTTACAAAGTTTTTCGCGGATATATTGTAAGCACTCTATTACTAAACAGTGTACCCAAGAGCCATTTCGGTCTCAGCTTCTAGGTTCGATGATTTTGAAAGGGTCACTATGTTTGTGCAAATAGCTAAAAACACATAGTATGACATAGATACTGTTAATTTGAAGCAAGGGGTCTGGGGCACTTTACACTAAACAGTACATATGGTTTCATTGTGCAGTTAAATGTTATAAACTCACCAGGGTACTTGGCCCCACGTCGTCTCGTAACCAGGATTACAATAAGTAACACAAATAGCAGTAATATAATCAGCACCATTAAGATAATAAACCAAGGGGTCTTGTAAAATGGGGTACTGACTCTTTTTCCAGTACCTTTAAAAGGAAAGAATCAAATACTATTTAATGTTTTTGAACTGCGTTAGAGGGTGACAAATATTAAATCCCAAACTTGTCGAGACTTGTGTTTAAAAAATTAACAAGCGCTAGCCCAAGGCTTTTTCTTGAGTGTTATTTCTAATCCAGAGTCAAGAAGTGGTTGGTAAGTTGGTGGTTAGTGGTTGGGAAACTACCACTGCATGTACATTGTTTGGTTTGGCTTTGTCTATCTCTTTCTCTCTCTAAAACTGTATCTAAGGGGGTGTTTACATGGCACTAGGATCATCCTAGCAGGCGAACCAACTTTTACGTTTATTTTACATGTCCGAAGCATCTACATATTTACAAACAAATAAGTACATTACATTCTGCAATTATTATACTTTGTCATAAACAGGGTATGGTATTTTGAGTTTTTCTGTCATAAACAGGGTAACCGTTTTA
This sequence comes from Telmatactis stephensoni, assembly GCA_029948255.1. Taxonomy (NCBI): domain Eukaryota; kingdom Metazoa; phylum Cnidaria; class Anthozoa; order Actiniaria; family Isophelliidae; genus Telmatactis; species Telmatactis stephensoni. Next base: position 118,854 of record JALIZF010001632.1, on the reverse strand, counting down.
GGATCCCAGTGGAACATCCCCACCCAAATCCTGGTCAAGTACCCCCCCCCCCCCCCCCCTCCCGGGCTATAAAAACATTTGAAATTCCTGTCGTTGCTTTACTATGCCTATTCTGTGCCATTTTCACAGTCCTATGAAATCTACTCTATTTGAAATAGGTGTATAAGTCATTTTAGGGTCAAAGAACATAATATCAAATGATGCCCTATGTTTTGGGTGTTTTTATATTAAGTGGTTATCTCCAAGAAGCTTTACTGTAATCTAACAAGGGTTTACTCACAAGGAAATAAGCAATGGTTGCACAAATGAAGGGTTTCCTGTGAAAACGACCTAAGTGACTTTTTGATGGATGTCCAGACATCGATTTTTCAGCATAGGAAAATTAATTGATATCATTATAGACCATTGGAAAAATTGTCTGAAAAGTCACTTAGGCCGTTTTCACATGGAAGCCCTTCAAATGCAGTGAATGAAATAAGTATAAAAACAGCAGCTTTTGAGCTTTTCCGCATGTCACTACACCTCACCTACTGCTGGCATAGGGCGTCCTAGAGTAGGAGGACTATCAGTACTGTCTCCAAGGTCATTGCTACCCACAGTAACAAACTCATGGAGACTGTCCTTGGCCAAATTATCCACTATGGTCCACCTCTTTTCAAGGTGATTAAACCAACCAGTTTCTTTGAAGGGTAAGTCTTTGGCTATTCAAGTAAATATAATTATTATTAGCAACAACTTCCATTGGATTTAAACCATATTAATCAATCTAATACCAAGGATGTATGTCGCGTATCCGATGCTGCCAACACGGGGTGTGGAACAACGGAGTTCGAGAAGTTAAACCACTTCGCAATCGTGACTTGGCTAAGTTTATTGAAGCGATATTGAAGCGGTTTAACTTCTCGAACTCCGTTGTTCCACACCGCGTTTCGGCAGCATATGTTGGGTGTTGGCTACAAAATGTGATACAGTAAAAACCCGCAACTAAGAACCTGAAAATTAAGAACCTGTTAGCCTAAAATTTGGATTTTATACCCCCTATAAATAAGAACCTATTTAGCCTAAAAATTGAAAACAGGTTCTTATTTTCTAAAATCATATTAGTACATTATAGCTGCAGTGCAAGCTCCTATTTGAAGAAAAAAAGCAGATTCTCATTACTGTAAAAATGAGTTTTTTTACTAGTAATAAAAAGAGTGGAAGGGGTAGAAAATAGTAAATAGGCCAATAATCATCTTGTTTTGCAGCTGAGTTTTCTTTGTTTTTCTCCAGAATTAAGAACCTATTTTAAGAACCTATTTTAAGAACCTAAGGCCAAGTTCAGACGTCGAACTTTTGCCGTGTCGAATCTAATAGTTGCATTTTGTAAATGAGAAGTGCGGCGTCTGAACCTATTGTATTTTGACAGATTTGATTAAGTATTAAATTGAAAAATTCAGTTTAAAACAAATCTGTCCAATTCATTTGGTTCAGAAGCCGTACTTCTCATCTACAAAATGCAACTATTAGATTCGACGCGACAAAAGTCCGACGTCAGAACTGGGCCTAAGTAGCCTAAAATTGTGTTAACTACCATTTATATAAGAGCCTGTTTAAGCTACTTCCCAAAAATGTAGGTTCTTAGTTGTGGGTTTTTACTGTATTTTAGAGCTTGATTGGGTAGAATGAAGGGGGTCGACCACTACCATTAGAACAAAGCTTGTGATTTGTTCAAATAACAAAGACAAAGAATATGTGGATTATGATGAACAATACCTTTTGTTCTACAGGTAAACTCTGTCCTTTGTTTTGTTTTACTGTTCTTTGTTACTTGAACAATTCACAAGCACTGTTCTGACTATAGTGTATACCCAGAATGAGAAAACAAATGCAAAGCCAAAACTGGGGACATTCACCAAGGCCTCAGGGCTGCCAAGAGTTAAAAAGATACCAACCTGTTTCTCTGTATTTAACCTTAAACTTTGTTGGGTAACCACCGGGTGTTGTGCCAAACAGGAATGTCACGTTTACTGCCGTGGTGGAATTGGGTTGAACTATAGGGGCTCGTGGCCTTGATGGCTCTAAAAGTGGAAGATGAGTAGAAGAAAGGTGCTAGTAATTTATTTATTGGTTAAGAGCTTTTCTTTGAACACTTCACCTCAGACGCACACTTGTTTTTGTTCTACATGTATCTATTGAATGTATTGTCAGTCCACTGCCAGGGTTGATTTGAAGGCTTGAATGACCCCCTCCCTCTTTCCTCGACCTTCAAATTCTGAAAAATCTTGACATAAAAGATACATGTCTCTGCATACAAAGGCCGAGGTTTTAGTGTAAAGTTGTCAAGGAGCAAGGATGGCACAGTTAGTTAGTGTGCGGATTTTAGTGCATGAGGTCCAGAGTTCTATCCCCGGATCTCACATCCTTGTTTCAAATTCTTTCCTTTCTGTGTAGCTTTAAGTAGCTTTAAATACCCTTAAAACGGAGCACTGATGGAGATAGAGGAGTTATACGAGCGCACCATCAACCTCAAGTTTATCAGTTACTCAAATTACTGTCACGAGTTATCAACATAAAATATGGTCGCTTTACTTTTGGGATAAATACTGAGCAAGACAGGGTTGGAAGCCAATGGAAATCCAGTGGTACTCATTTGACATAACTTAACTCAATACAGGACCATAGCAAAAAACATTGCCTCGAATTGAATAGTGCGAGAGCACTGTCAAAGGAACATACAAATTCATGCAAGTCTCACATAATTAAGTGTCACAGATATCCATACTTACTGGCTGGTGCAATAGTTGTTACATCAGCTGTCATTACTGGTCCAGGACCAATGATGGTCTTTGCACTAAGGTAGACTACATAGCGAGTTTCTGGGTCCATTTTATCAAAGAGGTGTTCAAATCTGTTGGTTGGAATCTCCTTCCACTCCTCAGAATTGGAAGTGGGAGCAGATTTTATTTTTTCTTTAGGGTCATGTTTAACAGCTACAATGTTATATCCCAACAGAACTCCATTCTTCTCTTCTGGTTCACCCCAGGCTGCAAAAATGTATTTTGAGAAGGCATATGCCTGGAAGCTTTTAACTTCACCAGGAACTGCAAAAGAAAGTTCGTTATTAGCAAATACATTAACAAACGAACGAACAAACTAGTGAATGAAGGAATGAATGAACAGATGAATGAATGAAGGAATGATGAATGAACAAACAAAGAAACAAAGAAACGTCTATTAAAGTGCATATTTTCCTCCATCTTTACATGTAAAACCCAAAACACCTACCATCTTCTTTGGTTTCAAAAGTTTTGTCATCGCTCTGAGGTCCTTCCCCTCCACTGTTAAAGGCTTTAAGAAGTAATGTGTAGCTATGATAGGGCTTTAGCCCAGTAACAACTGCTTTCTGTGTGTCGTCAGTGGTCTGGACAGCTACAAACTTTTTAGCACTTGCTGGAATATCTATGTCTCTGCGTCGTCTAGCACTCACTCTCCCAGACTTGCTTTGACCCCAGAAATATATCTAAATGTGATTTTAAAATAATGACAATAATCAATAAAACTGATGAAAGGAGGGCCATCAGGTAGTTTCCCCTCTTGTTAATTTGGAGAGCAAATTAGTAAAACTGCTTTGAATAAAAGGCAAGAGATGTACTGTAGTGAACAACTAGCTTGGCTCAATGTTTTCCCATTCAAATCCCTTTGGGAAAAAGATTTTGCATATGTGTAGTTCCAGAAAATATCCATACTTCCACCATGCTTCAATGAGAAAAATGTGAAATGACAACTAGTTTTTCTGATGTTTTGCATCATCATTATTTCATTATCTGGTATATATTGCTCAGTTCATTCACTTTATAAACATCCTTGATAATGATGCAAGAGAGCATCGTGATGTCAGAGAAACTAGTTGTCATTTCTTTTTATTATAAAACCTTTCAAGACAAAAAATAAATTCAATCTCTTTGGTTTTGATCAATAAAGGTTTGGATATACATAGTAAAATGAAATTTAACATCAATAATCCATGTCGCTTCAGTGTCATTGTGACACCATTGTCAAGTGACAGAAAATAAAATAATATACATAGCTGTAAACCAGAAAAGGGTACATATACAAAGTTGTAAACCCAGAAAAGGGTTTATGTGATGCAAGTTTTATTGGTTACACCATGAGACACCTCCACGAGCACATTGATAAGCACAGGAATCCAGCCTCAAGTATAAAAATACATTAAAAGATCATCCATGGAACTGTCCCTGAGGACCCTATTAAGAACTTTCTCTGTTATCAAGAAATGCAGATCAAATTCTGATAATTAAACAACCATCCATCAATGTCCAATCAGACTTTACTAACTGTTATTATTGAAGGCCAAACTGTTTACTTAGCTTTTGTAATAGAAAAAAAACAATTGTCATGATCACTTCATAGCATATTTAAACTCTGCGTATATTTATTTTCTGTCACTTGACAATGGTGTCACAATGACACCAAAATGTCGTGGATTATTGAAATTAAATTTCATTTTACTATGAATCTCTTTGGTCAATTCATTTTTGGAAAAACTTACATTGTAGCCATCAACACTACCACGATCAACATCAACTCTATCCCATGTTAACTCAATTGTACGGGCAGTTATCTCTCCTATCTTGACATTCTGAGGCTTTCCTTTAGGAGCATCTTGACCAGAAAATGATGATTTAACATCACTGAATGGACCTTTATCAATGTCATTTTCTGCCACAATTTTGAATTCCCACTTTATGTAGTATCCAGCATTGGGTACTTTGTATTTATGTTCATTTGGATCTCTGATGACAATCTGTGTCCATTTTTCATCTGCATTTGCTTTACGATAGAAAAGAATATATCGGAGGTTTGGTCCATTGGCTTCAAGTTTGGTCATAGGCTGGAAACAAAAATCAAATGAAAAACAAATTCAAACATTTTACCACCAAAATCAATGCAAATTGCATTTGATGGATATTAATCATTAATATGCTCAAATCAACTAAACTAACCACAAATATTCTCAAGAAACTCTATATTTTCAGTTTTTTGTAACTGAAAGCAATTCATTATTACTTGTAAAATGTGCTTTTTTGGAGAGGCAATGATGATTGACGCCTGCCTAATGGACAATACAAACTACAATGTTGATGCCTAGGTAGTCGCACATCATTAGAATCAGTGGTAACAATCAAACAAAACTAATAATTCAAAACATTAAAGGGGGACTAGTACGTAATTCGAGTCAAATTTAGAAAAACCTTGGAGCCTTTTTTGCCATTTGAAATGGTTAATTGCTCAACCTTCTCTTGAAATTCACAAGAGTCTTGCTTTTAAACTGACAGGCAAAAAAATATTTGGCATTAAAGTCACTGTCCGCCATGACAAGGTTGTCGCCTCAGTGACGTCAGACACTCCAAATCTAATCCAGAGAGATATCTTGTCACTGATAAAAGTTTAGTTTTTCTTAGAGAAATTTAATGTTTGTTGAAATGAATGACTCATTCAGGGTTGAAGATCTTGAACCACTAGCCACAGAAGAAGATCTAGCCACGTTTGATTTGGCCTTATGGTGTGTCCGACGTCACCCCCTATTGTCTTCTCCGAGCAACAATAGACAACAAGTGATCAATGGTGGACAAAGAAATAATCGCAAATTTCGATAGCTTTTATTATAGAAATGCATATAAATTGTTCAGGGGAGTTTATTTAGAGTATAACCATCACAACTAAAGTGGTTTGAAGCGATTTTCTTTTATTTTACATTTTTGACTCGAATTACGTACTGGTCCCCCTTTATGTCAGTATTCTATCAGCCCATGAAAAGTAATTAAAAGTTAGCTTTCTGCATGATTTACAAGTCACCTTTACATGAAATTTTGAGACCTGTTAATTTTTCAATTTTGGAGATTGCATGCATGTTTTGCCACACTTTACTTTAATTTGTGATTATATATGCTCAAAAAGTCATAATGTAACATAGTTTAATAAGGAACACTTATTTTTGTAAATGTAACTTATAAATCACGAAATTCAGAAAATCTTGAAATCAAACTGTCATGAATACATGAATAGGAACTTTAAGCACAAAATGTAGTTGTCAACACGGACAGCACACGTACGTTTTTTATTGTGCATGTGCCATCATAGATGAGGTTCCTGTTCTTGCTAGAACATCCATTGAGGCTTTCTCACATTCTAGATGTCATCTATGACTGCATGCACATGGATAAAAACTTATGAAATGATGTCCATGTTGACAAAAACAATTCATACTTAAGCTCCCAAATGACATGTATATTATCCTCTTTTTAAATTATAATTACCTTCCAAGCAATGTCCAGCTCATTAGCTTTTCCTGGAATACCCCTCAGATTCTCTGGATGCATTGTTGGTCCTAAAATTACACATTTCAGCATGTTAACACAATAAACAAGGTGAAGGTAAAACATTCTTATTTACACCAACAACTTGTAATAAAGTCATTCAACTAATAGACTTGAGATTGGTGGTGCACATTTATTTTGCCAATCCTTCTCTTAATCAGAGCTCTGTCAAATCAAAGGCTCCCTGTGGAGAACTCGTGTATATGGTGAAGGCAATGTTATAGTTTCAGGATTTGCTTTGATATGGAGCGTTACATCAGACTCACTGTAGCGTGCATGACGGCCAAAACTTGAATTCATTGCGGAAGACGTATGATAAACTGATAAATACTAGACGTTTTTTGGAGTGAAATTGGTGTCCTGTATTGCGTGATGTTGCATCAGACTCATTATACGTTGCATTACGGTCAACAACATTAGCCAATTCACGACCGAAAAACGAACTTCTAGTCGCGACGAAATCGCCGGCCTGCAGGAATTGTGGGAAATTGCCGGCCTGCAGGGATTGTGGGATTGCTAACATCTGAGTGAGCCCATGACATCGAGTCCCCACAATAACTCGTTTCTATGCTTCGCATATACACGAGTTAAAAATTGATCAAGTTTAAGTGCTACATGTACATGGTCAATTAGAATCAAAGTTCAGCAAGAGTCACCCTGGATTGTAAGTGCGCCAATTTGAATCAAGGCAAATGCAGCAAAATCTATGGAACTCTGGATCACTTTGACTTCCCGTTAACTCAGCTCAATTTATTATTGTGTTGGATTTTCAAAAACTTATTTTTAGAAAAGATATTTTCTTTGTCATTTATGACTGTTATTATGATAACTGTTGGAAGGCTGGAAATCGAAAAAATATGATTTTTGTTTTCAAAATAAAAAATAAAATGTTCAGTATGTAAACTGCAAATTAGCTTGAAATTTAGAAGATCATACGTAAAAAGAAGATTGCCTTGTAAAAGGTAGTGAAATGACCTACATTGGTCTTCTTTTCTTTTTTCTGTTCTTTTTTTTAACAAATGCTGATTATTGAAGTTTAATTTTTAAAATTCCAACAAAATTGAGCTGAGTTACAGGAAGTCAAAGTAATCCAGATTTCTATTAGATTTTGCCACGTTTGCCCCAATTCAAAATGGCAGATGAAAGCATGAAGTCGCTTATTTAATGAAAGTACTTACGGAACTTGGGGGTGACGCATTTTCCTTTTGCTGTTGATGCACTTGCTCTACTGGGTCCAATTTTGTTTACAGCTCTCATTCTAAATGACAAGTCGGCATAGGCTGTCAGTGTCAAGAAGTAAGACGTCTTTGTAGGGTCAGTAATATTTTCAATAACCTCCCATTTGCCTGGTTCATAAGTGGACTCTTGTTCAACAAGATAATGAGTTGTAGGAAAATCGCCATCTTTGCCTTTTTTCCAGGATATAGTGGTACTTCTCTTTTTACAGTCAGTAATGGTTAGATCAGATGGAGGGAATGGCACACCTAAAATAACAAAAAAGTTCATTATAAATAAGTAAACAAACAATAATTATTAAGGATACACGGTACAAAATCAGGCAGTTATTTTTAAGAAGGCATAGTGCATTCAATTTGCATTTGCTTCCCAATAAAGTATACATATTCTGAAAGCTAAAAGAGCAAACCTCACAATTTTAATATATATTTTGAAGAAAACTCGACGGTTTTTGACAAATCGCACCTTTAAATGAAACCCAGCATTTCCACGTTTGACATTCATTTGCACGAGGACGAAACGATTTTTGAAATAGGTTTATGTATTTTTTCATGCAATCAGCAACAATTTTTTTAATTACCTTTAACATTTGCAATATAGTCAATAGTATCTTGAGACTTCTGCTTTGCATCAATATAAGCAACACATGTGTACTTGGCTCCATCAAGGACATTAGCTTTTTTGATTTCAAGCAATTTGTCATTTTCATCCCAAAAAACCCTCTTATCATATTTCATAGCAGTGCCATCCTTTCGCCACTCATATTTTAAGAATGGTTTCAATCTTTCATCAGCAGTAGCTTCACAGTGGAGATCAAGAGGCTTATCCAAGGTTATGTGGACTTTGGTGAGCTTGACTTGTGGCTTGATGATCCTGGTTCTCTCTGTGAGTTTGAAAAAGTATAGTATGTTAATAATAGCCAAGCAAGGTACTTTTAAAGGTTCTGACTAGCTTATATGTCAAGAAGAAAAAGGAATGTTTGTTTGAGCTGAGTTTTCACATGTATTTCATGTGTTTCCCTTGGTCTAAACTGGGAATTTGTTCTATTTTACTTGGGAATCCTGTAATACTCAAAATTGTAAAAATAGAACAGATTCCCAGGGATTTTCTGGTTATAACCAGGGAAGCCCTATGTTTGACCCAAGCTGGGAATTGACATCTTTTCCTGTGTTTGTACCATGTCTCAGCATGTCTCGGCATAGCACAGACTTTTTGAGTCATATGAAAGCTGTTCTTTCATCCTTGATTTGGAAACTGCTCTTTCATCCACAGGTAACCCAAGCTCTGTGTCAGTGAACTATAAGAGAATGTATGGGGTTTTTCAATACAACATTTTCAATAGAAATATTTGAATAAAATTTAACTTTCTTACATGTTGTCTTTGTATGTCCTTTGGGGATGTCTATGTCGAGTTTTTAGTGGGGCGAAAATTACCAAAACTCAATATAGACATCCCCAAAGGACACACAAAGACAACATGTAAGAAAGTTAAATTTTATTTGAATATTTCTATTAAAAATGTTGTATTGAAAAACCCCATACATTCTCTTATAGTTCACGGACACAGAGCTTGGGTTACCTGTGTTTCATCCTTGACTTACCATAAACAGTAGCTGGAGCAGATGCAGAATCCTGTCCAAGCCCGTTTGAGGCATCACAAGTGTAAGTCCCTTCATCACTGCTCGCTACATCTTTAATAACCAAGGAATTACCAACACCTAGGGAATATCGATCCTTATCGATTGTTAAAACTTTGCCATCTTTTTTCCAGATGTGGGCTGCTGCAGGAGCTGCATTGGAGTCACATCTAAGAGTAGCATTAGTACCCTTGAAAATATAGAATGGTCCAAAGTTTGTGATATCAGGCTTGTGAGCTGAAAGAAGATAGTATATGAAGATTCATTATTTGTTTTAAATAGAAGAATATCAATGAGGTACTGGTATCTCATATAAGCCTTCTTCCACAGGAGCATGCATGGGCTCAAATTAGAAATATTTTATAATAGTTTGCTAAGGACAAAGATATCATTCTTTAGATACATGAGCCTTTTCTTACAAGTGGAAAGTAATTGGATTTTGGGAAAGTGGAATTAAAAAAAAAAGTAGTTGGATTTTTTTTTCTGATCTGCCAATAATGTGAAGGGAATAGAGCTCCCCTCAATCCGACCTCAATCGACACCAACTACAGAGAGGAGTAGAGGTTATTTTGCGAGCTTCAGATCAACATTGCGCGTCAAAGGACCCCATTATTAGAGCTAGATTTTAGGTTTTAGGGTTAGGTTTAGGGCTAGGTTAGGGGGTAGACCCTATCCCAGTCCCTAGCCCTAAACCTAACCTTTATCTAGCCCTAATAACGCGACCTTTTGACGCGAAATGTCGTTCTGAAGCTCGCTAAATAACCTCTACTGTTTGCCATCTGCCTTGAGGTCTCTTGAGGACATTTGCATATTAAGCTCCGCCCCTTCACATAATTGGTGGATCAGAAATACTCAAAACCCAACTGAAGTTTGAATTCGTTGTTAGTCACAATACAAGCATTTTTGTAGTAATTCACCAGGAATGATAGTTCAAAACACCTAATTTTTATTTAATTTTAACAATTTTTGTAAAAAAAGTGTTTTTATTATAATAATAATTATACCAATTTTGATGATGCCAATCATTGTTGGCCCAGCATATGTACAAAAAAATTGAGTTGACCACTCAGTGATCATGTCAAGCACGCTAAGTCATACATAACACAAGAAATAGTAAGCTGTTCACTTCTCTTGCAGCAAAAATGGATTATCTTTAAAGTTCAGCCTTCCTTTAAGCTTGAAAGACCTAAGAGAGAATAAAACTTACTTTTTACTTTCACCCATGTACTAGAAACAAGCATTCCCCAGTCATTTTCCACTGCACACTGGAATGCACCTTCATTATCTGATTTTATTTTTGAGAACTTCAGAACTTTCCCATCCACAATAACGTGAGGTGCTCTGTTGGGAAATATTGCAAGCAAATGTTTCATTTCAAGAAATATTACATGCAGCTCTGTAATCTGAGATATCTTCTAGTCAATAGTTCCAGCTAAAAGTTAAATGGTTAATCCTAACATGGAGTTATTCATTTTTTGAATTTGAAAATAAATAAATAAACAAACAAAAAACAAACAAACAAACAAACAAACAAAACAACAAAAAAGCCCCCTCCACACACAAACACAAAACAAAATCAAATCAAAACAAAACAACAACAAAAAACACCAGGACTTAAGGTGGCTCAGTGTAGTTTGGAAATTTCCAACTTTGAAGATTAAGTTTAGCATCATACATCACCTGGAGAACATTTTAACACTGGCTGGGTTACATTCAACAACAACAGAGTTTTCATCATAGTCTGACCCAGGAATGGGGGAGGGGGGGGGGGGGGGGGGGGAAGGGGGCTCCAAATATATATTTCATACAAATCACAACTAAAATCTAGGATATATTATGTAAAAGCAGCTGCAGCTATTTATTATAATTAAAACAATCAAAAATTAAAATGCCCTAAGTGACTTTTTAGACAATTTTTTGACTTTTTTAATGCTGAGCATAAATATCAATGTCATATATTTTTTGAAGAAATATTAAGATCAAGCCTAGGAGAAATTACAGTTACATTTGCTGTGCTTTTGCTACGAAAGAATGATCTCAAAGCCATTAATTTCATTAGTACATTAAGAGGCAAAAAGAGAAAATTTGCATTAATAACAACTTTCATGAAACAGTGGTCCATTGCCAAGCAAGGTAAAGACTGTTACTAGCCAGGAATTTCAGGCTTTCATAAAGTTTATCACTAAAAAAAGAGGGACATTGATATTTAGGCTTAAAGAAACCTACTGATACCATTTTGAACCAGTTTGAATCACTTCTTAACAAATCTTGAAAAACTATTCATTAAGGAACCAGGGATCATTAAGGATATTTTCATTTTGTGCCTTATTATAATTGAGCCCCAGATTGACAGGGGGGTCTGGAAGCCCCTCACCCCTTACCCCTGGATCTACCACAGTTCAAAGCCTTACAATTCAGTGTCTGATGTGAAGGGTTTGGCATTATGATACCACTTGTAACTAGGTGTTGGTGTGCCCACTGCTTCACACAACAATTCAGCATTGCCCTCAACAGGAATTTCCTTGACTTTCTCAGGCTTGCTGATCCATCTTGGTGCAACTGTCAAAATATATTAGGGCAATAAGAATACCAAAAAATACATACTACTTATGCAATGATTTGAGTGGAATACCATGGAATATCTCAAAAGTCACTTAATGTATCGTTTAGCATAAATTATGTACTAGCCTTTACAAAACGTGTATACAAAGAAAATACAAGTACTTGTTGAAAAACATTTGACATTAGATATCCACTGTGTGTACCTCAAACCCATTGTACAACTATATTATTTTGTCAAGCTGTGCAGTATGAGCAAGACAGGAAATTAAAAATAGTTGCTCAGTATGCGCATGTGGCTTACTGCTTGTGCTAACACATAAAATTGTAAAATATTTATCTTTATAGAAAAGCAGATCGAGAGATTTGTAGATGTAAAAAATGGTATAAAATGTGATTCAGTTTCATTGTATGCTATCGTTCTATTGGTCATATACACATTATTTACTGGACAAGAATGTCAACAAAACGTATATCAGAAAAGTACTGGAGGAAATTACGATCATATATTTTCGAAAATACTGTTAAGTAGTAATTTTTGAGAATGACAATACAAATTATAGAAGTTTAGTCTGAACATCACTACCAGGATTTGTGTGTGTTGTAGATCAAGTACGTATTTCAATGGTCAACTCCGATCTTTGCCATGAAAGTCTAGAATTGTTGCAAATGCCATTGAAACTCACTAAGTTGAACTTTCTTGAATACCTAATAATAAAATGCCCAGAAAGTTTTATCAACAGGTCCTTGCATTTATTTTTTTCTTGAAATCTGAAATCTGAACATCATTCTGATCTTGATTTTAAAATCAGCAAATGAAACTCATTGATGTATTAGGTCATGGCAAGCTAAAGTTGAATTATCATGTGGATATTTTTGTGGTTTTACAACTTTAGTAATGTTTACCCATGCTTCCTTTTGGGTGAGTCGCGTAGGCTTTTGCCGACAACATTCATTGGTAACTGCATGAAGTTTCATCAAAAATCTGTGCTAGGTTTTATTTCTACATAATTACATGTACTTTTAGCTGTTTTCAACAGCAACTGTCAAATAATACTAAACATACATGTACTGTTTATTTATATGTGTACTTACCAAAAACCTCCAGTTTTGTGAGGGGTGTTTCGGCTATTTTGATGTCCTTACCAATTTTATTTTTGGCAATACATTGATAGTAGCCACGTTCATGCTGTTCTTTTGAAACAACAGGGATTTTCAATGTGCGGCGGAATTGGGCAAATTCAAAGCCATCTTCTCCATGTTTTATTGTTTTCATAACAGTTTTTCTGTCATCCTCTAGTCTAACCCATGTTATGTCTGGAACAGGACTGCCAACAACAAAAATATGATATTATTTAAAACACCAAGGGATACAATAGGACCATTATTTTAAGTGAAAATAAGGCAGGTCTTATCTTAAAGATGCTGCCTCGATACTGTAAAATGCCAACACCTACAGATAAATATGACACTTTTAATCTAAGGTAGCTAATGACTAATAGCTTTAAAGATCTTTATTCCAATAGTAAAAAGCATATAATAGCTGCTACATAAATTATATATTATACTTTCAATTGATACCCCTTCAGCCAACCAGATAACAGGTTTTTAGGGCCACTAGGTTATCAGTACAATTTTCATAAATTGTAACTGTTGTGTGTTTTGCCCTCTTTAAATAAAGTTAATATTAGTTATTACATCATAAATTAGGGAACCATTTGATATGAAACTCATTGCTTGAAAGGTTGCTATAGCAACGTCACAGTTTTAAAGAAGGTCATTTTTCCAATAAAATAAACATTAAAACACACGTTTTCCATGGTGAATTATTTTCAAATTCATATTAAAGAATGTCGATCTATAGCTTCACTTTTCATTTGGTATTAAAAGAACAAAAAATCCTGCACTACAGAATAAAAATACAGTATTTCAACATTTTGATTTAATTTACGAAATAAATAAAATCTGTAATGCCAACCGAGTGACATGACATTGGCAAAATAAAAATTCTGCAAGTTCCAGTGTTCCAGTGCTTGCTAATAATCTTGAGTGCACACGTGTGCACTAAATTATAGTGAGCTACCTTAAGATATGACATTGGTTTCTTACAGGACAAAATTAATGCTGTTTGTAATGGAGAGTTCACACCTTATTTTAAGTTGCATTTAAGATAAGATGTGTCTTATTTTTCCTTGTATATATGGCCCTAATGTATATTTATATTGCAGTGTATTGTTTTATGTTATTTCTTTGACACAAAGTTAATGTGAAGGAGTTTTCTTACATTGTTTAGGCTAAGGATTAATCAATTTCTGGCCAGTGTTCTTCAATGTAGAACTTTCACACTGACATATTATGCATTTCTACAAATAAATGCAGCTTATATGATTGCCTTACCCACAATGTACAACTTACTTTCCAACTGCAACACAAAAAAGTTTTTTTTCTTTCCCTTGAACAGCTGTTTCAGTGGTTTTGGGGTAATCATCAGTGCTATCAAACTTTGCTGCAAATTTACTGTTATCTTGAAAAACAAAATTACAAAACATTCAGTAAATGTCCATAGGCACACACTTTATAGTGTATAGTTAAGGAATATAAAACTCGCACGCATGTCTCTGTACTGTGATATAAACACGATGGAAGATGTAGAGCAAGAGAAAAGCAAGCTTAGGAACATGAGGCGTAGTTGAGTGTTTCTCTTGCTTTTCGAGTGCTCTAAATCTTCCAGAGTGTTTATATCACAGTACAGAGACATAAGCGATCGTTTTATATTGCTTTTATAAAATATTTTTCAACGTTTTTTGAGCGAGCCATGTCTCTTTCCTCTGATATAAACATGGAAGCCAGCCAATCAGCGTGCGCGTTATATCTCAAATATTTTATAATAGTATATAGACCCCTTGCATGTGAAGTCACACCTGGGGGTCAAAACAATGAGATAATTTAAATAAGAAAAGTTGTCAATTCTCTGGAGATCGGACTTTCTTTTGCTTTGACCCCCAGAACGACGTCAGTGCAAGGGGTCTATATACACTTTATAGTGAGTAGTATTAGTACTATGATGAGATCAATGTATAAAGCACTTAAAAATGTAGCAGGATGGCACAAGTCAGGGAACAGTGGAGAGAGGTGGCTAAATCCATGATCTCCAACCCTCATCCATGAGGAAGGAATCAGACAGACAGACAGATGGAGCACTCAAGAAGCAATCAATAGTCCTCTCTTTAGTACCTAAACAACCTTGGTTACACCCAATTTCAAAATTACGCGACCTAGTGGCGATGGCTTGTCTGGATTTTAAGCTTCTGTCAATCAAATTGTAAAATTTTAGCTTTCTAAATTCAGAAACAAAACAAACTTGAATTAATTAACAGAACATTTACTAGTATTTTCCGACTTTTGATGTAAATTTTAGCTTGCTTCAGGGAAAACGAATAGTTGGAGATTTGATTGACGGTAGTCAAAACACTGAAAAAGCCATTCAAGTGTCGTCTGCAAAGGTCGCATAATTTTGAAAATAGGTGTAATATAAACTAATAATTATTTTGAAAGTTAACAGAGTAGCACTTACCTTCTTTTACCTTAGTTAGCCTCAGTGGATGGGACCAGTCATTTGTGCTAGCTGCAGCATTACACTGTAACATCCAATTAAATTTTTTTTCAATTTCCTTTAGATCTTCATTTTTCAAATACAGAAACAATAAATTTCCATTGGGAAGCAATGCTCTATTGCGTGCTATATCAGTACTAAAAAACTCGACAGTTGTTTGTTCTTTTCTTCCCCAAGTATAATATACACCAAAGTCTTTGAACTTTTTCTTACGAGGTGGACAGGCCAAGCGTGTAGTTTTGCCTTCTACTACATTAACTGGTTCTGGTTTTTCATTATGTCCTTTCTCAAAATTATTTGCATCTGTGTACAAGAAATAAAATTTCATCAACAAAAATTCAGGGTTCCCACTTCTGGTAAAACAAAAAATTCCTTGAACACTCGATGTTGTCTTTCAGTAGCATGTTGGAAAGATAAGGTTTTGCATTCAATTGAGGCCTATAATTACTGTCCTTGACGATGTCATCTAGATTGGTGAAAGCTTGGACCAAAGTTAAACCTTAAAACAGTAGTTATAGGCCTCAATTGAACAAAACCTCATTTTGAAAAATTGCTCAACTTTCCCTAACTTTTCACCAACCAAATCCCATTTTTCACTGACTCTTTACTGAACATCAATTATTTAGAACAATTTCTATTCCCCAAAATCAGTCTGCAGAATTAAGTGGTTAAAGTGCTGTTAACTTTTCTCTTCAAGGATGGAGGGTAGGTGCCTAGAAGCAAATAGGCAATAGGCAAGACAAGAGGTAACCATGGCAGCTAAGGGACGGGTCAACCCCAGCACCTGTCACACTGGTTACAAAGTGGAAAGCATACTTTATGCAGTGACCAAGAGGAGGGTGGGTGGTGAAAAAGGTGAATAAACTGAGAGCTACTAAACAGTGTTGGCACCACAAACAAGCAACATGAAGCAAATGACAGCATGCACACATGCGTAACACAAGATCAAGCAAACCACTGGCCAAGTGATTTAAGCAAATCACTCCAAGTTAACTTTGCTTATAAAATAACCACATCTATTATAAAAGAACACAATATCAAATTTAGTCAAAATAACACTGAATAACTCTTATCTAATGATATAATAATCACTATAGATGTAAAATCTTTTCTTGGTATTCCAAAGGGAAGTACTATATTTTTATGAATCTTTAGAGGTGTCAGTGACATCATTTACTTGACTCACAGCTTTGCTCCACACGTTTTTTTGTATTTTGTTCATCGAAATATCTCGATGTAAATGTTAAACATTGAAGAATACTGATCAGAAAATCAATCCTAGACACAAGCAATGCAAGAAAACCATTCATGAATCATTCATGAAAATATAGTACTTCCCTTTGGAATACCAAGAAAAGATTTTACCTAGTGATTATCAGATTATTATTGAAGAGTTAATCAGTGTCATTTCAGTTAAATTTGATTTTGGGGTTTTTCCACCAGACTAAAGTCTGGGAAGATTGGGCATTGGTCAATAGGCTACCAAAAATCCAGACAGAGGCAGAGTTTTCTATACTAATGTCACAACACTTGGCTTCCCGGTAGCCTATTGACCAAATCCCATTCAAGAGTTTAGCCTGGTAGAGCGCATAATATTTATTATGCAAATGGTGGTAAGGTCTATTCAGATTAAACCTTTACATACATGTAACTTTAACACGAAGTTTTCTTGTAAAAGTTCCTCCTTTTGCATTTGTCACTTCACATTGATATTTGCCATCAGCGTCAGGTGAAGGTTGTTTGACATGAAGAATTTGAGTACGAGAGAAGCTAGCATTTCTAGGTACAAAGTCAAATAACACAAATCCCAACAATGCATTGTCAAGTGAACCACCATTGACTTTCCATTTAAAAGTCAAGGGCAATGATCCACTGGCAGTGCAATTTACTTTAAAGTCTCCTTCAGGACCACCTTTGACGTCATCAACATTATCAAGATCATAGGGAGGGAAATATGTTATTTGAGGTGGAGTCAAAGCACCTATAAAAGAGAGTAATATCATGTATTAAAAGAGTATTATGTATATCTCATATATGTATTCCAGGTGAATCTTGTTTCATTGATGTTTAAAGCGGGACTGTGATCAAAATCGCTCAAAACCTAATTTAGCTGAAACCTCACTGAAAGAATCTCAAAGAGCCATACAATTACTGGTTACCCTATTAAATAGGTAACAGTAAAAAATTACACGACCTTTGCAGACGACACTTGAATGGCTTTTTCAGTGTTTTGACTACCGTCAATCAAAGCTCAGACTATTCGTTCTCCCTGAAACAAACTTAAATTTACATCAAAAGTCGGAAAATACTAAATGTTCTGCCAATAAATTCAAGTTTGTTTTGCTTCTGAATTTAGAAAGCTAACATTTTACAAATTCTAGTCATTACACTTTGATTGACAGAAGCTTAAAATCCAGACAAGCCATCGCCACTAGGTTGCATAATTTTGAAATTGGGAGTAATTTGTTTTCTCAAAGTTCCTATGAAGAGAAGTATTAGATTTTAATGAATCCTTAGAGGTGTCAGTGGGGTCATCTACTCAATTTATGGCTTTGCTCCATACATTTCTTTATATTTAGTTTCTTGAACAATTTTTCTTTCAGTCTAAATGCTTGAATAAAGAAGTTTTCTTACATTGTTTATACTTAAGATTGATTTTCTGACTTGTTTTCTCCATTGTAGAACAATATTATTGTGTTGAGATATTTCAGTCACAAAATACGATGAAATGTATGGAGCTGAATGTTTTGGTTTGAGTGAGCGATGTCACTGACACCTCTAAAGATTCATAAAAATATTAATAGTACTTCCCTATTGGAATATCGAAAAAAAGATTTTAACTAGTGAGCATTGGATTCTTGAAGAATCATTTAATGAAATTTCAGCTAAATTCAGTGTCTAATGATTTTGATCACAGTCCTACTTTAAGGATATGGGAATCTTTAATTTTGGGACAATTTCTAATACAGAACAAAAGTGGGTTTTTAACATCTCAATTAGTGCATGTTGTAACTTTTGGTTTTGAAGTTTATTTCTCTTTATATATCCCTTGAATATTTATTGAAGAGTTATCCCATATATGTAAAACAGACGACTAACAAGAAATTGTCATTTCCTCTTGTCATCAAATTTAACAAAATCACAGGAAAAAAATTTCTATTCTCAACCTGGGTCAAATATGGGCTTCCCTGGATTAAACCTGGGAATCCCTGGGAATCTGTTCTATTTTCACAAGTTTGGGTATTACAGGTTTCCCAAGTAAAATAGAACAGATTCCCAGGTTAGACCCAAGGAAACCTCAAATTGGGAATTGACATTTTTTTCCTGTGAATACAAAATAATATTATTTGTGTTCCTAGACTATAATATTGGATTTATTGTAGAAGTAACACAATTATGTACCTTGAGCCAAAGTGCAGCATATAGCCAAAACCCATATACAAAACATTATCAAACTGAAACCAGCCCTGTGGATATCAAAGTATAAAAGGAAAAATAGTCAGCATTAATTATCATTTTCAAAACAGAAAGTTGATCTACATCTTTAAGTACAATTTGTGCTATCTGCACAAATTGGTACTCAAATTTTCAATATTTTTCAAAAAAAAAATGTCATTGACTCTGCTTGGCAATCTGGACAGTCATTAATTTTAATGATGCCGTTGACAGTTGCTTTTGTTGTTGTGGTCTTCACAAACCTAGAGAGGGGTTTTTTTGCATGTTTCACTAAACATTATTTTGATCAACTTTGTGAATACCATTTTAATTATTGTATACATATTTTTCATTATAAATAGGGCACACTTTTTTGGAACCCAGCTCTGATCCTCACCAATTGATGTATTTTTATCTTTTTATTCTTTTTTAATTAATTATATATTTTCCCTTTTATATATGAAGTTAATTTTTTTTTTTTTTTTTTTTTTTTTTTGCTGTATTGTTATTCTTTTAGATGAAAGCTTAATTTTTTTATTATTATTCAAAAAATAACGAAATTATACCAAATTTTGTCAAGGCGCACCAAAACTCAAAAATACTAGTGCTGCCACCCAGTTTCAGAGCTGGACACATGTGTCAAAATCTGACAGATCTGCCAGCTATGATCCCAAAACCTTTGTTGAGACTGATATTTTGTGGTTGGCAAATAATTTTCCATTTTTCAGTGCAGATACATTCATCAAAATAAAAAGTTAGGTAGCAATAAAATTTGTTGTGTCTTTTGGTATAGAGAAACATAATTTGTGGCCTGAAGGAATGGCCATAATGACCCAAACAAATTAAAAACTTGCAAAACAGACAATAATTCCTAGCTCGGCAAGCTATAATAATTCCTAGCTCGGCAGGCAAACATGAGGATTAATGGCTATAGATTATTACTATAAAGATTAGTATACGTTGACTCTGTATGTATATTATCTTGTGAAATAATATGCATACAAATTTAGAAAAGACAAAACAGAAATATCTAACTTAGATATGTTCAGATTCAAAAATGTAAACATAATTAAGAAAGAAATATTCTTACAATTTTTGACACATAACTGTAAAATTAGGAAATATTTCAACCAATGAGATAATGGAGAGAAGAATTTTTCAAATTCAGAACTTTATTGGGTGTTGTTTTGGATAACTGTTGAGTAATATGAGGCAAATAAAGGCCAACTGGAGTTCCAGAACAATATTGTAGCATGAATTTTTACAAATTTAACAAAAATTGATATGAAGGCTGTGTTTACGTGTGCAATTTAGTTCCGTAATGGGATGGGTTTTACACAATTTTCCAACAAGACATTTATAGTGACCGAGACAATCTATTAAATTTACATAAGAATGATAGATTGATTCCAGATAATCCAGAATGAAGCTCTTTTCCACTGACCATGAAGACCTGTGACCTGTGATCTCAGGCTGGGAAGGAACCATCCATTTTAATGCACACTCAATGTCACAAATGTAAATACAAGGCATAGACAACTGAAACGGCGTGTGCCCTAGAGCTAATCATTGTATGTATAACAGAGAAACTTAGAAAGCGAAATGGCTGAGCATCAATAGTGCTCTTTTTGTCAATTCTCATTAAATACAAAAGATTTATCATAAATTTGATTTTTCAACGAAATAAATGGTTAAGTATCCAAGAAAATGATTGCGCATAAATTAGCTAGTCTGATCGTGTCGAAAGCGTTTAGACTAAAGACTGCGGAAAGCTAAATGTACGTATTGTACTGTTAATTCACTTTCACTTAAGCACGAGGATATAACAATAGAAGCTCACATAAGATGAATTTCTTCCGCATGTAATGCCTTGAACATAACAGGAGTTTATTAACGCTGTTTTATTGTGTGTACCGCAGACAACGTTTGCTTCAATGAGTTTTTTTAGGCGTCGGTCGAATCCATTGACCGTGACTTGACTTTGCTTTGCTGTAATACCCAGGTATGGCCTACCGGATGCCGCTTTTAAAACTGCTCAAAAAAATTATCAAGGGCAAAAGAGCACACTTCTCAAAATGTGTTGATAGATAAATAAATTTTGGATTTTTTGATACGCATGCTAGCAACGGTGTAAACCTCGGTGTTATGCTTAATGCTTTGTACTGTTTAGGTTACTTCATGCTGAATCCAACGGTCAACCTGGTCTTTGTGCAGTTCTTTATAGTTTTGATGGATTCGTTCGTTGCTTTAAACTGCATAATATTAAAACTGGGTATACAACCTCTAAAACGTATGCATTTCTTATTTACGGATCACGTCTGTTGTGATATGCTCTCCATCGTGTACAAACGTGGTTTCGCAAAAGTTTATACAGAAGTTAAGATTAATTTCTAGTTTTAAAATAATTTATTCTAACACAAAACCTTCTGAACTATTTTCAAAATCTTTTAGAGTCTCTTTTAACCACAAAACATGTTAGTTGTGGAAGCAAGAGATAAGTCAGATTTCTCTATTTTAGAGTTAAGTCACGCCAACTGAACTGTCTTCAACATGCCCTTCCAAACAAGAGCACCCAGATCGAGTCAAAAAGCTCAGCAGTTTATGGATAACATATTTCTGAGCACTAACTAACGGTAATCCAGCCAAAAGTACACTCAATAATCAAGCTGGTTGCGGCTTGCCGACGAACTGGAGTTGAAGGGATAGACTTGTGGCTTTGAATACATATCCAAGTCTACTATGTCTGAAGTAGTTCAGTTTGGCGGTCATTTTATTACATACCTCAGGTCCGATGGTTGCTAAAATTACAGGAAAAATACCGTGTTCTTCGACAGTGTTTGTTTTAACATTAATCTCTTCCAAATCCTTGGTCAGCTCTCTTCAACAGTCTTTGTTAGTCAGCTATGAAGATCGAAGGTTTTTGGGCGGCAGCATCCTGACCACGTGACAGTGACGTCATTGAGGTCGAACAACTTGTGCCCTCTATGCTAATTAAATATTTCGTTTATTTTTCATTTACTATTTTTAGCAATTTGATAGGTTTGGCTCAGGATTTCTCACGATTTTACTATATCCTCGAATGAGTAAATAGTTCGTCACTCCAAATTATTTTGCAATGTAAATGAAGAATTACTCATCGCCGGGCTTGCAAAGCCTCAGCATCTGACAGAAGACAGAAATTCAAGAAGTTTCCACGTTATATATATATGTCACTTTGAATCTGTCTAATTGATTTCTGTAACTAGTTGATCTTATCAATTTTAATTCGAAAACACATAATAGCAGAAAAAAATTCATTCAGTGAACTGCCATAAACGTTTGCCATCGTTGAGAGCAAAGCCCGTCAAAAATTAAAACAAACAAACAAAGAAAAAATGAAATATGTATCGGTATGAATAATCGCCAAGATCTATTGCGTATAGTATGTTTCAGCAGTCAGGAAATTGAGTGGAATTGAAGTTTTTAAAGACATGTATCGAAATAAACCGCGACTCTCACTGACTATCGCGCCTCAATGTTATAATAGGACAACTTGAAGTTTTGCAAGCAGAAACCATCACTGAAAACGAATTTTCATGAATTTAAGCGAAAACAGATCATAATATTGTGAAACAGGATACGTAACTAATATACATGAGGATAGAAATGAATAAGGAGTTAACTCGGGCTTCCTCCGACCTTGATAAATAGTATGTTGCTACCAATGGCATCCTCGGAGGCCCACGGAGTCTCAGACATTCACAAAACCTCCCTCACCCCTCACCCCTCACCCTCACGCCTGGGACTCTCCGAGGATGCTACAAATGGTTGCTATCAAAGTATGAATGTTTCCACAGGAAGCCCAAGTAATAAATGCACAGATCCGAACACAAAAGCAAAATCGACTCGATATATGTTATAGAATTCTTTCGGCCCAAAACATCTATTTATTTTTACGGGCTGAATCAAACAATAAACTACTACGCAGGAGAGAGAATAAAGAGAAACTAAGCCATCCAAGCCTAGAGTAGTGAGAAGGAGAAAAGAACGAAAAAGACGAAAAGAGATGACCAGAAAAGGAAGAAATGAATTTTGGTAGTGAATATACTGCCAAGTAAAAATAGGGAAAATTGAAAATATAAAAACGTGTACTTTTGAAACCCAGAGAAAGAAAAAGAGCTAAATTTGTCTATATATCCTATATCTACGTATCTAATGTGTTAAGTAGCTAAATAACAGATGGACATGCCCTCGCTTACCGGATGTACGCCATCTTCCTATTTCTGACGATATTATCTTTTTTTGACGTCACAGTGTTCGGATAAGTCTCAGCTTGGCAACCGAGTCTCGTCACGCAACGTTCTCTAGCTCGCAATCGTGGGCGTTGCGTGACGAGGCTAATGAAAAGTGTGAAATGTTTTTCATCGGAGGAAAGTGTCAGTTCCGGCTCCTGACCAAGACTGGGAAATTATGCAAGCAGTGAGCACGATATGATCCTATAAAAATATGCCAAGTTTCAGAGAGCTAGACTTCTTACGAAAGATAGAAGGATATATAACAAAAACGGTAGTATTATGTAAGTGCAAATGGACGTCAACCAGTCCCCTCCCATTCCCCTTATTCAAAGCATTAAGCTCGGCGAGGGGCCTAGTCCCCAGGCGTCAGGGGCTACTCTGTGACGTCACGTTTAGAAACGAGAGACGGGAAAGCCTGGGGACTAGGCTGGGGGAGAGGGAACTCCCATACATCTTGAACGGGGATTATTCATGGTTCCCACTCAGATAATAGCAAGCCAATCATCGTTGTAGCAGTTTTCCCACAGAAATAAAGAATTAATTCCCACAAATTTATACTGAAGCATGCAGTATCTGTTTTATTATTATAGTATTATTATTATTTTATTATAGTATCTGTTTTACTTCACGGATAAACGAGGCAATTTTCTCGTTTCATTTTCACAGGAAAGTAAACAATTAAAACAATTTAGAATCAATTTTCGAACAGCGATCAGAGTTTTAAATTCTGAGATATTCAAGCAAATTTGTTTAGCTTGTGGGATACAGCAACGGTAACTAAGGGGAGTCGTAACCATCGTGCCTTTCAGGGATCAAAATCATGGAACTTGGTATACCTTTTAGGTAAATACGCCCGCTGGTACTTTTATCGAAATCGCTACCAGCTAGATTGAGATTTTGTGTTTTATCGGTACTTTTTAGGGAAAAATAATTTGAGCCATACATATTTTCGTAGTTTTAGGAGTGAAATGGGAGTCACCCCGGGCTCATTTCACCCCCATTAAACTGTACGTCATCAAATAGCTGACGTGCATTCGTCGGTAGGCGTTGGCTCCAACGTCATGCCTATATATCATGGCTAACTGTCTTTCTGAAGCCTTGGTGGATCTGGCCGGAAACAGCCACGTTCGATATCTATAAAATCTAATCTTATAGGGGCCGTTCACATGAGATAGGGTGCCCGTATGTATTAGGGATAACTCTTTTCTATTGTGTCCCCCAGGGAAAAGAGAACAAAAGTTATCCCTACTACATAAGGGCACCCTCTCTCATGCGAATGGGAGTAACAGAGCGAAAGATTGAGCGAAAAGGCGCGGCTGTTACTCGGGCTATTCTTCTAGATACAAAAATATGATTACCAATTGCATTTAGTGTTAGGAATAAACAAGAGACCATAATACTAAGAGAGCGAAACTCAGTATTGATGTCTGTGCCATGTTCGTGGCGGCTAAGGCTATTTTTAGTAACTTCGCCATCGTGCGCGCAAGTCCCTCCACCAATAGAATTTGATTTTTGACGTGCGCGCGGACGGGACCGTTTGAATTCTATTGTCTAAGAGCCTTGTGCGCGCGATGGCGAAGTTACTAAAAATAGCCTTAGCCGCCACGAACATGGTACAGACATCAATACTGAGCTTCGCTCTCTTAGTATTATGGTCTCTTGGAATAAACCAATGTACCATATAAATGACGTTCGTTCCCACTGGGATATTTAATTATTTCAGAATTTTGGTTGAAAATTATTAGTTTGTTCACCACCAAAACTGAATTTATACCATCATATCCACTTACTCTCTTATGGTTTGGTGGTATTTCGATAATTTTATTCCAGAAAGCCTCTTATCATGCTAGAATGTTGATACATCGAACGTGGCCTATCATATATCGATTAACTATATACTTAACAAATTGCCGAAGATGGTTTTGAGTTGTCTGCATGTCCTCTTATTGACACACTCTTGACGTCATAAAATGTTCAAAACTCAAGTGGAATCACGAGCGCCATTTTATGGTGTCAAGAGTGTGTCAATAAGAGGACAGACAACTCAAAACCATCTTCAATTCGTTTTTAACAACAATTATTTGAGATAAAAGTTAAAAAATCTTTGCAAATGGGGCAACAGAACGAGCGCGCTCACCGAAACGCGTCAGCAGTGTGTCTGTCCTCTTATTGACACACTCTAATCAACCAATCAGATCGTGAGATTAGTATCAAGTGTTGTAAAAATATTGATTGATTGATTGATTGCATGATTGATTTTTTTTTATATCTGGTGCGAGATTTTTATCCTGCCGAGGGAGGTTGCAGTGCAAATCTTGCGTAACTACGCATATTTCGATTACGTACCGTATGTTCTGTCTCCCATACTCTGATATTGAGGGAGGAGGCTGATACTTGTATGTTGGATACAGAATGAAAGAGCCAAGTGTAGTTTGCGAGGAAGCATGAGGGGAGGGGGGGGAGAGTAAAACAATCAACGTAATAAGGTACCCAAGTAACTTCGGGTCAAAATATAGCTCGCGCGAGATCACCATTCCACTGAAATTCAACTAATCTTTTCCTTTCCTCGTTATGACGTTATAAGTTCTTATGTCACAAGTATGTACCAGCTTGACGGGAATTATAGTTGATTTGATTAGTATTGTGATAAATTAAAATTGAAATTGAGTACATTTCCGGTAAAGCTGGTACACACTTGTGACTTAAGAACTAATAATGTTATAGGGAAGAATGGAAAATATCAATTTTATCTCAGCACAACTACGACGTTGCCATGTTCGCTTGCTGACACTGTCATGATATGACGGTTCATAGCGTCTGTAACTTTAGTAGTGGTCCGAGTAGGAGTATAGGCAAGCAAATGACAAATGTAGAAAGGCGTTAATTGCGATATTAAGCAGTCCATTTGGAGTCGCTGTGACGTCACGTTTTAAAACGAGAGACGGGATAGCCTGGGGACTAGGCTGGTCCATTTCCATTGTTGAAACATGAAAATCTGCCATAACTACAACTTTGCGCATTTTTTATTTTACTTGTTTAATGTCTGATTTCTTCTTCATGCGGCTTTCTTGAGTTCTAGTATAGCAAAATGTTTGTGGGGAACATGGTAAATTGGAAGCGTCTCTTGGCTATTGTTGGGCGCGCTTATGATTGGACGAAATCTTTTAGTACAAAAGAAACTGTGTTTCAAAATGGGGTTTTTGCACACTTTATTTTGAAAATATGTCAAACATAGATTAAAATATTGTCAGTCTGATAACCAAGACATTCTTATGTAGGGAAGTTGAAATTGGCGCAGAACAATAGGAAGTTGCCTCAGCTTTCTCTTACTCGAACCATTACTGAATGACAGTCGAAAGTAATTTACTTTCATTACTGTCCATAATAATGTTTTCCGCCACTGGTTGATTTCCTAGCTCAATCATTTTGGCAATTTCTTTTGCTTCAGTACGTTGTTGGAACATCCCTAAGCACAGCAATAGAGATTCACCATTTTTGTGGCTACTCGCCTAGGCGAGAGCCACTATGCCATCGTGTAGCTATAGTGTAAGTCTGTGCGTAACTCCACAGGAAACCCAAAAGTGCTCCATGTATAGACTTCGGAGCCAGTCAGCAGACACGATATTGCTCTTCATCGCTCTTAACAATGTATAAACTTCGGAACCAATGAAAACTCAAACAAAGAATTTTCGCCTTCACTTCGTAATGCTGATGTATAACCGACACTAAATGTATGTGATGTCAAATTTCAGAAAATTTACCTCTATTTTTTATGACAGCTTTCATTTGTCTTTTCTATTAAACAATCAAATGAAAGGTTCTATAGTTTCATTCAACTTTTACGATATTTACGCCGTGATAATCAGCTATTCAATAATGTAATAACTCAAAGTTTCAAATAAATTTTCATACAATAGTGAGTAGCCTTTTCATACAATAGTGAGTAGCCACATGTACTCATAGAGTACCTATTTTTATAATTAAATAATCTCAAAACATTCTTATTTTTGCAGTGATACCATATATTTTTTGTTCGGTTTGTATGAACTTCGATCTTTATTATGCTTGCCACAGTGAATACTAATATTGCCTATTGACTGTCCTTGAAATTCATAGTCATTAAAGAGAGAGAAAGAATCTCGAACCGGCTCGTAGCCTGTGTAGGGCATCTGGCGTTGGCCTCTATTTCCACAGTAGTATCACCAGCTACGTAGTCTCCCTCGCAGCCGTGCTTAGCGTTGCGTGACGAGGCTAAACACGGCTGCGAGGGAGACTACCAGCTACTATGTACACAGGGTACGGAATTCGAGTCAAGATGTAGAAGTTGAATTTAGAACCACAATTTTATCATTTCCGTTCGAATCCGTTTTCCCACTTCCATTATCAGTGGCCAAACTCAAGTTTCCTATTTTGATTTCTAACTCTTGCTCTTGCTCTTCTTCAGTGTCTGAGTTTGTGTCTTTACTCTCCGCAGTTTTATCATTTCCAGTTAAATCCGTTTTTCCACTTTCGTTATGGATGGATAAACTCAAGTTTCCTATTTTAATTTCTAACTCATGCTCTTCGCTTTCCTCTTCAGTGTCCGAGTCTGTGTCTTCGCTCTCCTCGTCACTAGAATCTGTGTCTTCTTCACCTTTAGTGTTTTCTTCCTCAGCAACTATCTTAGCAGCTTTTTCTAAGTCTTCTAACTGCCAGCCGATATCTTTTTTGTGCAGTGCGACCTATTTTGACGAAAAAAACGGTAGGCTTCTGAAAAAAAATAATGCCTGGTTTGGTGGCAATTTCTAGTCTGCAGACGCGTTTTCGTACATGTGCTGTACAGTCAAACAAACAAAACTACAAGTGAACTAGTTGTGACTGCATCGGTGTATAAAGTTGCAGTTAGGAATGAATAAAAACATCATATTAAAAGAGTATACTGCAAAAACGCGCGAGTAAATTCACTCAAAAACTTGAGTAAATCGATGCATCCACTGTAACTCACTTATCCGAGTACATTTACTATTTATATTTGAGTAAAGTGTGTACGCAGTTACTCAGTTATTTGAGTATACTCAAATAACTGAGTAAATTTACTCGGATAAGCGAGTTACTGTGGATACACCGATTTACTCAAGCTTTTGAGTAAATTTACTCACGCGTTTTTGCAGTGTACTTACTGACGTTGTGAGCCTTTGCTCTTCGTCGGAGTAAACGCAGTGCCAAAGCAAGAAACGTCAGAACTATAAGTACTTTATATACAGTATTTCAGGTTTCCATTCATTTATTATCGTAGAAAGTCTTACCTTTTGTAGAGTCTTAGCCAGAGATTTCAGCTTCTTACCACTGAAAGATAAAAAGGTATTTTAATAAAGAGATAAAGATGAACGGCGTGATCTGTTACTCAACCACTTGAAGTTTTTTAGTTAATCTTGAAAAATATAGCTATTTCAATTAACGTTGTCGCTGAAAAAAGCCTAAAGGCTAAAACCTTTCAACTATCTTTTGTTCACTGACAAACTTCGCTGTAGGCTATCTGAGAAATTAAGGAATATGTGTCCAAGTTGTAGAATTTGCAAACATTAACAGTGAGTTTCTTATTGTAATGATGTCACGGTGATAAAATTTTTTCATGATTCCGCTCTCAAAGCTTTAGGCTTTCGGCTTTTTTCAGCGACGTTAATTGAATTAGCTATAAATGTTTGCAATTGGAGTTTCCTAGGTTTTCTATTTCTAGATAACTGATAAACAATGCTGGAGATCTACCTTATTTTCTGTATCCAAACACAATAGTCCGTCATGTACAAATCATTCAAAATAAACCTTGGGTCATCATCGTTGAATAGGTCGTGGATTTCTAGAAGGCATTTTAACAGCCTTCGTCTTCCTTTGAAAAGAAATTGGAATATAAAATGTTAGAAAAGAAAGCCAAACGAACTTGGCTCGTTTGCGTGATGCATCTAGACGTGGTTTCACTGCAAGGGCATACATGTAAGAACCTGCAGCAATAAAATATCGTATGTAAAACAAACAAACAAACAAACAGACAGAAACTGAGACATATAGGCAAGCAAACGAACAAACGCAAACGGACGGACGGACGGACGAACAAAATAGTGAGTGAAAACAAAAAAAAAACAGAAACGAGAAATGCGATCAGAACGGAAAAAGGAAACATTTGATTAATATGTACAATGTTACATTGGGAATACAGTGAAAACTGAAAATGTTTTGTACTTTCAAATTCAATTGTAACGACGACAACAACAACACTCATTGTAATGAAAACAACAACAATACAACAGCAACAGCAACAACAACAAAAACAGCAACAACAAATACAACAGCAACAACAACACTCGTTGTAACGACAACAATACAACAGCAACAACAACACTCATTGTAATGAAAACAATACAACAGCAACAACAACACTCGTTGTAATGAAAACAATACAACAGCAACAACAACACTCGTTGTAACGACAATACAACAGTAACAACAACACTCATTGTAATGACAATACAACAGCAACAACAACGGCACTCGTTGTAAACGACAACAGCAATAACGACAACAGCAATAACGACGACAACAAGGCCCTTTACACTAGCAAATTTTCTTTAACAAATATTGTTTACTCGTCTGGATGAGAAAATTTGATCAAATTTCATATAATTATAACAAATTCACTTCTCAAATGAAATGTGCTGGTTTGGATGAAGCAAATCCACTCGTCATAGAATATTAACTCGTGTGGAAGGATCTAAAAAAAAGGTAAAGGACCTTGTTTAACGTCGGTAGTTCCTTTAGCTGAGCTAATCTTCCAGGAAGCCGACGGTGCGCTCATTTTACCCCCCTCTCTCCATCAATGCTCCGTTTTAAGGGTATTTAAAGCTAATTAAAGCTACACGGAAAGGAAAGAAGTCAAAACAAGGATGCGAGGTCAGGACTGGGGATTGAACTAGGGACCTCTCGCACCGAAGGCCGCGCACTAACCAACTGTGCCATCCTTGCTCCTAAACAGTAATAATATCTTTACCCAAAGCAAATATCCTTTTTGTGTCTTCTAGAACGCACTGCATGAGATTCCAATGACGATATAGAGGGAAACCAAGGCAACGTCGACAACACGCGACAATAACATCATTTATATTTGTGAAAGTCTGGAGAATGAATTATAAAGCAGTGAGAAACAGAACGTTCGTTCAATATAAATATATAATGCAGTCAATAGGAGAGTAAGAAAGTGTACAGTGAGATCCCAAATGTGATAGGGGATAACTAAGGTAAAACGTGGTAATAACGTTATTCATGTTTGTAAACGTACAGTTAACCTCCATTAATGGCCATCTCTACAGTAATGGAGGGCCATTATGTAAACTACCGGGTCACCGGTAATAATATATTATATCCTCATTAAATAAAGATTTATTATTATTATCATCATCATCATCATCATCATCATCATTAATATTATTATTATTAATAACCATCTCTCTAAAATGGCCACCTGTCTACAACGACCATCTCTCTACAATGACCACCTCTGTACAATGACCACCTCTGTACAATGACCACCTCTGTACAATGACCACCTCTGTACAATGACCACCTCTGTACAATGACCACCTCTGATTCTTTTATTGACAAAGAACCTCAAAATGTTTTGTATAATTTAATGAATTCCATCAATGAATCTGAAATATTTTACACGTCAAAATTTATATCTAAATGTTTTGAAATGAGAGATGCAGTTAATAATAAGTGACTATATATAACCGTTTCATGATATATTATATATTATATGTTATATTTATATATTATATATTATATATCATTCGTACTATTGTAATTTTTTTATAATATTCATTTGATATATTTAGCCTTGTTAATGTTAAAAATTAGCTTTTGCAATACTTGTAATCAAATAAGTCATGCAAATAAAGCAAGCTACAACAACAATGACCACCTCTGTACAACGACCACCTCTCTATAATGGCCACCTCTGTACAATGACCACCTCTGTACAATGACCACCTCTGTACAATGACCACCTCTGTAAAATGACCACCTCTCCACAATGACCACCTCTGTACAACGACCACCTCTCTATAATGGCCACCTCTCTACAATGGCTACCTCTCTACAATGTCAAGTATATGCTTTAACAGTTCCTGTAATATAATAGGTCATGCCAATAAAGCAAGTTACAACATCGTCTTGAAAAAGACGTGATCCTCTCAGTACAAACGCCACTTGACACGCCCTATTCCAGCCCTATCGGGAAGAGCTCACAACGCTGTTCCTGATAAGGCGTGCCTTAGATTGAGAGTGCCAATACACAAAGAGGTTCGTGCGTTATTTAAGTCACTCCTTAGATAAGACGCGTCTTATTTTCGATCGTATAAATAGCCCTATTCTGTATGTAAAGCAGTGAGCAACAAAGAAGATTCC
Source organism: Telmatactis stephensoni (assembly GCA_029948255.1). NCBI lineage: Eukaryota > Metazoa > Cnidaria > Anthozoa > Actiniaria > Isophelliidae > Telmatactis > Telmatactis stephensoni. The sequence continues at coordinate 87,284 of JALIZF010001632.1, read as the reverse complement.
ACTGGAATATATAGTGTAGCCTTGACAACCTCTGCAACGTGCCGTAATGATGTAATTTGTTTTTAAAGGCCTAGAGAGTAAATTATCAAGCGATGAACAAACAAGATTCCAATAGCAATAACAAGGAGGCAACATCAGTTTGTATGCCAATGGCACCGTCAATATTTATGAAAATATCACTTCCACTTTTCTCGCCAGATTCAGTAAAGACGAGTTTTTAGAATACATGGACAAGCGGGAAATGTGGGCGTCCATGTATTCTAAAAACTCTTTACTGATTCTGGAGTGGAAAGTGTGGCTTCTCGCAGTCTAGAATCCTAGTGGGTCTAGAGAGGGAGATCACATTAGTGATGTGAAGAGTAAGTGAAGAAGGCTAAAGGGGGCGACGAAAGATGACAGACATCGAGAGGGAAAGGAAAGAGACTATTTTTTTTTGTTTCTCACCTCAAAATAACAAAGGGTTGAGCTTAATTTGTTTATGGTCCACGCTGACTCGACCTACAATGAAAGAATGAACGAAAGGATAAACGAATGAAGACACGAAGGAACGAACGAATCAATCAAAGGACAAATGAATTAATGAATGGATGAATGAATGAATGAATGAATGAATGAATGAATGAATGAATGAATGAATGAATGAATGAATGAATGGATGGATGGATGGATGGATGGATGAATGAATGAATGGAAGAATAAACGAACGAACGAACAAAGAAACGATCAAATAAACCAAAAGACGAATGAATTAATGAAAGAAATGATGAATGAATAAATGAACGAACAAATGAACGAACAAACAAACGAATAAAGAATGAAGAAAGGAAAAAAAGGAATAAAAGAATAGGTGGATGAATGAATGAACGAGCGAAAGGACAGAGATGACTTGCAAGCTTAATCAAATGTATGATACAACACTCGAAACTTGAATATTTTTGCATTGTCCCACTTTGCAGCCAATTTGAGCTGTGTATAGACTTATGCATTGCCTAAGGTTTACTTTAGTATATGTTTAAACAATGACGAAGAAATATTTGGCATTGTTTCAACATTTTTATGTTCAACCTCATTCAAACACTTTAATCTAAACACAGCTTTATCATGTTTCAAGGTTTTAGTTGTGAAAGCATAATGTGAGTGAAACAATACAAAGTGGCTGCGAAGGCTTTTGTATTCACATAAAATGTGTTTGACTAATGAAGACATCAAGTACATACTGTGTTTTCTCCTTCCGTTGTGCGATAGTTGTAAGCATATGCAAAGATAATATCAACAAGCCCCAGTAACAGGCTCTGTTCTACTTGCTCATCTAGTAAATCTTTATTATGAGTTAAGGTTCACTGATTAAAATAAGTTACCATGGAAATCCAAGCTTCCATATTAGATGTACAGAGCCACTTTAAATCCCACAGAGACTTAAAAGTTTTTATATGCCTACATGTATCAATGAGTCAGCAAGGAAAAAATGCTTTGCAAAATTAGGTTTCAGGATACATTCTTTGTTGGGTAAATTCCTTAGTTTGTCTTTTTCTTTTTCTGTAAATATGACTGTAAAAAGAAGCACAGAATGAGCTTTTATCATATAATTCCAAAAGTCACCATACAGAAATATAATTGCCATAGCTGGAAAGGGCACGTCAAAATTAGTAAAACTGTGAAGTTTGAATGAAGTAACTTTCAAACTCACGAAGATATGGATTTTCCAAAATCGAAATTTTGTATGAAAACATTCGCTGGTAGGCAAGAGATGCCTACCAGCAAAGGTTTTCTTACAAATTCACACTTTTCAAAAATTCATATTTTCGCGAGTTTTGGATTTAATTCCTTCAAACTTCACTGTCTTGCTAATAATTTTAACATGCTCTTTCCAGCTATGGTAATTCTTTTTCTGTTTTACGAATTTAAAAATACCTGATAAAAGCTCATTAATCACATGTGAAACAATCACTGATAGGAGATTACTCACCAAAATCTATTTCTGTCAGGATCTTACAGGAAACACAAGTTAATTTGAATTTCACTTGAAATTCTAAGAATCACTAATTTAAACCTGGTTAACACTAGCCCCGGGGGGGGGGGGGGGGGGGATTCCTGTAACATATGCAGATTCAATATCACATTTATTACAGAAATATGAAAAACAGACAATTACTGCTAATGAGCAGTACATTACTGAGTCTGTGTATGTTGCTTGTGCTTATGCTTATGTCACTAGTAAAAAGACAAGCACTGCTAATGACCAGTACATTACTGAGTCTGTGTATGTTGCTTGTGCTTATGCTTATGTCACTAGTAAAAAGACAAGTACTACTAATGAGCAGTACATTACTGAGTCTGTGTATGTTGCTTGTGCTTATGCTTATGTCACTAGTGAAGAGACAAGCACTGCTAGTGAGCAGTACATTACTGAGTTTGTGTATGTTGCTTGTGCTTATGCTTATGTCACTAGTAAAAAGACAAGTACTACTAATGAGCAGTACATTACTGAGTCTGTGTATGTTGCTTGTGCTTATGCTTATGTCACTAGTGAAGAGACAAGCACTGCTAGTGAGCAGTACATTACTGAGTTTGTGTATGTTGCTTGTGCTTATGCTTATGTCACTAGTAAAAAGACAAGTACTACTAATGAGCAGTACATTACTGAGTCCTTGTTGTAAGCTCCTCATTTACAATGTATTCATATATTTGTGACATACATTTGGAAAAGACCTATAAATTACAAAATTACAAAATACCTGATGAAGTGTTGTCTTGAGGCACCCCATATTCATTGCTAAAGTAATAAAAGATGTTATATAACCAACATTATTTATTTTAGCTTTTTATTTAGCAGAAGGGGGAAATCATTTATAAAGATTATGAATATTATCTGGGAATATGAATTTCTACATCAGTGCAGTACCTTGGATGTGAATGTTCTTCTTTTGTTTGCATCTGGAAATAATTAAATTAGAGGAATACTTAGCAAAAATATTCCATTTTTCCATGGGTCTTACTCTAACAGATGCACAGAAGATGTCAAAATGTGGTAAGAACAACAGTCACACCACAAGACGACTGTTGTTCTCACCATACACCGAATCGAAATATGGCGGCAAATTTGAATAACTATTGTTTTATACTGACTAGCCTCTCATTCATGTGAAAACGCTTTTGTGTTTCCATGTGAACTCAAGGCTAGTCAGTTCAGAACAATAGTTAGTCAAATTTGCTGCCATATTTTGATTCGGTCAATATTTTGGCATCTTCATTGCATCTATTAGAGCACAGATCCACCGAAAAATGAAATATATTTGTTTTATATAATATACCTCAAGATATATCAACCTATCAGAGTGCGTGTAAGATTCTATGACATCATCTATGTGTGTGTAAGTGTAATCATACCAATAAAATTATTATATAATTCCTAACAGATATAACTATATATAGTGCATTAATGATGGCACTGAATGTTTTGCATAATGTTCATCCTACAGTTGTAAGTAAGGTTTCTTTGATATAAATGTATCTTGCCCAAAAATGCAGAAGAAATTTCTGGGGAAAAAATCTGATAAACCTTCAGAACAGGGAGATTGCTATTTTGTGAAACAGTGAGTTACATGTAGTGTGAAGGCTTAAAATGACTTGAAATCTGCACACCTCACTGTGTTTTTGCAAGTCATTATATTTGTCATTCCATGGTGGACTGTAATCCAAGTATGGCTGGATAGTGTCTTCATCAAACAAATCTGCCCTGCAAAAAAGGCAATTGAAAATATTGTGAATCTGGAAATATTCTCAGTGACATCACAGGGGCGTATCCAGAATATTTCAAAGGGGGGGTCACACTTTCCATTTTCCACCAAAGGGGGGTCACACTTCCAATTTCTCAATCTTTCTCCAGTCAGATTCTTTTATTTCTATCATCTTTTTGTTTTCAAAGGGGGTCATGGGCACCCTGGGACCCCCCTGGATATGCCCCTGCATCACTGTGACCACAAAAGATGGTGTCCAATGTATTTTTACATGTTGTATTTGAAATTCCAAAAATGTATTTCTTAATTCTTTAAGAGCTTCTCCTTCATAAATAGGGCCTTTTGTGACAAATTTACAGGGTTTCTTGATACAAATCTCTCTTGAATGCCAAATCTTTAACAGTTCATTAATAAACAAACTAGATTTTCCTTCTACATTGTACAAATATGTTTCACAGCAAAACATACAAGTAATGTTCTGGATCAAATTTGATGTCCTCAGCAGCTAGTCTAGCTAGTCGTCTTTCTCTTAGTGTGGTAGACTCAGGATCTGGTACATCAGCTATCTCATAAAGCTCCTCCTAAATGGATGCAAAGATTATTTTTACAATATTCAAGCAAACTGTCCATAATCTGATTGGTTGAAAGCCATTGAGAACAAGATTTCAGACAATGGTGTTGACATGTCTCCCTGCACTCATGGTTCCACTTCAGTTTTCCATTTTAATTTTCCTCATTTTTTCACCATATTTGGATCCAGGATAGTCTACACTGAGTCAAAAGACAAGTCAAAGTATGGGAGAATACAAAAAATGTAGGCTATGATATGAAGTCAAATGGTTTTGTTGTTTTGTTGTTCTGTTTTTCTCACCACATTTTTATGCCTTCTGTGCATGCATCTATTAGAAAACACACAAAAAATGGAATCTGTCTTATATGATATTTATTGATCAAAATATTTCAACCAATCAGAGCACACCTAAGATTCTCTCCACATCATCTGTGCATGTGTACTGTAATAGCACATGGTTCTCAACCAATCGGGATGTGTGACAACATACAGTACCATTAATTCTTATATGAATATCATAAAAATTCCATGATTGTGGGGAGAATTATCATAGCAGAAACATCTGAGAGATCAACAAAGATGTAGTTTGTATTATAGGACACTAAATGAAGTTCTGATGTTTTGCTGTCACTCTGCTTACTTGTCTCTTGTGAAATATACCAGCTTTCTTGTTAGCAAATCCATATTTTCCTCTCTCACTTTCCAGTGTTACCGATACACTATCCTAAAGGGAATGATTAAAGATCGACTTAGCTTTACTGTCATTCACGGCAATATGGTACATGTAAGTGGTTGATTAATGGTTGATAAATGGTTGGTAAGTGGTTGATAATTAGTGGTTAGGTAATTGCATGACTGGTAAGTGGTAAGTAAGTGGTTAAGTAAGTGCTTGGTAGGTGGTTGGTAAGTGGTCAGTAAGTGGTTGGTAAGCAGATGGGAAGTGCATTGGTTAGTAAGTGCATGGTTGGGAAGTGGTTGATAAGTGGTCAGTAAGTGGTTGGTAAACAGTTGGGAAGTGGTTGATAAGTGGTTGGGAAGTGGTTAGTAATTGGTTGGGAAGTGGTTGATAAGTGGTTGGGAAGTGATTGATAAGTGGTCAGTAAGTACATGGTTGGTAAGCAGTTGGTTAGTGGTTGGGAAGTGGTTTGGAAGTGGATGATAAGTGATTAGGAAGTGGTTGGGAAGTGGTCAGTAAGATGACACGTGATCATGATGGTAAGGTAAGGTAAAGATAATGGTACAGTGATGTTAAAGTAATGGTAAGTTATCAGTGAAATCAGTTACTGACCTGACTTGCCATATAGTGCAGATTGTTCACTATAACCATCATCCATACACAATGGATGAATGTCTCACCTCTGAAAGATCTTGCTCAATCTCCCAATTGAAATCAGCATTTTCATCACTGGAATCATCATGTGAATCCAATTCAACAGCATCACCTAACCACGATTAACATATTAAAATAATATATTGTCATGCTAAAATAATTAGATGATAACTGTTCATGTACTGTATTTAACATTAGGCAGATTTAGTAAACGTGATGCAACACAACAAGAGAATAGGAAACTTTATTTCAATAAAACAAAACAAATTCTTTGAAATAAATTTGCATATGAAAACGTATATGAATAATAGTGCCACTTGAAATAAAGTTCGATATTTACATGTGTAATGGTCTCTTGTGTATTACTTTTTTTGTGTCATGAATTGTTTTGGTTCAGTGACATCAACTATTAGTAACTAAATAGCTACTATTAATAATCTATTACCGTTTACTTTGATTTTATTTCATGGTTTAACTGTGTTTGTTCTACCTGACATCACTTCAATCAATTGTTGTTTTATCTTGTTTTTCTTTGTTGGAGCCAATAAAGATGTCAGCATGTCTAAATCTTCAAATTCTTCACCCTGATGAAGCTTTGGTAATTTGACTGTAAAAGTCCCTGTCATAAGAACACAATGGACTGAGTTCATAGCATGTTTTTATACAATATTCAAGATCATTCATTCTGCTTTATGTAACCATGAGTTGATTAATGATACAAACCTTTTTCCACATCGTAAGAAGCTCCCTCTCTACCATCTTCAACAACTTTTCCTGGTAAATTAAGCCTATAATCAAGAACATTTTTGATCAAGTAAGTGCTTTGGTGGGGTTGGAAGCTACTCTCTTAAATTTACTATGAGGTGTGCCTCTAAGTCCTTGAGACCCTGACACCTTTTTCATCAATGTGGTGCACATTGTACAATATTCTACTTGATTTAATTCTTCTGTGCTTACCTCAAAAAGTAGGGCTTAACAAAGAACTTAAATTCATGTCCATCAATGAAAAAATCCACCTCAGAGATCTGAAATATCAAAGTACATTATGAAAAAAAATTTCAACGAATTATTAAAAATAGAATGATTATCCCCACCCAAAGCACAGTAGAATCCCAAATTCTCAAACCTCCCGATAACTTGAACCAAATGTATTTTCCCCTTGGATTTGTTTCACCATAGTTTTACTCCCAATTTCTCGAACCTGCTGATTTTATTTCCCTTGGAGGTTGATAAATCGGGATTCTACTGTGAGAGTGCCCCTCCCCAAGCTATTTAATAAAATGACGAAGTGTATTTCCCAAAAGTAGATAATAAGCGTTCAGGTCACAAGATCTCAATTATTAGTTTAACAACAACCTTTCAGCTACCATGATGAGGTGAATACGGCGCTACCCCTAACACCACGTGAAGTTTAGTGTCAGTTTATCGTTTTACAAATTTCCTCATGTACCTTCACATATGGTGTTTTGATGACAACTGTGACAAAGTTCTCATCTTGTGAGAGTTCAAAAGCAGGAGTTAGCATACTCAAAACCTCTAACGTTTCTTTCCACGCTGAAAGGTAGACTATAAAGATGAACACTGCAAAAACTTTTTCAACTTGCCGCCATCTTGGTTATTTAGTTTGCTCTAGTACCCAATCTCCGCATCAACAAAAAAGACAGGAAACCCAAAAGCTTTTACAAATTTTTTTCTTCCTAAGTTTATTCGCATAAAAATTATGCGCTCCAACTTTTTAAAAGTAAAACAAATTTTTAATAGGCATTATTGATGTCAAGGACGACGACGACGCTAAAATATTCTAAAGGGATGAAAACTGAAAAAAAATTTATGTTGGTCTTCCTGTGTTAGATTACTTCCAGATCCCTCGCGCATTCAGTTTGTAACGCCTGGCGTAAACCTACACTTCAAGAAAGTAATGGCGCTTCCAAAGCTCAAGACAGTGATAACTCGGGAAAGATTTTACAAAACTGCAGCAGTTATATTTTTCCACGGAGAAGAAGGATCTGCACAAGCTCTTAGAGATACTATAAACAGTTTATATTACAAAAACTGGGATTTCGAACACATTAGAGTTATTTATCCACAGGCGCCAAAGATTCCATACACAGTCGAAGAAGGCCAACTCAGAAATGTGTGGTTTGACCGTAAAACTTATAGCCCTACTGGTCCTGAACTGAGAGACTCTCTTGAACGAAGTTGTAGACTAGTTAGACAACTAGTGAATGATTTGGTTACAAGTGGTACAAATAAAAATCGTATTGTTATAGGTGGTGTGAACATGGGAGCTCAACTAGCAATGCATGTTGGCTATAGGTAGGTTAATTATTGTTTTCTCTCGTAAATAAGTATAAGGGATTTAAAATCGATTGAAGAGGCCAATTTCAATGCTTCCTCATTCCAGTTGCCTTGGGATATAAAATTTGATGTTTGTACAAATAATCTCATTTCCAAGAAGACTGATTGAGAAAGCATCAATGCATGCTAAATTTTTATGCTCTTAACTTTTCTCTAGCTTACTTAATAATAAGCTATCTTAATAAAATAATGTGCACTTGGTGGTACATGGTCAAATGAGTGGTGGATGAGGTGTCAGTAAGTGGTTAGTAAGGTGTCAGGAAGTGGTTGGTAAGGTGTCAGGAAGTGGTTGATAAGGTGTCAGGAAGTGGTTGGTAAGGTATCAGGAAGTGGTTGGTACATGTAAGTTGTCAGGAAGTGGTTGATAAGGTGTCAGGAAAAGGTTGGTAAGTTGTCAGGAAGTGGTTAGTAAGGTTTCAGGAAGGGGTTGGTAAGTTGTCAGGAGGTGATTGGTAAAGTGTCAGGAAGTGGTTGATAAGGTGTCAGGAAGTGGTTGGTAAGTTGTCAGGAAGTGGTTGGTAAGGTGTCAGGAAGTGTTTGATCTAAAATGTTAGTAAATGATATGTAACATGTCTATAAGACCTATAACCACTTAGTAGTTAGTAAGTGCTCAATTAGTGATTAATTTATAAGTTGGGGTTTTTTTTTTCATTATTTCTTGCAGATATCTTCCTGAAATTGCTGGTGTATTTGGACTGTCAACATGCTTAAGTCCAACATCTAGTGTTTTTCAACATATTCTAAAGACAAAACAAACTGACAAAGACAAGAAATTTCCTCCTCTCTTTTTATGCCATGACCATGATGATAAAAAAGTTTCATTAAAATGGGCATCGCTTACTGCTGAGTGCTTTATGGATCTTGACCTTGAGACTGAGTTACAAGTTTATTATGGAAAAGACAAAGAAATTTCTGTATATGAGATAGATAATTTAAAGCAATGGATTCTAAATGTGTTACCAGAGGAAAGTTGATTGTCATAATTTTTGCCAAATATTAACAAACTACAGGAATTCCTCATGCCTGGGTTCCTGAAAGTCTGATAAGTGCTAATCCATAATTAACTCTAAAGAAAACCATTGGTTTTAATCATGGATTACAATGTAGCTCTTGTTGGGCTTTCAGGAACTGGGACCTGACTTATAACAGATTACCACAAGAATCCTAATAAAACGTGAGAGATACAGTCATTTATGTTATTGTGCAATTTTAACTGTGGTTTTCTTAAGCAGAAACAGAAGCCGCATGCATACAAAGAGTCAGAAATGCAATGTTCATCATCTTCTCTCAAGAAATGCAACGTCTGCCTGTATCACTTCTGCCTTTTTGTCCACATCTAGCTCTGGTGAAAATTTGTTCTTCACAAGTAGAACGTTTTGTACCATGCAACTTTTTTGTGGTTACCGTAATGAATGTAGCATTTGTTTACTTATGCACTTGAATTATTTCTGTATGCATAAAAAAGTTGATACCTATTTGCACTTTTGGGTCATCCACTGTTGTTAGAACAAAGTTTGCAATTTGTTAAAATGACAAAAACAAAGAATATGTGAATTACTCTGAATAATGTCTTTTTGTTCTACTTGTCCCCTGTGGCATTGTTTCCTTCCGAACGTAGTGTATTACTATAACTTTCAACCACATCATATTAATGTACTGTATACTAATGCAATGGGGAAGAAAGTCAGAAATACCTTACATTCTTTTTACAAATTTCTTTATTAGTATATTATCATTTATAACACATACACACAACTGTATATACAGCACATTCATGCATGTAAATACATATATACTATAAAACTATATTCTTTTTCTGTACAAGGTTCTTTAACCATTTTGGTTAGAATTTAGAAGTATAAATAATCAAACTTGAAATCCTTAAAGAATCTTGAAAACCAAACAAAGCCATGGTCTGAAGGAGATTCTTCAACTTGATTCCATTTACAGAAAATCCAGTGCCGTTGGCTTGAAAATCTCACCATACTGTTATAGGTCCCCCTCCTTTAATGCATATTTATGTATACATATATATACACAAATAGTTGTAGATGAATGAATCATATTGTATATCTTCCAGTGTCACTATACATATGTAGAATATAGATATTCCAATAACATGGTGAATCATGCCAATGATGTCCAATTCTGATGTGTTTCTAAATCCATTTTGAATATCTTCTCATCAGCTTTTAACATATCTTGTACTTTATGAACATCTTTCTGAGTAAAATCTATATACAAGTTCCATATCCATTCCATAATGCTTTGCCCATCTTCAGAGATGATCATTTCATTCTTAATCTATTTATCTTCATTTATGCTGAGAAAAAAAGAAAAATTTGCATTGATTTCTGATTTCTGTGCATAACAACAGCAGTTACTAGACTGTGAGCAGTCCCTCCTTTTCCCTCCTGAATCAGTTAAAGCGAGCACCACAACTGAAAGCTGATACAAATGCAATTTGTAAAAAAACTAATATGGGAAGTGTCGAAAGGCAATTAAAAATTGTATGAGCTCGGTATATTCTGAATTCCGTCTAGAGTGCAGTGCCACTTTAATTTCCAGTCAATCTACCTAGTACATTATAGTTTCACAAACTATTAGAATTCTATAGAATGTGACATCGTAGACATTGATACAGTAATATACTCTAATGTGATGCAGAGTGGGAAGGGGTTTTTACAATAAGTGACTGCTTCAAAACTATCAGTATAATGATCCGTGATTGTGCCAAAATAGGCTTAATGATGTGTGATTGGTGGTACCTCGATCCCCCTTTGGTGATGATGCGACAACAAATCTCTGGGCTTATATTTGCCTTTGATGGGCATATTTTTTGTATTTTTGAGATAATTATAGCTATTTACTTACGATCACATCCATAGAGCTCAACTCTTAAACAAATCCCCTTTTCCCATGATCTTGGATTAACTCGTACATAACGAGCAATTATTGGTGTTTTTAGATTATTGTGGTGGACTGTAAATGAGTCGACATTACCATCAAATACCTGAAAGAAATAAAATACCGTATAAGGCCCGGATGTAAGATATGCATGGACCTTTTTCTGAAATGTTTCGCGCAACACAGTTCCGCTGTGTGTCAACCCCAGCAATGTTGCGCGCAACATTGCAGAAAAGTGGCAGAAGTAAAACTTCGGTTCTAAACCTGCATGCAACTGTGGCGCGCACAAATTTACTCGCCAGTTACAGGGGTGGACAAACGAAAGAATTCTATAGCGCACAACGTTGGAGAAAACGTTGCAAAAAAGTTGAATCGTGTGTCTTGGCCTTAAAGTGTTGAAATATATGCAATAAGAAAGTTTAGCGAACCCCTGCTAGAGTTTTGCAATGTTCTTACACAATACACTCTTCAATGAATCCTACAACTTGTTTGGCGATTGCGAGGCCAGTTACAGAAAAAAATGCATTGTATAACAGCGCCTTTTTGAATCGACGCTACTACAGTGAAACAAATTCTGTTGCGGAAAGTAGATGTTTGAGCAATATTTTAACTTCCAAAGCCGTTTGGCGATACGTTGCACGATTTTGCTGCCTGTACACTGATGTATTTCAACACAAGCGTCATAAGATCATAAAGATAGAAATTAAACGTTCATGCCCTGAAAAATGTTTCTTTGAACACTAGATTTACCAATAAGAAACCTTTCGAATCGAACAATCCTCGAGTGTAATATACATATTATAATATAGTGTATTAATTCCTTCAATTCATTATTCTAACAAGCACTTACAGACCAAGCAGATGCATGTTAGCCGTCTTTAATTTTCCAATCAGAGAGCACACAACTGTTTCATGATAAGAGGTTTATAGCCAATCATGATCATGAGACAGCCTGGTCAATGTGGTTTTCGAATGGAAGATGTTTAAAGCAACCATATTTAACGTCGATAACTCGTAACAGTGATTCAACTGACAAACCTGAGGTCGACGGTGCGCTCATTTTACTCCCCTCTCTCCATCAGTACTCCGTTTTAAGGGTATTTAAAGCTATAATTAAAGCTACATAGATTGGAAAGAAGTCGAAACAAGGATGTGAGGTCTGGCTGGGGATCGAACTCTGGACCTCTCGCACCGAAGGCCGCGCACTAACCAACTGTGCCATCCTTGCTCCTTATGCTCTTTCAAAATGGATTTTCAAAGAAGCGGTGATGGTCATTTTATCTTACTCACCTCTTCAGTTCCATTTGCCTTATACGTCTGGAATTTTTTACCATCCATACTATACAACACTGCAAATGTCTTGACATGTTTATCAGGGTGATCTAATGATCCTTGTGTAGCAATTCTTGTTAATTTGGTTTTCTCTCCCAAATCTACTTGTAAGTATTGATTTTCGTCGTTATCTGTTGGACACCATGCGTCTGTTGCAGTAAAGTTGTCCAGTTTGCTCGACGCGGTGATATCTTCATCGTCTAATCCCCCAGTTTGTACCCCAAGTGCTTCGTAACATGCTGTAATTCAAAACAGTTTGCTTTGAGAAGGAGAAGGAAGACGAGAATTAAGCAAGCTAGGAGCAGGGACAGGATCGAGGAAGAAGAAGGAAATTAAATAAAGGCAAGCTAGTGAATGTCGCATATTTTAGTCCCACTCCTTTAGCAGTGGCCATGGTAACTTTCCCTATCGCTATGGAATTTTTTGGGCGTCTTTCGGACCATGCAGACACGTCACGACGCAACTTTTTCTCCAACGTTGAGCGTAAAAAAGTTGCACCGTGTGTCCACTTCTGCAATGTTGCGTACAATGTCACAGGAAAAAATTGTAGAAGTAGAACTCGATTCTAAATCTGCGGCTATTGCGTGCATGCAACTGTTGCAGGGATGAACGCAGGGCGCAACTGCCGTTGCGCGCATGCGCAACAACGTTGCAGAAAACGTTACAGGATAATCTCGTCCTCAGAGCTGATATTTCATGCGCAGTAAGAAAAAATCGGCTCTGGGGACGAGATTGGTTGCAGGAAAAGTTATATCGTGTGTTTGGGCTTTCTGTTATATCTAGATTTGATTGAAGGGAACTGAATGGAATCTATTATGCAAGCCATTTGTATCGGTCAATAGGAAGAGGGACTTACTGGATCGAGCTTAAAAACGCCTGCGCCTTAGCCTTATATGAGATTTTTTCACTTTAATTTGTGAAGTTTCATTTGGATTAATTCGTGTGAGAATTCCTTCTTCGTTTACCATTCTCACAACCTTGTTAAGTGCATATAAAACATGATCTTTCACTAATGTTATGTAGCTGCTTTTTCTTTTTGAAAATTGGAAAAGAGGACTTTGACAGCAACAAATTTAACTTAGATGATAATTCTAAGTTCACTTTGAACATTTATTTCTAGTCAAATTTAATTTCATGAGAATAGACTAATTACAGTGATAATTTCTTGGCGTTTAATGGTGAAAGAACGCAATTAAAACGAGTGAGAAGGTAGATTGTAAGACTGTATGATGATGTTAATGTTAGATAAAGAAAGTTATAATAAAATGAAAATTTATTAAATTTACCGTGTACAGTAAATGCCATTTTAAAGCTATTTTGTACAGTGATTGAGTGAAATGACTAATAAACTTGCTAATGTAAAATTGCGCTCAGAATCATTTTCGCCGTCAGATAATTTTTATAATGATTTCTCTTACGTTTTGGCGCATCCTCTGGCTTGTCGGCCACCACTGTCCACATAAACATCCCACAAATCAACGCCAAACCAATGTGATAAATTCTAGACATTTTCCCTTGTAAACCACGAAACGTGGGCCCTCGGAAAGCGGCGTTAACAATCACAATTTCTCAGATCTCTTTTGAGTCTCCAATCCTCCCTACAAGACAAAATGAAAAACGTGTTTTGGATTAATGCATTCTAAAAGCATGAGCTAATCCCTGTGTTTGCACTAAATCATTCAGACCATATCCTCGTTTTCCATGCAATTCAGTGATCCCAAGTGATGCGATGGTCTGGTTCAGCGGTGAATGGTCAAGGTAGAAGAGGGAATTAAAACAAAAACCATATATAGAACAACTGTTGCTGGTAGTCTGAAATGCTTGTGTGAATAGTGTGAAGTGAGCTAAATAATTGATGAAGTTGTGATTGGTCAGAGTAAATACGTATGTATATGGATGGATGAATTACATGTCAACTGCAATGATAATAATGTTTAAGATTTATATACCGCAAATATCTATATATGTATATAATCAAATGCGGTTGAAAATGAACTGAAATGAAATGAAAACTGTATAAGGAACTCGATAGGTTGTTGCACAATTATTTTCATCTTATATTATTTATTGCTATATAATCCAATACATACAACTATTTCAGCACCCTTCCAACACATCAACACATGGAAGCCTAGTCCGAAATAAAAATCAGAAAATTTGTTGATAAGATGATTTTAAGGAAGCACGTGCATATGAACATGTTACAAACAACGACTGAGACATATTTTGGAGAAAAAACGCATAAAAATCCAATTATTACAAGCAAGAGACCATAATCCTAAGAGAGCGAAGCTCAGTATTGATGCATGTCTGCGCGATGTTCGTGGCGGCTAAGGCTATTTTTAGTAACTTCGCCATCGCGCGCACAAGGCTCTCAAATAATAGAAATTGATTTTTAACGTGCGCGCGGACGGGACCGTTTCTTTTCAGCATTTGAATTCTATTGTTTAAGAGCCTTGCGCGCGCGATGGCGAAGTTACTAAACATATAGCCTTAGCCGCCATGAACATCGCACGGACATCAATACTGAGTTTCGCTCTCTTAGTATTATGGTCTCTTGTTACAAGTAGACCCAGAAATTATTTTGGTCAGCTTCTAGGTTCGATAGTTCAATTGGAATGGGTCAATAACCCTTTGCATAATACTGCTGATCATATGCAGGTACGCACATAGATCTCGCCTCACATTCGCGCAGCTAATAAACAATGGCATGGAAAAGTGGTTCTTTTGTTCACTGAGTCAAAGCGAGGAGGGCGTGTCTGTATATTATTAGTAATTTTAAGTAAATGTTTATGCAATTAGCTACATAGCACTAGTGCCCTAGATCACTCTAGCTGACTCGATAGCTCTGTTAGTAGAGTACTAGACATGATCTCAGAGGTATTGGCTTCGAGTCCCTCAGAGTCTGGAATCAGACATTTTTCCCCATCTATCATAGGATGAAATTCATGCCGCAACTTTCCCACATTTCTCTACAATAATATATTTTAAGTCTAGCAAAGCAGGTGCTTCTGATCGCACATATACCTCAAACAATTCCCAGGAAAACATAGAGAAGTCCTCGACTTTTTAGCAAAAATGCATGCGCGGGTTTTGTTGATATGGCAGTATAAGTAGATAAGTTTGCTCACAGTTTCTTCCTTATACAGTGAGCAAGGTTTGCGCAAATTGAATGCTTCGCTCAGTAGCTAAGTAATGAAAGTGTAAATATCTTTTGTTTGCCGTTTTCTTATGTTAGGAATTCTGGAAAAACGGGTTCTGCCAGCCAAAAGGAAGACAGAAGGCACGAAAACTATGCAGAAGGACTTGTCTATACGTATACAAATTTGCAAGGAACCACTTTTCTGCGTAAATCTCTTACAGTTTAAAGTGCGAGGAGCCGTCATAAAGACCGCTAGCTATACATTGATAAGCCAGCAAATATGCTACGAGCGTTTTAGCGTAAAAACTGGAATTGTACGCGAACGTCGCGCACTGTTGAAGCGATCATCAGATCCCGGACATGCATCACACAGTGCCCAGCTATATATGGATAAATTTGACATACATACATACATGATTGAGACTCCTAGCTCAACAGGGCTTTTCAGCTCAATTTACAAATCCTAACCGAGTAAATCATATAAATCAAACATAAATGAATTAAGAATCCCAACTGGCAAGGAGGCAAACCAGTTGGCTATATTACAAGCATGGCCGAGAAACTGAATTTGAGCTAATCGAAATCGGAACAAATTCAGTCTCAGCTAGTGGCCAGAGCGGGAATCGAACCTGGGACCGCCAGATTGCGAGACCAACGCTCTGACCACTCGGCCATGCTGCCTCCTTGTATTGAAAATATATCCTATTTGGTACAGTTAGGCCTCTCTTGCACAGTTTTTCTTGTGAATGAACCTGGCCCCAGTGTTTTAAAAGACGATTAGCGCTAATTAACCCAGGGTCGAATAAGGAGAAAACTTTTCATTTTAACTCAAGATTAACAAAAATCGACAACCCCAACGAAGAGCGTTGAAACGTCAGTATTATATATAAGCATATTTTCTTTTTATATGATATTATAGATTTTCACTCATTCCCCATTAGTAATATAAGTTCTCTCCTTTAAGGCGCGGCTACACGAGCGATTTTTTCTTGCTCAGGCGACACGCGATTTTTTGAAATCACCAACGTGGTAGCTAAACGAGGGACAAATGCTGGTAGCAAATGATGGCGACAAAGTCGGCGTGACATGAAGGACTGGTTTTCATAAACAAGTATGGTGGACGGAATTGTAACGTTGGGGGGGGGGGGGGGGGGTCAAAAAATCGTGTCGCCTGTGCAAGCAAAAAATTGTCCGTAGAGCCACGGCTTTATGGTGTTGCATTCCATTCATTCCCTATTACCCTGTTATACATCTTTTTATCGCACACCATAGAAAATACAGCCAATCAGAAGGCAAGAAAGCCGTTGTATATTCGGCGGTATTCCACTGATCCTTCCCATGACACATTGCGCCAATTGCTGTATTTTCTCTGGCGTTGGATAAAATAGTTATACAATGGTTTCATGTGGCATACTGTGGACATCCCACTCGTCACTTAATTGTATTTTCTTTGTATACACACGAGCCAAAGGCTCGTCTGTATACTAGAAAATGCAAGTGACTCGTGGGATATTCCACGGTATGCCACTCTAAAACATTGTGTAACTGCAATGGTATACATAGTAGTTACACAATGTTTTAGAGTGGCATACCGTGGAATATAGTTCACTTCGTTTTAATTTATATCGACATAACTGTCATTTAAACGGCGCGCCCTGTAACTTGCAAACGATTGCGCATGACAAAAATCTCCAAACAATTATGCGTTATTTTTAAAATTGAAATACACTGCAATTTTCAGCAGATTTCAAGTACGAAAATTCACCAGTTTTGGCGCGGGCTAATTGCAATGTGTGGCGAGGCTAAACACCTGTTGTAGTATATGTTGGTCTTAACAAATTGAATGAATTTATTTCAATTTGTAAAGGCCAGTATAAGCTGAACAATATTTTAGATCAGTGTCTATCAAGTGACAATCAAAAAAGACAGATTAAATCTGAAAAATCCCAAATGATTTTTGCAGTTAATCAGTGCTAAAAGTCCTTGTTCAATCAAATACAAACGAGTCAAAAAGCTGCGATGTTTGACAATGAAATGAACCGTTAACTACATAAGACAATTAACGCGAACTTTCACCTTCAAAAAGGCTACTAATTAAGGGAGCGTAGTTCTTTAATTTTATATTTACAGGCTAAAATCAAAAATCCAATTAATTTTTTGAAGGCTATATATGAATTGATTCTAAAGTCAATTCAAAAACAGTTGGCCCTCGAAAACCATTTTAATATTATGATCCGAGACAACAGCTGTTCGGCAAGAGCCCTGGTCGCCCACAAAAAATGAAAAGCGTTCACAAAATAAACCTACCTTATTATTCCTACGAATTCAAATGATTCCAAAGATTTATGGCAAGAAAAATCCAGTGAACCGGACGGGTATTGAAATATCTATGGCTGTAAATAATTGATAATGTGTGATGGTTCAGTTACCCTGGTTAAAGGTACCTGTTATCTAGTGTTACACGACAAGTTTCTGATGGTGGGGTATTGTTCTCTGTTAATTGTAGCACCATGCAAGTCAATCCAAATAGTTACAAGTTGTATTTGTTTATGCCTTGGGTCAGTTATTAGCTAGAGCATATGGAGAGCACTAGTAGCTTTCAGTTTGCAAGCGGAAAACGCCGGGAGCCCTCAGCCATTTCACATGCATAGGTGTGTCACGAAATTTTGAAAGCCCAGCACACTGAAATATCGAGAATTCCGCATTCCAATCTGTTTTGCTAAAAGGAAAGGAATGATACGCCTTTTGGTCAGGAAAAGCATCCGAGAAAAAAAGCCATTTTCAGATCTAATACGGATGCTCACTCATGAAAAGGTCTACATTTCACACATCTGCTATACCCTGTGTGCCAGAGTTTTATTTCGCTCCCCTCCCCCCTTCCAACCCTCAGAGGGCCGAAACCGAAAGCCGCTGGCTCCCAGCGATATATTTATTGATGCAGAAAACTGTATTCTTATCTCCTGCTAGATTTACTTGCAGTTAATTTTAATCTCGATTTTGATCCGCTTCGTGTCATGCAATGTTTTTTATTGCTCTTATTACGCCCAACTAAGTCAAAACTAGTGTTTTGACTTCGAATTAATTTGCCGCCTCTCGGGGTCACCACTCGAGAAACTGTGTTTACTATTTGTCTTTTAGATTTTCACTCAACATATTCTGTTTATTCCCCAAGCGAATATAATATCTACAAACACATAGCTTATTTTCCCACAGAAATTTTAAATCTCCCTCGGAGAAAACAAGAAAACCTCTTTTGGAGGCTATTGTAGACCCCCCCTAATATAATGTGGTAAGTGTTGCTAAGCAATGGGCGGCAGCGCCCCCTTAAAATGACGTAGCCTGGCCTGGGACATTCAGCAGGTACGGGTTTCACCAAGGAGTATGTTCAGTTGTATGTTGAGCATTTTTTCCGGTTTTAGCCCAGTAGGTGCTTGTGTTAATCGAGAACATCGCTTGCATTTGAATCTTTAGTCACTGAAGAACTCGTCTGTCTTATAAACTCGAAGGTAAGGACCGTGAAATTGATTTTACTGACTCAAGTCTGTTGACCTTTCTTTGAATCGAGCCTTTGGACATGAAACTACCCTCGTACTCAGCTTTGCCGGGGAATTTGAGATACAGTATTTCTGCTGTCGAGCCAACAAGATATCGTGACTCTTTGTTTGTGTATAGTCTTGTTGGTTTATCTTTATTTTCGTTTTACAGCGACTCTTGTGTTGTTACAAAAGCTTACTAGGTAATGTTTTGTTTTACAAACACTTGAGATATTGTACTGAGTTCTACTGACACCTCGAACGAGCACCTCCCTTCTCTATTGGCCTTATGACTTCTTAAATATCAAAATTGAACTTTGCTCGCTTATAACTAATATCTTTGACTATTAACCGTTACATTGTATCGGGTTAGGATTGGCCTTGTGTGATTATGGAATCCTAGCTTATAAGTTATAAATTCTAATTAAATTGATGTGATTAGGTCACCACAAATTCCCTGGTCCCAGAAGTATGCTTTTCTTTTTTTTTTTTATCATTTTTCTTGATTAAATCAAATTAACTGCAACCATATAAACAGATCTCTTATTATAATTGTTAAGAATTTTTTATTTTTTATTTATGTCATTTGCCACTTACAAAATAATAATATTATGTAAGTAAGTATACATCAAGAAACCAAAGGCTTGTAAAATTGATGTCTAATTCAATATTACTTTACTAAATACCACTATTATGGGTAGTAGCTTTATTTTCTGAAGTGTCTTACTGGAACAGGAAGCACTAGTTATTATGTTGCTGAGGGCCTCTTCAACTATTGTATTGACCTAGCTGTACTCTTGCATTCTAATTGTGAATTTATCAGGGAACTCAATAGGTGTCAAATTTAAACATTATGGTAATATAATTGATATGATAATTTGTTGATGTACAGTGTATGCAGAGATAACTTTAGCCAAAATTAAATCACCAGCTAATTCAATTCATCAGCAATTAATTGTCCCCAAGGTGACTGCTAAGAACCAATATAAATCACCAGTTAAATTATTTATCAGCAATCAATTAATTTGTGTCTCAAATTAAGGCAAAAAAGAAATATTGCAGATCTAAATTAAAGTGTTTATGGGATTAACTGTATCTTTATTCTCATAAATTGAAAGTTACCTGTCTGAGTGTATTTCTTAGAACTGAAAGAAAGGAAATGATAGTGAACTCTGACTTTCACTTTCAGTACTTTGGCCGTTCTAACATTAGAACTGTTAAAATTCATTGTTGTTATCCATTGTAAGCATATGGACAGACTTGCATGGTGATTAGGTACTTGTAGTACAGAAATGTGTGATAAATGTGAGACTGAGTCTTGTATACACTAGCATATACCTTTCCCACAATGTTGGACAATACCTGTGTGATAAATGAGACACTGAGTCTATGTATATTGATCATGCTTGCCCTTAATTGTGTCATTAGCTAGCCCAGGGGGAATCCCCACATATTTTGGACGGGAATACTCATTATTACCTGTCGTGCATCACATAAAATCTTAAAATGAAATCACATACAGAATGTTTTTTGTCCAATCAATACATGGGCATGTCATATACACAATTCAGAGCATGCAATCATCATTTAAAATAATTTAATTTCTGTAAAACTCCTTGCTTGCTACCTAAGTCTTATATATTTAAGCTGATAGTTCTATGTACGTTGTAGTAAGATGAGTCAAGGTTATCCAGGCCAATTTCAACCCCAACCAGCTGGTGCACAGCAAGGGCAATACCAGTATCCACCAGGTACATATTAAACACTTTATATTCTACTTAATATGTACATCTTTGGGCGGGTAACTACAAAAGCTGGGCTAGGGCCATGGCCTAGGCCATGGCCTACCTATGGCCTACCCTATGGCCCACCCTATGGCCTACCTTTATTTTTCCATTTTAAAGGCTTTTATCATAAAAGACTTGCATTCTTATAGCTTGGAACACAGAAAACTCTCTTTGAGGCAGCCATATTGTTTAATGATCACACAGGGATCCCAGCGCATTTTTTAATGATCACAAAGGGATCCCAACACATTTTTTTGCACACCGTATAGAAGCTGTGAGCAAGAATACTCCATCTTGGTATAAAACTTTGAAACAAGCCAATCTACACTTTTATTTCACGTGACCAATTGTCTATTCACAAAAATGTGTACCTTTTCCTCTACATTTGATTGAAGATGTCTTTTGCCCTTGTCTGTCTTTCAATACCTACTGTATGCTTTGAACAAGTAGATGGCTGGATCATCAAAGTTAATAAGACCTGAGCTTAATGACTGAATATCAAGCTCAAAAACTCAACTTTATTTTCCAATTCACTTACAAACTTGGATTAAAAATAATCTTATCAGGTAAGATGTTCATTTTCTTTTGTAGCAACACAATTGCCACCCCTTTCTCTTGGAAGAAATAGCTCTTTGTTTATATATATTTTTACAGTGACTATTAACACCAACTAAGGCCGCCCAAAGTAATTTTCATACAAATTATCGAATCATGATCGAGTATATGAGCTATAGAATCTCTATAAATGTTTAATATTTGCTTAAAATGAATATAAAATTTGCTTTGAATGTTTACAAACTACATTATTGAGATTGAAGAAACTCGCCATGAATTTGTTGTTGACTGATGAAAATATTACTTAATATGTGCATTGAAAAAAATTTGTCTGAAAATTGGTTTGGCTGACCTTGGTTGGGGCAGTCGCACTGTAAGGGTAATTATTAGGTGGGTAATTTTGACTAATTTCAACTAATCTGAGTATCATGCTCTCTAGGGAGGGTGAGGGGCAGGAAAGTGAGGGGACTGAAGAGGAGGGGAAGGAAATACATCACATCTTTTCCCCTTCTCCTCTTCCCAAGTCCCCTTGCCTCCTCCCGGCCCAGAAGGCCTGCCATAACTTTAACTTCTTAACTAATTTTCAAGTCATAAGATCTAGAATGGAAACACTAAATGTGGAATAAGTAATGTACAATATCTGAATCGCTTTCTATTTGAATCACTTGTTTCCCTTTTACTCTATAGAAAAAAAAATCAGAAAAATGGTGTTTATTTCGGATAAAAGCAATTAACATGAAGCTTAAAAAGAAAATGTTTATTTATATTTTGTAAAGATATTAGATTTAAGCGAAAAACTTTACCCTGTAATCTTGACTTCAGTATCACTATAAAAATCTGCAAAATAAAACGAGCAGTTTTTAAAATAGATACATCAAACAAAAGAAAATGTCACCAGAACATATTAAGATTGAATTTGATTTGAAAAGGCAAAAATTAAATGAGATTAATGTGGATTGAGAACTTACCATCTTCACTTCCAACCAGCTCAGCCATTTTGAAAGCATGGGAAAGGAAGGCATGTACAGGCATGTGAGAACAGGCATGTGAAAAACACAGGAAGCCCAATCAAAGAGTTGATTTAAATTCAATCAAACTTGGCTGCCTTGGAGTTTTCTGTGTTCCAAGCTATTAGAATGCAAGGCCAGAGGTGATAACACAAGACTTTTATGATAAAAGCCTTTAAAATGGAAAAATAAAGGTAGGCCATGGGGTGGGCCATAGGGTAGGCCATAGGTAGGCCATGGCCCTAGCCCAGCTTTTGTAGTTACCCTCTTTGGGCCCAGTTGTTTGAAAGGCAATTACTAGTAACTAAGATAATCCTGGGTTAAAATCACTGGTTTTCTTAATACTTAATATTTGGTTAACACCAATCGTCTTTTGAACAACTGGGTTCTATTCTTTTAATTAATATAAATACAAATAAATTTAAATGATGTGAAGAGGCTGAGAGGGGCATTGGGGTTTATGGTTTGGCAGCATACACACAACACAAGATCTGCATCGTCTGGAAAACTTTATGTTCAATATTCAAGAACTTCACAAATGAAAAACTCTTTTTCCCGATTGGGAACAAAAATTTGGAATTCTATCCCTGAGGGTATTAGAAATTCAAGGAAAAATATTTTCAAACTTAAATTACAAGAAAAATTACGACAATTTCTGAACGTTGAGGATGCTTATGTTGATACACCGACTTTAATCGTATCAATTTCCAAATTGAAGGGCAAAGATCCAATTTATTAACAAACTCAAGCTCATATTCTCCTATCCTGTAAATAACTCCATTATATAAATACAAAAATAATGCTCCAACTGGAATATATTTATTACTTAAATCTTAGTAAATAAGTATCTGTTAAAACAGTTTTTCAACAAGTAGCTCGTTTGTTTTGTTGTTGTTTCAGCTATATGTAATTTCAAAAATTATCAGTAACGCTCCTTTTATATATTATTATCATTGTTATTCTAAGTCTCCCTTACTTTTTCTTATACTTGTATTTATTAAAAACACAGCCCGCCTAGATTAGTTATGCTACCTGCGGACTGTGTATATATTTTTTGTAATATAC
The DNA here is from genome assembly GCA_029948255.1 of Telmatactis stephensoni. Taxonomy (NCBI): domain Eukaryota; kingdom Metazoa; phylum Cnidaria; class Anthozoa; order Actiniaria; family Isophelliidae; genus Telmatactis; species Telmatactis stephensoni. The sequence goes on along the minus strand of JALIZF010001632.1, from coordinate 63,960 downwards.
TGTGAATTAAATAAAGTATTATTATAGTATTATTATTATTAGTTTCTGCTGATTTTTAATGCGGTTTTACATTTTTTGCTCATTTTATACATGGTTTGGCAGTTTTCTAGATGTCTGTGGTTTATGGATTTTGTAGTTTTTGGACAGCAGTTTTTGGTGAAATCCAATAGTCCCCTTCACAGTTCTCTGCGCCATCTTGAAAGGTAGCCATGCCTTTTGCATCGAAGTGAGACGAATGGTGAGCTTGCAATGATAGAGACCTGTGAATAATTGTTCTAGGTGTTAAAAAAGGTCTCTATCATTGCACGCTTACCGTTCGTCTCGCTTCGATGTAAAGGCACGGCTACCTTTCAAGATGGCGCAGGGAACTGTGAAGGGGTCTATTAAATCTTTAGTTAGCAGTTTTTCATTTTTCAGTTTTTGTATCACTTACATGTATGATAAAAAAAAGCATGATTTTTCAGATGCAGTTTTTTATGATTTTTTGTGTGGTTTTGCAGTTTTGAGTACATCCCCCCCCCCCCAATATCCCCCTCTGTGAAGGCTTAATTGCCACATGCACTGTACTATGGCTTGGCAGTGTCACATTTGTGTTGCCTATTAAAATATCTAAAATTATAGTTTTGCTCCTCGTTTTTGGTTTCTTAACTACAAGGTTGGGGTTACCACTCCTATTCCAAAGTGATTCCAGCAATGTTGTTGATCTAGTCAGACTGAACCAATGTCAAATACAGTGTCTAGCTCAAGGGCACAAACATGATCCACAGTCACAGTACATCCTAAATTCTGACTACAGTATTATTTCTTGTGAGATCAAAATACCTATTTTCCTAAGAAATACTGTGCTCTAAGGGGGTCAGGGTTTTGATTAGATAAGACAAAAATATTATAATCATTATTAATATCTTTCAACCAATCATTTTTACTCAAGTTCTCAGTGCATGCTTCTTCAGTCATTGTATTTTTAATAATTAAAAACACAATTATTGTGCTCACAGGTAATCAGCCTCAAGTAGGATTTGCACCCCAGTATGGTGGGCCTCCTCCACAACAGGGCTACCCACCTCAGCAGGGGCACCCTCCACAACAAGGGTACCCTCCCCAACAAGGGTATCCTCCCCAACAAGGCTATCCGCCCCAACAAGGGCCTCCTCCACAACAGGGCTATGGAGGCCCTCCTCAGCAGCCAGGGTATGGAGCTACTGATCCTTCAAAAGGTCTTGCTTTTCAAGGTAAGTTTTATTTGGAAGAATAAATGACAGTAGAGTTACTAATCAAATAGAACAGTGAGGATTGTTAGCAAGAGACCATAATACTAAGAGAGCAAAACTGGTATTGTGTGATGTGTTTGGTGGATAAAGCCCGCCACACACATTGATAAACTGCATGAGGAAACTGCCACGTGAGGCACTTAGCTCAGATGATTTCTCACTGCAGATGTTGCATCTTTGGCTACACAAGGCCAAAAATAGAGCAGGTAAAAGAGCACACGATGAGAAATTACGTGTGTTGCGTGGCAGTTTCCTCACACAGTTTCTCAATATGTGCAGCAGGCTTTATGCACTGGCTACTATCATGCTAAATCCTCATTCATTTTAAGCACTTGATCAAGTTCTGGTTTGCATTTTGATGACACTTATTAATTACTAAGAGGTGTTATACACTTATGCTGTCCGAACTAGTTCACTTTTTTATTATACTGATCAATGAAATGTATACCCTGGGTAAAAGTCAGCCAACGAGGATACCAAATTTATCTGCTGTTGGCTGACAGACAGTTGGCCAACAATTCATTCTGTAAAATGGTAAAGGATTTAATTGTTTCATTGTTTGATATTATATTCACAAAGTTGCACTAAGAACTAACAGTTCCAGTAGTAAGTAACAATAGCTGTTATAACAATATATTAACATTAAAAATATTTTACTTTCCTAGGAGATGTAGACACTCCATCCTACAGTGGAGCAGATATCCCGGACCAAGATGTTGAAGGCAGTGATAATGCTCAACCACCAGCTCCTAGTGCTCCACCTGCTAACCTGTTTAGTGCACTCCCAGGATATGAAAGCATGAATTATGGTAGGTTTGTAAACAACTAATGAATAGTCAATTGTATTAGTTGATTGTCATATGTTACCCAGCAGCCTGGGAAGTGGGGGACTCCCATATATCGGAGGGTAGAAATGCTCGTCAGAAATTTTGAAAAAGACTCCTAAAAGGTACCTGAGTCTAATTAAGGTGGGTGTGGTAACACAAGATTTTTACCCCTAAAAGGTATAACCATCTCAAAAACAAATGATTGAATGAATCTTCAACATGTAAATTCCTTTATGGATGAGTGTGGAGAAAAAAGTGAAATGGTTAAAACTGTAGCTGTGATGCCTATCTTCGGTGACTTATTTACTGAAAAGTACCACAAAAAGGTACCAGTTTAGTCTTTGGTAGTCCACTATTAAAGTTTGAGACACCCTAAAAGGTACCAGAGCACTGATTTTGACCCCTAAAAGGTATGACAAGCATCCCCGCCCTTTTTTTGAGTGGAGCGTACATGGTGTACTTGACACTCACTTTTTCCAATCAGCTATCAAAATTCCAAGGACTTCATTTGGCCATTTTATAATTTCACTTTCTTAAGAGATTCTTGTGGACAAGAGGATTTTGTAGTGTTGTAACTGACTATTGCTGTTTGTGGCATGTTTGTTCACTAGGAACTCCATATCTGCCTCCACCACCACCTTATGAACCACCACCCCAGGAAGCCAGACCAGAACAACACTTTAACCAGTAAGTATATTGTGTTGCACTATGTGTTTAACATGCACTGTTCTCTGTATTATTTACTAGCTTTTTTGCACACTCAGCATTCCAGATCAGAGATGAGTCTGCATTGAATCAGTGACCCATAGAGTTAGCTGCCTGCCCTGGCAAATAAAATGGAAAATGTTTTTAAAGGATCATAAAAAGTGCTTGCATGATCCCTGTAATAAACTATAATTTATAACCCCTTGCTTTCAACTGGAGTAATGACATTTTTTTTTGAAAATTTTTATATTTCCATTCTCTTGATTATTTGTATTTCAATATTTACTATAAAGAAGTGGAACATGGTGTTCATGATACATAAATGAATGAATTGATGTATGAATGAACAAATGAATGAATGAATGAAAGAATGGATAGACTTTTAAAAACAAATGACCAAATGTGCAGTAAATGATATCAGATCTATGTACACTTCAGAGCAACCTCCATCAATGAAGATCAAGCCAGGGCTGCTTTGTTAAAGTTTGCTGATGACCATTGTTGCTATGGAAAAGGTGCTGCTAATGATATGGAGATCAAGGATATCCAACCGACCTGTGCATACCATGTAAGTGAAATTTACTACGAAATACTGTTGAACCTTATTGGGTGGCATGGGTGGCATAGTGGTTAAGCCACTCACCTCTCACCGCTGTGGTCCGGGTTCAAGTCCCGGCTCAGATGCTGGATCATATGTGAATTGAGTGTGTTTGATGTGCTGTTCTCTACCATGCCACGAGGGTTTTTTCTCCAAGTTCTCCGGTTTTTCCTCCCTCAGCAAAAATCAATATGTGAGTTGAGTGTTGTATGTAGAGTATATTGAATGTAGTAGTAGTGAGTGTGAATGAGTCTCAGAGATATTAGTCAGTATCAGCTGCTCTGAAATCCAAGGATAAACAACAAGATTTGATTTGATTTGACCTGCACTAATTGCTACCTCTCTACAATGGCCAACTGACTCCTCATTAGCCAGCATTTCCCACCTCCATCATCAATCAGATCAATACATTTACTCTATATTGAAACGTCTGTACAAATACGGCCACATCTTCACAACAGCCACTTAATCTGTCCGTAGGTTGGTTATTGTGGCAATGTATAGGAAACATCATTTTTAAGAAAAGAATGTATTTTCTAGATCTAGCAATACTATGATTTTATTGATGATGATGATTGTGGTGGTGATGGAGTTGATGGCAATGATTATGATTACAATGAAAGAATTGAAGTGATGCACAAGTCTATAATAGCAGATTCATGTTGTGAGGTTTTTGCCTACAGTATGTATTCAAAGTGCTTTAAACTAGACAGTGTATATTGTTGACCAATACTAATAAACTTTTGTTTAACTGCAGTATTCATTGTCAAGCTTTTGTGAAGGAAGATCAACAGCATATGCATTTCAGCCTTACACAGGTACTGTAATGTAACAGGTAGTTTTTAAGATGTTTGATAGTATTAATTGGCTGAACAAATGATTGTGGCAGTGAGGATGGGCTTAATTCTTTGAGGTGGTGGAGTTTCAAGATAAGATAACTGAGATAATCTGAGATAACTCAGATGTATGGAGATACAGGTGTATGGAGATACACATGCATCATAATTATATGGTTTCAACTCCAGGTCAACCAATTGATGGACCAAATAATGGTGCCCCACCCCCTCCCTGGAGCATTCCTGCTAACCCTCCTAATTGGTTTGAAAACTGTGAAGTGAAGATTGAAGTCCCACACACAGCTGTACTGAAGGTATATACTACACATTGTATTCTTTGTTGTTGTTACATGAATATACTGTAGTTTCTAAAATCTGTTTTGCAGTATTTCTCATGGATCATTCCACTCAGGTTTTCAAACAGCATTCATCCAAAGTGATCTGAGTACAAATACGAACTTACAACCTCCTGCCACTAGAGTCTTTGGTAGCTCAATTTGTAAGAGTGTCTGATCAGTACTCAGAAGGTCTCGGGGTTCAAAACCCATCAGAAGGCTTAGATTTTTTCTAGGCTTATTTCACTTCCAAAGAAACATATTTCTAACATCTTTCTGAGTGACAACTTAATTCCTTTTTAAAATCGTACTTTTTTATGGTTCATTTGATTACAGCCATGTCATGAATGTTTTGGAGCTGGCTTTAAACGCTGTTATAATTGCCACGGCCGTGGTAGGGTAAGTTCTTAATCATCCTTGAAAGGATTACAGCTTGAAGCTCAAAACTGAATGTATTTCCATATCTTTGTCTTGCCATCCTCCAATTAGCACTTACAATAAGAGAATTCTAGTTTTAATTCTCGCATGCTGATATGATGACTGCTCTTTCTAAAGAATGCAAATACATTACAGCTGGTCATAAATTTTGGGCTTTGAGCTGTAATAAATAGGAATTATTGCATATACATGTAGATTATATATTATTTAGTACCTAGTACAGGGCTGTCAATAATGGCCAATGCCAAGCCAAACTTGCCAGTGAGTTATAGCCATCTGGATTCAATTGTTCCAATTCAGGCTATTGCTAACCCATGGTTAACTCTAAGACCATTGACTTTAACCCAGCTGCAAGGTTAGCACTGACCTGCTTTTGAACATCTGACTCCACTAGTTGACTGCTTTTGTCTCATTTTATCTTTTTTCCAATGAAAATTATCTAGCCTTCAGTGTATATAAAAGTATAATTTGTCCAAATTTTGGACAGTGCTTGAGACGTTGTCAGCAAATACACCTGTATGCTGGCCATCTGCACTTCCAGATAATACTGATCAACACACCTTCTTGTAGCCTCAGATATCCTTAGGACCATCATACAATACTAATCTCCATCCCCCTATCCTCCCCTGCCCCTTCTCTTGGAGAGGTAAGTATTGTGTGTCGACACTAAGGATACCTGACCTTGTTGATGTTGTTATTTCAGACTAGATGCACATCATGTCATGGTTCTGGTCACAGAACAGTTTACCGAGATGGCGAACACCATCATGAGCACTGCACATGGTGTCATGGAAGTGGTCGTAGAAGGTATATTTACTTGTGATTCAACTGCTAAAACAAATATTGCCATGTTGTAGTAGAGTCAAGATTTATCTGGGAAGGATTATTGTACATATACAGTCGATCCCGAAAAGATTGTTTAGTTGAAAAGACATAAACACAACAACAAAGTCATTTGCATAAAACTCTTTTTTAAATTCTCGGCAAGTTTCAATTTAAAACTTCAGATAAAATCGCTTATTAATGCTATCTACAGCAGTGCATTGGGATTTTGCAACTTGATATTGAATATTCTTGTAAAAACTTAAAAACATGTAATATGCAAATGACTTTGTTGTTCTCTAAACATCTTTTCAACTTAACAACCTTTTCGGAATTGACTGTATTTCCAAAAGAAGTACACCATGCCCTATGGTTATAGCACTGTTGGGACTTTAAATGTTTTCAGACACAGGAACTTTGAATGTTTTTGGAAATAAAACTTTCATGCCACCCAGCAGCTTGTGCTGTTTTGTATGGTAATTTATAAAATATTTGAGATATATATGTGTGTGTTGATTGGCTGGCTACCATATGTTTATATCAGAGGACAGAGATATGGCTTGCTCAAAAACATTGAAAATATTTTATAAAAGCAATATAAAATGATTGCCAATATAAACATGAATGAAGATGTAGAGCATGTTTATATCACAGTACAGAGACACGCACACATGTTTTATATTGCTTAAGTAAAACCTGCTGTTAGGCTAGTAAACGTAATTGTATGCTTTATTATATGTACAATATATGTGTGAGTTTTTTGAAATTTTGTTATTGTTGTTGTTTGGGGGCTTTCCCTCCTCCCTGTAAAGGTGTTATTTATCTTGTTTAAAAGTATAAAAGCCAGATGAATTGTTATACCCTGATTTAAGGTATTGAAGATTTCTAGATATTCTCCAAGTGTCATGTTCCATTATTTATCGTTATTAGGTGTATTACATGTCATGGGCATGGACGTGTTAAGTGCTGGACATGCAATGGACAAGGAAACCTAAAGACATACATTGAACTAAGTGTCAAGTGGTATGGACGTGGTCAATACATATAGGTTATTGGTCGACTAACCAGCTAATACAGCTGTGTATTTTTACGAGTCAAGCTGTATTTTGGCAACCCTTTAGGCAAGCCAAAATGCAAGTGACAAGTAAAAATTCACAGCTGTATTCCCTGGTTAATCGACCAATAACATATTTATTATACAATTCTGCAAAAATCAATACAAATGATATCGTTTTTATTGACACTTAAATGACTTTGATTAGCGCGTGGCTTTGCACCGGGAAGCCATTCAAATGTTACTAACCTAATACGGTCTCATATTTTTCGCGTTCTTGTGCATATTACGTGCGTTCTTTTGAGAATTGTATAATAAATTGTCTTATACAGTGTATTTACAATAGGGAATGAATGAAAATCTAAAAAGAGAGTACTTACATAATTACTGATTTTTGAGCTTTGGTCCTTTGTTGGAGTAAAAAAAAACAACGGACCTAGACTTAAAATGCCAGTAATGTAAATATTCTTATTTTATTTGGTGTTACAGATTCACTTCATCATTCACTCCCTATTAGCAATGTAAGTTCTCTCTTTCTACGGTGTTATAAAATATTTGAGATATAACGCGCGCGCTGATTGGCTGGCTACCATGTTTATATCAGAGGACAGAGACATGGCTCGCACAACGAAAACGTCGAAAATATTTTATAAAAGCAATATAAAACGATCGCTTATGTCTTTGTACTGTGATATAAACATTCGGCTACGCCTCGTGTTCCTAAGCTTGCTTTTTTCTTGCTCTACATCTTCTATCACCGTACGAGACATGCGCGCTCGTTTTATATTCCTTAATTAAAGATTTCCATTAATTCCCTATTGCATCTTTATACACCATTGCAGCCCAAACTAGTTCGCTTTCTACTTTCTGTACTGTATTCTTAAACTCATGACTCAATAACAGGTATACAAGGTTCGTACGCCTTCTGGAAATCCTGGAAAATCCTGGATGTTTTGATAAATTCCTGGAGAACTCCTGGAAAACAGAAACGAACAAGTGTAAAGCTCCATTTATATTCCTTAACTCATCCAGTAACGTTATTCAAATGTATTTTGCTTGAGTGAACTAGTGAAAAACTCCTAGAAAATTCCTTGAAATAATCTGAAAATCCTCCTTGAAACTAATGGATTTATTGAATTTTCTGGGCGTACGAACCCTGAATATAATATTTCAACTTGAATTGAGCCAAGCATAGCAGTTGCCTTTTAGAATTTATTCAGCTGTGTTATTTGTTTTACGGTTTTTTAATTTCTTCAGGGTAAATCATCTCGATAATCATGTTGTTGAAAGGACTGATCTCCCTGATGAACTTATTGTCGGCAGCCAAGGAACTGAGATCTTCAGACAAGAACTACCCAGGGTATTGATCCATACAATAAATTGTTTATCTTTTTAGAAGACTTTACAATAAACTGCTAAGGCAGACACACCCTTGGAACCTGTTCATAGTGTACACTTTAGGGATGTTTTTGTCAAACGTTGCCACATACTCCACCCACAATTTCAGTGAACACCACCACTGGGTATTGTGCACATAAACATTGTGTCTTCTCACTAGAATTACCTATGTTGTTTTAAGGTGTGGCCAGTGAGTGGTTTCCATGACAACGATGTTAATGTAGGATCCAAACAGCTGGTTGATAAGCATGCAGTGAATTTTCCTAATGAGAGAATATTGAAGCAAGTAAGTTTGTTTAGTCACCTTAAACCTTACTGTCATTTGGGTGATACATCCCATGTAAGTATGTTTGTAGGGGGAGGATCTAATGGTGATTTTGAGAGCTGTAAATAAATTTTGGTATTGTATTGTAGTGCATTTGAGTGCTCCACTGAATTACGGACATTACAGCAAAAGCTGCATTGGGAAGCAAGGGTGGCCGAGCGGTGAGAGCGCTGGTCTGTCACCTAGTGCATCAGTACACGGGCGTTCTGTATTTTATTTTGGGTTTGAACATTTTAGTTTGTGTAGCATCAATTTTCTCAACAAGGCTGGGCCTCATACATTACCCAACAGATATCACCAGTAAGTCAGCATGTTGACTATATGTTGGTCACTGGTATATTTAAGTACGATTTTTCTGAAGCCCGCAAATTTTGACCCGCAACCTGCAAATTTTGGCACGCAACCCGCAATTTTTGGCGCGCAACCCGCAACCCGCACATTAGTCAAACTCGAACTCGGGACCTTTAGCCCAGAAAGAACCATGCTTGCTCTCATGTACTTATACTGTTTTATTGCATTTCCAGCGTCAAGTTCTTCGTGCTGTCCCCGTGTCTGAAGTACACTACAAATGGAAAGAAACTGATACACGTTACTGGGTATATGGTCACGACCATAAAGTCCACGCACCTGACTACCCACAACAGTGCTGTTGTGGCTGCACTATCTTGTAATCAAATCAAATCCCAATGCGTACTCTTACGTTTTATGTTGAAAACGAGGTTTTATTCCGTCTTTGATAACCCTCAAGCATACATTGTGACTGCACAATCTGGTAGACAAAGCAAATTCCTGTCCGCAAGGATACTTTTTCTGAAAACAAAGTTTTATTTTACAGCAGGTTTTTATATCTACGCTCCTGTCTGCCAACACACAGCCTTTTGTTACTGCACACAAGTCAGTCAAATCCATATCCGAATTTTCATTCTGCACTCTGAAACAGGTTTTATTCTATAACACATTTTGCTGTTCGCAACTTGAAAATGTCACGAAACTTTGGAAATTCTTGAATGAACATGCAAAACGACCTCGGAGACCCAGGGCGTCGGGGAGGTGGGAGGGGAGCGGAGGGGAAGGGAAAGAGGGGAACGGACTCCGCTCCCCTCCCCTGACGCCCTGGGTCTCCGAGGACGCATGCAAAAGCTCGTTCAATTTTTCCACTAAAAACCGTCTCATATTTTAAAGTGAAAACGAATGCATATGAGTAGACCGTAAACTAAGTTGAGGGTAGGGTCGTCATAAATATAATTCTCAATAGATAGCCTTTAGATGATTTTAGATTTGTGTCATATATAAAAAGACTCATGAAAAAAGGGTCGAAGCATGCTCAATGTATGAGTAGTATAGTAGTACAAAGTGCTCAAGAATGTCTTTTTTAGTTACTATAAGCGGGAGGTTTCACAGGCATCGACTCACATTAGCTCTTCACATCCTTGTTTCGATTTGTCAGTATTATGCTCAGCCGAGCTTAGCTCACTGTTCGACCACTGGAAGTTCACTTTTTTCGAAAAAAGGGCTAGCCTGTGTCACCTGTATTTCCATAGAAACAATCGCTCACGTCATGTTGGCACAAAAAGAAACTGGGCATATCCAATAAGAAACGGCGTTAGAATGACCTTCACGATTTAGCCAATCACAAGCGCCTTTTCAAAAGCAGATAGACCAATGGGATTCGTGCTGTTTCGAAGACGGACTAAACGAGAGTTTTTTCCGGATGTGACGTAGGCTAGAAAAGGACATGGTGATGTGCGTCTTGTCCCTGTTATCTTTTGGTCTAGTTGGTTTCTATATTTAGTTTAGTTTACTTGCTTTTTCTTCCTACAACAGCGCTTAGTGGGCCCTTATGGCTTACATGCGATCATACAAAGGTATTTTGATGTACATCCCCAGCGAGTTTTTGGATATTTTTCTCTCCGTATTAAAACTAAGAAAACATTTTGAACTACATACACATGCCAAGACGTTTTCAAGTGTGTCTATCATATCAATTTATGCAAGTCGATTTAGAATTTTACAAATTGATACTATCGAATAGTTCATATTCGTATCGTGAATAAACGATATGTCCCGGGGGGGACTCCTATATAAAAGAGGACGGGAATGCTCGTCGGAAATTTTGAAAATGACCCCTAAAAGGTACCTGAGTCTAATTAAGGTGGGCGTGGCAACAAGATTTTTACCCCTAAAAGATACCAACTCTAAAACAAATGATTGAACGAATCGATGAATGTGGAAGAAAAAGTCAAATGGTTAAAACTATACCTGTAATGCCTATCGTCGGGGACTTATTTACTGAAAAATACCTCAATAAGGTACCAGCTTAGTCTTTGATAGTCCACTAAAGTTTGCGACACCCTAAAAGTTACCATGCAGATCGCTGATTTTGACCCTTGAAAGGTACGACGAGCATCCCCGTACTTTTCCGAGTGGAGTCCCCCTCCTACCAGCACTGTGTCAATGATATAGAAATATTTTAAAAAAGAGTGGCAATAAAATGACATGAAATATCACGCTCTGTTTTCTAAGTAACAATGGAAAATAATTTTGATGATAAACATATGTTTTCTCCGAAGTGCTTTGGGATTCCGGTCTACAACCTTCCGGGATTCCGGTCCAAAAAAGTAATGATGGCGTTGCATGTTGACATGGAGTTGATGGTACGTGTGAGCAAGTGCGATGTCGCATGACATGGCCGACAAACCATCGACAGTGGCCGACAAACTACCGACAGATATAGTCGAATGTCATTCGACTGACCGAGCATTCCTGTTAGCTACGCTTGTTAAGAATTAGCTACGTTACTTTTGTGGCATTTTACTACCTACTAATTGATATATTATGCTGCAGGGGATTCTTTTACGTAATGCATAGCTGGGGATAACATGGCTGGCTACCCGACTGGCTATCTCCGCTTATAAGCAATTGAGAAGCTAACAGTATCAATCGTTTCTAGGTCAATCGTAATAAGGATCTGGGCCAAGGTTAGCCTGCCTACATGCTCTTCAGGGGGAGGGGGAGAGGGGAGGGGAGAGGAGGGAGAGCTCTCCCTTCCTTTCCTCTCCCCTCCCCTCTCCCCTCTCCCCCTTGAGAGCCTGTAGGCAGGCTAGGCCAAGGTGGATCCCTCGACACGCCGGGTGCAGAAAAACGCATTGCGCATACTCGGAAGTTTTAAATAAAACCATTGGAGGTTGAGTAAACCTTGAAAGTTAAGGCTGTCCGTGAAAAGTTAATGCTTATTTTTTACCAAAACATCGCTTTTAATTAGTTCTCTTTCCCTGATCAAATAATACCGGAGAAATTCGCTTAATACACGACAGTTGAATCGAGGTTACTTTTATTTGTAAGCACGAACGACAACACGAACGCGCCTACGAATTCCCGCCGAATTTTGGAGCATGCGCAATGCGTTTTTTACCCGTGTCGGGTCTCGCTACGTCATTCGCTACGTCTAGTGTCTGGAACGTCAGGGGCATTAGTAATGTTTTAACGCCCCTATCTTTTGCCTTTTTCTCTCTCTATCATCTTGTATCTCTCTATCGTATTTTTGTTTGTATTTTGCTTAGTTTTTGTCTTTGTCTATATATATATATATATTTTTTGCTCTTTGTTTTGTTTCTGTTTTGTCAGTTACTTGTACACGTTGTCATATACTAAGAGTAGTCACGTTATGTGATGACTCGGGTCACGTTGACCGGTGATTTTACTGAAGGAACGTTTTGTTTGTCATCTGAATGCGTATTTCTTTAATTATTAGTTACGGACGTTTAACAGAGATTGTACAAAACATGTAAATTCATATGTACTGCATTGCGTCAGTTGTCTAGTGTTTGTTTGTTTGTTTGTTTGATGATTTGTTTGTCTGTTTGTTTTCCTGCACTTGATTTGGATAAACGATATTCAAGACATTTTAGCGTGGAAAACAGGTCTGATAGTGTAAAGTTTTTAACACTGGGAAATGACAAGTGTGAACGGAAGAAAGACTGAATTGAGTTCATCTCCAGGTCCATTTTATTTGTTTTGCCCCAGGCTCAGTCTTCTGCCGCGTCGAATCTAATAACATTAAAGAAGACCGTCTAATTATCCATAGTTTGTAATGCATTCGACGCGGCAAAAGTTCGACTTTTGAACTGGGCCTTAGATAGTGGCAAGCCTTTCAATGGGGTTTACTTTGGTGCATGCGTCGAAAAAATCTGATCGGGAAGGAAGACCAGGATAATTTCACTATACCCAAGTAACATCAGATTTTTTTAATCAAACATGCAGTCAACCAATGAATCAATAGACAATCAATCAATGAATCAATCAATGAATCAATCAATGAATGAATCAATCAATCAATCAATCAATCAATCAATCAATCAATCAATCAATCAATCAATTAATCAATCAATCAACCAACCAACCAACCAACCAACCAACCACAATCAATCAATCAACTAATCAATCATTCGATCGACCAATCAATCCATAATCAAATAATCAGTCACAATGAATCAACCAACCAACTAACCACAATCAATCAGTCAGTCAATCAATCAATCAATCAATCAATCAATCAGTCATCAGTCAATCAATCAATCATCAATCAATCAATCAATCAATCAATCAGTCAATCAATCAATCAATCATCAATCAATCAATCAATCACGAGTGAAACTGCATAAAGGAATGAATGGATATTGCAATATTAGCCTGAAAAACGTCTGCACATGCTCGTAGTCACGTCTTCGTGCTTTTGTAAACTTATGCAAATTTCACTTTTACGCTTGCCTTGAACAACGGTTGTCACAAAATGTGAAAACGTAATGTCATTTCTTGAAACTTTAGGGCCAGTATTCACACAACGTCTTCATTAATGCAATATCTTTGTCTCACAAAAGTGTACAAGAGAAATGTTATGTATACACCGAGAACACGAGCATTTCATTTCAAGCTAAAACTCACACATCTCTTAAGAAAACATCCTAATATGTGCGCATGCGCAGACGTTTTTCACAAGTGTCTATTGTAACTGGGTTTCTTCACTCAAAAGTAGATTTATGAATTTTGCTAGCATGGGATGTCCATATTAGGAGTACAGCTCTCGTCCTGTTTGACATGTTTGTAATTGGTAGGAATGCAACTTATGCAAGGCCCCTAATAGCTACGCTCTATAATCACTGGCATTATTGTGCAATCATGAATTTTACCGGGGGGGGGGGGGGTACTCCCTATATTGGTGTGCTAGGGATGATCGTCGTATTTTTTAGGGGTTGAAATCGCCGATTTGGTATTTTTTTAGGGGTCGTCAGAGAAAATCCAAGGTTTTTCAGAAAAGATGGTCTTTTTTAGGGGTACAAAATAAACGAGACGATTTTTTTTTACTTACTGCCTTTTTATTAGAACACTTTTTGTTTGATTTTTTTGGTATTTTTTTAGGGATATTTTTGAGCTGTTAGGTATTTTTAAGGTCGAAAATTTTGGCATTTGGGTATTTTTTAGGGTACGTTTTGGAGGTTTCCGACGATCATCCCTAGCCTTTTGACCCCGAAGAACCCCCCCCCCCCCCCCCCCGGGGGAATTTTAGCAATATGGTACGTACCCAATTACTGCCTTATTTCCAATTGTTGCCTCATAAGTTGTTACTTTATATGCGGCATATCGAAACTCTATCATATCATCAGGTTGAATTCCAATTGCATCAAGGTGAATGTGAATCCAAACCATACCAGAAAGGTCAATTCGTTGATAACTAATAAGTTTCTGATGCTCACTTTTTCCGCTGTGATATCAAGTATGTAGTGGTCGAATTCAGTGATCGCGGAGTCAGTATACCCCCTGACTGCAGTTTATTAGCGCTCATTTGCTAGACAATAAGGGAAGGGGAGGGTGCGAAATGATTTAATCCAAACGTGGTATACTCGATGGAAATTATCACACAAAATGAAAGAATGCAAAATAGAAAAAAAAAAAGGAAAGAAAAACCCTCGCCATCGATCGTCATTAATCTCAACCCCAAGCCCTTCTCTCCCCTATCTTTTCCTTATCAGTTGATTGAAAGTTAATTGGTCTGCAGCTAAGATCAAAACAGTTTTTAACATTAGCTAGCTCCAGAGTTGATATCAAACCGAATGAAGAAAACCCCCTGGAAAGAACGAGTTAACACTAGTGGTATTTAATAGCACTACCAATAACAATAAAGTTCGTGACTTGGTCCTTGGATCGTAACACGGTAGTTTTAGCAGCTAGAAAGCGGGTGAAAGTGTCGTAAAGAAATAAAGAAAACGGAGAGGATCGGGATGACCTGCGAAGCGAAATTAATGGAAGAGCGCCAAGGGTCGGCATGTATCAGGTATCAGATATAAACTTGAAAAGTTATAATAAACTGACAATGGTTTTGCCATGATCTGACATTGGTGAGCGCTGGAAGGAAAACGTTGAAAAAGAGAAATGAAGGCGTGGGCGAGAATTCCGTTGAATTTTGGATTAAAATTCTTGAATGCTGACAAACCCTTAGAGGGTCTTTTAAACCACATCGGTACGTGCCACGTACGCGTACCGCACATTCCGTCAATCCATAGTAAACCAAAGGAAGTCTAGACTCCCGCATCGCTCTGAACATGTCTGAAACATGCACTGGAAGTCCTACATCCCGGAAATAATCAACAGCCTTGCCATTAAGTACCGCATTAAGAATATTAAACATGAAATTCATGGCACACCCAATTGCAAGGACACTAGAACAGCTGAGGAGTTTGCAAGTCTTTGGATCAGTCTTCAGTGGAGATTTTATTCATAACATTATGTAATATATATTCAATTAAATACAATAAATTTGCAAGTTTAACAAGAGGCTTGCATTTTTAGCTTATGATGATGATGATGATTTTTATCATTATTATTATTATTATTAACTCTTTCGTGAGTTTTCCCTAGTTTACCCAACGCACTTTAAATTCCCTTTGTATATCAAAATCAAGGCTTTTCTTTATTCGTCTCATAAAGGGTAATACGGTAGCTGCCAAAGGGACTGCCAAAAATGAAGACATTTCGGAGTCCCACTCTTCACACAACCCTCTTATGAAACGATTTATCTTTTTTTCTCTTTACATGTAAGCCTAGAGTTTTGTGTTACGTTACGTTTCGTTAATGATTATCTGGGGAGAAACACTGAACGCTCGTCCCTCGTTCTCGGGACGTCTTCGGTAGCCTGAGTGACCAGCTCTGAGAGGAGAGGAGAAGGGATGTGAAGGCCCTCCCTCCCCTTCCCCTTCCTTCTCCATCCACTAGGGCTAGGCAGGCTAGGTCTTCGGCCGTCTAAGGGGAGGGGATCGAGGCGAACTAAAACTGGCACCCAGGGTAGCATAAGCACAAGAATAGTTTAATTTCTCTTGCGTTTGAGGTTATAATCTCTTCTGATCAATGATTAAAAACAATGAATTCATTGTTCACTTTGTGTCAGTGAAATTAAATCATTAAGTTTGCGATTGTGCTTGCCCCGGGAGTCCCCCCCCCTTTCCCGGCCCCTTGCCAGGCCTTGACTGCAAGCCACCGGACGGCTGCAACCCATATGTAAAATTAGCACCCTTATCATATCTCTCAATGGTTTTATTCAGGTCAAATACAAGTGACTGCTGGCGAGTGACATAAGGAGACACGTAGGATCCAATCAGGACCAGATCCAATTCCTTCTCTGCTAAATGCTATCTGGCGAGAGTCGCCAGCTCTTCAAGCGTTGTATACGTTATATTTTCTACTGTTTGTAAGAAAGTACATCATTTACTGATGGCAGAATTGTCCTGGACAGCTACAGTGGTAATAGTGGGGCTTCTAGTGGCATGCCAAGGTAAATATTTATCTAATTGGCCGATTGCTGTGATCCAAACACACTTATACAACATACTATTTCATACGTAGCGCTTGCGTTGTAGTTGCTATTAGTGTATGACGTTTTAGATAAAATAAGAGTGTTGAAGACGAACTAGCTGCCAGCGAAATGTTATATCTGTTAACGTACGTGTTGAAGTGATTTTAACGACATATACTTGTGAAAACCCTTAGATTTATGGCTTCGGCACGCTATGAAATCATGCAATCGCTTAAGCAGGGATCTTTAGGTTGAACAGCTAGTATAAGAAAAGAAATGAAGTAATAATTTGATGGTTTTCAATATTTATTATTATTTAACGCGTGAAAAGGGAAGAGAAATCGGGAAAAAAGAAAGAAAATGGAATAGATGGGAAGTGGAAAGTGGAAACGAGTAGGGAACAATGCTAGCAAAGCAATGAAGTAGTAAGACAAGTATAAAAAAGTGAATGAAAGAAAATAAATGAATCGCAGAAGAAGAAAACTCACCCAAAGCGGCGTAGTATGAGAGATCGGGAAATTCTTCAGATCAAAAAATATTTTCGCTTTGACATATTCTGTCATCGGAATCCACACAATTTGTCAAGGTAGAATGCCAGTGTTGAAACAAATATGGGGACCTTTAACAACTCATTAGTCTCCAATGATCCAACACAAATACAAATGTATTCTCCCATGCAACATAGACTAGGAAAGGCGCTTAATGACCTCACCAGTCCCAGGAAATGAAGTCAAGTTGGATTAATAGCTAAAAACATTCAAAAGGTTACGCTTTACGTAACAAATCGGTCTGGTAAAGAATACGCCTTGGAGTACTCAGTCATGACATCGAGAGATTCAAGAGAACATAACATAACCAAGAGACTGTATGAGCTAGCCAATCACGCAGCTAGCCAATCAGGCAGCTAGCCAATCAGCGGCCGGCCGCGTTATATCCCAGACAAGTATATACAGAATGAAAAAGAAACGATGAGAAAGATATAAAGATGTGAAACATTAAAGATCTCACTTTCCCGTGAAACAAAAACTACCAGATAACCGATGTCGTCATGGCAGGGTAGAGTTGATAGTTAGTTCAAATACCAGACGACCAAGGTCATTGGCCATCCAGGTGGAGGTTTGTTTGAGTTGTCTAATCTTGATGCATGTTGTGGGCGTATCAAAAGTTGCGTCCCAACATGACGTAATGTTTTCATTTCTTAGAGCTTAATTGCGGATAAAAGTATGTAATGGACGTTTCTAGAATAAAAGAATCTAAGGTTTCCAGTGGTCAACATGCAGTACGTGCAGGGGGAACCAATGCATTTAGCCTGCCCACAGGCACTCGTTTTGGGGTTTGGGGGGTTGGGGGGAAAGGAGGAGGGGGGGGGGGGACGAGGAGAAACTCAGAAAGATCGGGACATATCCCCCGCCTTTCTAAGTCAGGGAAACTTGATAGTTGGTCTTATAGAATCTATGATGAGAGAGCAGAATAGTAGAAAACTGTCTGTTGACTCTTACACTCACTACCTCTACATAAAAGCATTTCAAATACACTAACTCAGATGTTGATTTTCTTGTCTTTTTATAGGTCAAAATAAAAACCTGCGTATTCGTCTCCGAAGTGGCAGAAACGAACTTGAAGGACGCGTGGAAATCTACTACCGTGGAATCTGGGGCGGGGTTTGTGACGATAACTGGGACACCAAAGACGGCGATGTCGTCTGTCGTATGTTGGGTCACATAAAAGCTCGTAAAGTATCGTGTTGCTCCAAATATGGTCCGAGTGCGTCGTTACGTCTTCTTCTCGACGATGTGCAGTGTACAGGACGAGAGTCTTCATTGTTTGATTGTGAAAGTCGTACCCTAGGGGAGCATAATTGCGACCCTAACAGAGAATCAGCAGGAGTCGTCTGCCAGGGAAGAAATAAACGACCCGGCTTTTTGAGAAGTAAGGATCAACAGTAATGTAGTCTTCAGCTTGTGTAGCTAGGGGAAAGGTTAAGGGGGGATGGGGGGAGAGGAGGGCAGAGAGGAGAGGGCAAAATGTCGACGTCCTCTCCTCGTTCCTCATTCCCCATCTTCCCATATTGGACTGACACAAGAGAACATAATACTAAGAGAGCGAAACTGGTATTGAAGTCTGCGCGATGTGCTTATTGGTGCTTAAGGTTATTTTTAGTAACAGGAAGTTGACACCATCGCGCGCGCAAACAATGAAATTTGATTGGCGGAGGCGCGCGCGCGCGAAACGGTCCGTATCCGCACACGCGGATATGGCGTCAACTTCCTGTTACTAAAAATAGCCTAAAGCGCCAAGCACATCGCGCAGACATTAATGCACGAGTTTCAATGGTCTCTTGATTGACGTTGGTAATCCAACTCCACCTAACTCATAACGTAGTGGCTCGTAATATTATGGTCTCTTGATTGACGTTGGTAACCCAACTCCACCTAACTCATAACGTAGTGGCTCGTAATATTATGGTCTCTTGATTGACGTTGGTAATCTAACTCCACCTAACTCATAACGTAGTGGCTCGTAATATTATGGTCTCTTGATTAACGTTGGTAACCCAACTCCACCTAACTGATAACGTAGTGGCTCGTAATATTATGGTCTCTTGATTGACGTTGGTAACCTAACTCCACCTAACTCATAACGTAGTGGCTCGTAATATTATGGTCTCTTGATTGACGTTGGTAACCTAACTCCATCTAACTCATAACCAGTAATGAGCGTGGCTAAACATCAACACAGCTAAGGAATTCTAAGTTTAAGAATGTTTCTGATTAATTAACATTGGCTTTTTGTAGGCAGGAATGTTCGTCTGCTAGGAGGGCCTACTCCTGATGAAGGTCGTGTGGAAGTCTTCCACGATGACGAGTGGGGTAGTGTATGTGACGACGGCTGGACTCTAAACAACGGTCACGTTGTATGCAGTATACTGGGTTATGACCAGGCAGACAGTGTATCAAGAAATGGCAAGTATGGTGTCAGCAACAAGATGTGGTTGGATGACGTCAGGTGTAAGGGAACTGAGCAGTCACTTGAGGAGTGTCGGAAGCGTGACTGGGGACAACATAATTGTAACCTGAGGGAGACAGCAGGGGTCAAATGTAGCAAATCGGAGGAGAGGAGTGGTAAGGTTACGCAAATACTGCATGCGTAATCATTTGTGTTACGTTATTAAGCATCGTAAAACATTTATAAACCTCTATTTAACAAAACGATTCCGTTTTTCAATGCGTCTGTACTCTAATGCATAGATGACGTCAAAATGGCGACACAAAATGTACGTCACCAAGATAAAGTCGAGTGAGTGGCGTGACTGTTATTCTCACCACATTTTAACGTCTTCTGTGCATCGATTAGAGTACAGACCCACGGAAAAATGGAATCTATGTGTTTTAGATAATATTCATCGAAACACCTCAACCAATCATAGCGCGCGTAAGATCCACTGACGTCATTTATGCGTGTGTACTATAATCGCACTAGGTTCTCGACCAATCAGAGCGCGCGAAATATACCAGTTATTATATAAATATTGCTTAACTAAAACGGTTGAATGCAACTTAACCTTATGTTTAAAGGATTACTTTTCCGACTGAGTGGCAGTCGAAACCCACACGAAGGTCGCGTAGAAGTTCTCTACAATGGAGTCTGGGGCGCGATCTGTGATGACTATTGGAAACTACGCAACGGTCACGTGGTCTGTCGTTACCTTGGCTACGATAAAGCTCTAGAGACTTCCTGTTGCAGTAAATATAGAGCCAGTAGAGGTGGTTTCATGTTTTTAGATGACGTAGACTGTAAAGGAGATGAGGATTGGTTGTTCGACTGCAAACATCGAAAATTTGGTCAGCATAATTGTAATCGATATAGAGAGACTGCTGGAGTGGTATGCGATAAATCTTCGTATAGGACAGTGCCTCCTAAAGGTAAGAAGGGATATAGCTGTACGGAAGATATGTAAAAGTAAAATAAAGTAAAGCAACCATATTTAACGTCGATAACTCGTAACAGTAATTCAACTGACAAACCTGAGGTCGACGGTGCGCTCATTTTACTCCCCTCTCTCCATCAGTGCTCCGTTTTAAGGGTATTTTAAAGCTAATTAAAGCTACACAGATTGGAAAGAAGTCGAAACAAGGATGTGAGGTCTGGCTGGGGATCGAACTCAGGACCTCTCGCACCGAAGGCCGCGCACTAACCAACTGTGCCATCCTTGCTCCTGATATGTAACAATACAGACTCGCCTATGACCGCCACCCGTTAATTAATACGGCCATCTCGTTTGTGCCGAAAGACCTCAATACATCTTTACAAGTTAGTTCAAACTTAGGTCGGTTTCTTTGATTACCGTGGTAGTTAAAACATCGGAAGTCATCAAACGACATCCAGCTGGCACCTCACCATGAAAATTGTCTCAGCTATTAAATCATTGACCTTGCTCATTGTTAGTCTCCTTCGCAGCCGTTATTAGTCTAGCTCCCATTCCCCTGCGGTCCTCTCCCGGGAGAGGACCGCAGGGGAATGGGAGCTAGACTAATAACGGCTGCGAAGGAGACTAGCTCATGGTCGACGACTAAAGTGTTTGACAATTGCAGCGCACGTGCGTAGTACTAACCCCTTCTACAACTTTGCTTCCATGTGGACGTATTTCATGCTACACTGCGCATGTGCAATCCCCACGAATGAGTGCATTTTTGTCAATATGAATACAATGAATAGGATATGAATGATGATATAAGTATCTTGAATTTTGTTTGGAAAACCTCGTTAATGTAATCTAAGTTTAGAAAACCTCCCTAGGTATTAATTAACGGAGCTCCACTGTAATATGGCAGACATGGAAGCTAAATTACTGTACAATGCACCCTCTCCTCCTCCTTATTAATATAATTTGATCATTCTTTTAGCCTGTCCTGTTGGTTTTCAGTCTTCAGGAAAGGGCGGTAACTGCACTGGTAAGTTGTCTTATTTTGTCTCGTCTCGTCTCGCCTCGTCTCGTCTCGTCTCGTCTCGTCTCGTCTCGTTTCGTCTCGTCTCGTCTCGTCATGTCTCGTCTCGTCTCGTCTCGTTTCGTTTCGTCTCGTCTTGTCTCTTTTCGTCTCGTCTTGTCTTCTCTTGCCTTACTAGGAACTTCATGAAAGGAGTATAGATGCACATATTTGTTGAAAGGCTAGAACAAATCTTCAACAACAACAACAGAAAAACTTCAACAACAGACAAAAGACTTCACATAAGCCTTCTGTAATGTACAAATGTACAAATGTCAGTGCCGCTGCTACGGTAACAGGTCACTCTCGTAAACATTTTCTTGACTATTGAATAGATATCAACGAATGTAGCAATGAAAGAAATAACTGTACATATGACTGTATCAATACCATTGGAAGCTACAAGTGTGTTTGTCCAAAAGATTACCAAGGTGACGGTGTAACATGTAAAAAAGGTAAGTCCGCGGTGTTATAGCTTTGATCTCAGCGGTCTCTCGTTTTGCGCATGCTAATAAGCTAATATCACTATCCACGCGCAAAACAAACGCGCGCTTCTGTGAACTATATTACACGTTATTGTCATACAGTCTTTTGGAGCGGGTCCAAAATGAATTTCACGATATAGTTGGCACGATCGATGTCTCCTCTCGCACTCCTCTTTACTTAGGATTAGTTTTAAATGCATAACCCCATGAGTGTAAGTTTTAAATACTTATCGTGTTGAAATAAAGTTGGTGTGTGCGTGTATGTATGACAATAGTATTATCGCTGGACAGTATGACAGTCAATGACAGATGCCCTGTTCGACCGTAGCTTTATAAATTTTGCAGGCCTACTCTAGGGTCTAACCTCGCCTTAACTCGTAGCGAGTTAGAGCGAGTTAAGGCGATCGAGTTATAGGGTAAATTGTCCCTTCCCCACCCCTGTGAGTTAAGAGAAAATGGCCGCTCCTCATTTACGTTTATGAAATCCTATGCGAGCAAAGGTGAGTTAGTGCGAGTTAAGCAAAAAATCCTCTTTTGATATTGCGAGTTAAGGCGAGTTTAGATCCCAGAGTAGGCCTAGAATCGAATTCTAATATAATCTATATAAAAGAATTTTGCCATATTCAAATAAAAGCCATGACACACGGTGTAACTTACCTTTCTTGCAACACAGGGTACCCAACCTTGCAGTAGCTGCGCGCGCGCAAAAAAAAAAAAAAAAAAAAAAAAAGAAGCAAAATGTTGCGTCGTGTGACTGGGCTTTAACAATGTTATATAATTTTGAATTTTGTTTCCAGTAATCAAAATCACCAAACCAGGAACCGAGAAGATTCGTCTACGTGATGGCGCCACACCCAACGAAGGCCGAGTAGAGGTCTTGAACGAGGGAACCTGGGGAACAATCTGCGACGACTTCTGGGATCTTCGCGATGGGAATGTTGTTTGCCGTGTGCTTGGATATTTAAGAGCCAAAAATGTCGCATGCTGTAACAGTTTTCGTGGACGCAATGCGCCCGCCATGATGCTTGATGACGTCAGCTGTACTGGCCGAGAAACGTCGTTGTTTTCGTGCAAACATGGCGGCTGGGGAGCGCATAACTGCGACCAGGGACTAGAAGAAGCTGGAGTCATTTGCACCAATGAGCCTCCGCCTACTTTGATACCTCCTAGTACGAAGTAACGAAAATTTGATTGATAGCATTTATCACGTGTCCACGTAACCTGTGGGGGAGGGACAGGGGGAATCGATTAGAACCAAAGGTTCTTTCCTTGCTTTGATTCCAAAATTCACCTTTATATATCTTGCCAGCATTTACCACTTGTCCATGTAGCCTGTGGGGGAGGGACAGGGGAATAGATTAGAATCAATTGTTCCTTCCTTCGATTCCAAAATTCACCTTAATCTTGCTAGCCGATGTACCACTTATCCGTGTAGCCTATGGGGGAGGGACAGGGGAATAGATTGGAATCAATCGTTCCTTCCTTCGATTCCAAAAGAGCCGATTTACCACTTGTCCATACTGTCTGTGGGGGAGGGACGGGGTAATAGATTGGAATCAATCATTCTAATTGGATCTTGCTTTTAATTCGTTCTCCCTTCTTTCCTTTTCAAGGGTTCTTGGGTTTTCCTTTTATTCGCTCTTCCTTCCTTCCTTTGATTCCAAAATTCATCTTTATATTGATAGCATTAATCGCTTGTTCATGTTGGCCTGTCTTTTTTTTGGGGGGGGGGGGGAGAGGGGAGGGGAAAAGACTATTGTTTCTGGGGAAAACTGCAAGGGGTCTATTTGCTTGCACATAAATATTTCCACGACCTCTTTAGTAACGATCTACAGAATTAAGTAGACAATATTCCTCAAATTCAACGCTTCAATGTATAAGCTGCCTCTCATGCACCTAATATTGATCCCCTGCATGTCTAATATTGGTCTACAAATACGCACACTGCGGCCTTTTGCAAGCTCCCAAAAATGCACAATTTGTTCTGCACATCTAAGGCTGTACATCATTTTGATTCAACAGAACAAGAGCTGTACAAGATTAAATTTCGTCTTGTGGGCGGGGCCACACCCCATGAAGGGCGTGTCGAGATGTTCTTTCGTAACCGATGGGGCGCTGTCTGTGATGATTTCTGGAAACTACGAAATGGTCACGTGATTTGCAAGCAGCTGGGATACAGGCGAGCTAACAGCGTGTCGTGCTGCAGCAAATACGGTGTTGTTCGAAGTGGAATTATATGGCTTGATGACGTCCAGTGTAATAAGTATGATAGATCATTACTGGGGTGTCGTCATCGTCCTATTGGTCAAAACAATTGTAATAAAGAGGAGACAGCAGGTGTGGAGTGTTATAGTGGTGACGTCACTGAGCCTCCAACAACACGTAAGTCGTAACGTAAGTCGTAACGTAACGTTACGAAGGGCAATGTTTGCCCGTCATTTGAAGCTACAACGGCGTGCAGAATAGTTGAGACATTGTGCCCTAAAATTGACGTTCTTTGATATTATACCCACCATGTAAGTCTTGGAACGGCCATATATTCTGAATCCCCCTCCCCCCGACACAATGTTGGTTGGGTCAAGTGTTGGACCTAGCAGGAATCTCCCCGGCCTACTCAACATTGAGAGAGGGGGGAAGGGGGAGCATAAAACAGGGTTGGCTAATTAAGGCCAAAATTGGGACAGTGTCTCAACAGGTTCTGCACGCCGTTGTAGATAATCAGATTCAAGACCTCTTTAATGCAGTAAAGCGTTGTTTGACGACCGTGAAACGTTGCGTCTGCATAGAAGGCTCTATTGGTGTTGTTCAAACGTTGCCATCGATGTACAGTAATTTTTGTTTGTTTGTTTCATTTTCATTATTCCTACTTCTCTTTGTCAAATCCCTCATTAAAAGTTATCTTTAAATCTGCCCTGGGTACCAGAGGCTCCTCCCCAATCCCTTTCGGTCCTCTGGTACCCAGGATGCTTAAATCAGTAGCCGTAAAGAATTTTGTTTAATTCTTTTACCTTTCCATTGATGTTCAATTTATATTTACATAGTGCCGACCACAACCCCAACCTCCGCGCCCAATGTACGTATTGCTGGAGGCCCCACTGCTCACGAAGGTCGAGTAGAAGTTCTCATCGATGGAGTATGGGGTGCTGTATGTGACAAAAGCTGGCAGCTTCGAGATGGTGACGTCCTCTGTCGCACGCTTGGCTACTATCGTGCTATGAGTATTTCTTGCTGTAGTGCTTATGGTCCAAGCGACTCTGGACAAATTTGGTTGAGCGATGTGCGTTGCCGTGGTTACGAACGCTCAATGGAAAGGTGTGGTACTCGAAGAAGGGAGTTCTACGACTGCGATGCTACTAATTTAGCGGGAGTGAAATGTTTAGTAGATATTCCAACAACAACGCCTTTACCAACAGTACCGACTACAGGTAAGAATCACTAATGTAAAGCTATTCTTAAAATACCCAAACTGCAGTCTGATGGCCTTTGAGACATTAGCGGGAGCTAAATGTTTAGTAGATATTCCTACATCAACACCTTTACCAACAATACCGACTGCAGGTAAGAATTACTAATATAAAGCTATTCTTAAAATACCCAAACTGCAGTCTGGTTGCCTTTGAGACATTAGCGGGAGTTAAATGTTTAGTAGATATTCCTACATCAACACCTTTACCAACAATACCGACTGCAGGTAAGAATTACTAATATAAAGCTATTCTTAAAATACTCAAACTGTAGTCTGGTTGGCTTTGAGACATGGTACATTCTTCGTGCCGACTAAAATAACCGTTAACTTGACTCGTGTTATAATTCCCTTACAGATATAACTGGATTTGAAGCTCGCATTGTTGGTGGAAAACGTCGCACTGAAGGATCAGTCAATGTTTTCTACGGAGGGACGTGGGGAGCAGTTTGCGACGATAACTTTGGCATAAAGGAAGGTCACGTGGTATGTCGTATGATGGGTTTCGAGCGAGCTCTGACTACGTCATGCTGCAGTAAATACCCTGCCTTGAAGTCAGAAATAATTCTATTGGACGACGTTCAGTGTGACGGAACTGAGTCCTCGTTAAGTCAGTGTAAACACGCCCCATGGGGACAGCACAATTGTAATTACAAAGAAATAGCTGGGGTAGTCTGCAAAGAAAAACTTCCAACATTACCACCTGAACCAACTTCACGTATGTATATATCACTAGTCTTGGGTTACCTGTGTATTGGTAGTATATTTTATGGGTTACCTGTGTCCCATGGGGACAGCACAATTGAAATTACAAAGAAATAGCTGGGGTAGTCTGTAAACCAAGGCTTCCAACAACACCACCTGAACCGACTTCACGTCTTGGGTTACCTGTGTATGTTTAGTATATGTTATGGGTTACCTGTGCATATCCAGTTGATTATATATCGAATGTTGTATATTAAACACCGCGGTAAAATGTACCACGAATGGGGCTCCCCAGTCCTCCTCAATGTTGGCCCAATGAAAACATTTGCAGTCAAACAAACCAAACTTCGTCGGCGAAACTCAAGCCACAGAAGCAAAACTCAGTCCCAAAAATGCGCGGTTAAGGACTTTGTGGTATATCAGTTCTGTCGCCTGCCTTTTTCTGCCACTACTTTTCTGTTTTCTCCCGTGCTCAAAATTAAGCTCAAAGATATAATATGGAAAATCTAAAGAAAATAATTCTAAAATTATTGCTTGGGATTTGCGCATGCGCAGTCATTTTGTCGCGGTCTCGGTATCCCGTTTGCTTAGAAGTATCTATCAAATTATGGGCTTCCTGTGTCCCTTTATTTGAAGACAGTAAATTTAACTAATCAACCCTTTCTTTTAGCTATCTCATACGGACCACCCGAGAAGGTGAGGATCGCTGGCACTTCTTACACCAACGTTGGTCGCGTCGAAATCTTTTACCGAGGGGAGTGGGGTGCGGTTTGTGATGATAACTGGGAATTACGAGATGGTCACGTGGTTTGCCGTATGCTTGGTTTTGAGGGAGCTAAGAGCGTGTCATTTGGAGGCTTATACGGCAGCAGCGATTCTCAGAAGATCTGGTTAGATGAAGTGAATTGCCAAGGCAACGAGAAAAGTCTGTTGGATTGTCGACACAGAGCGTATGGTGAACATGACTGTAAGAACACCGAGACTGCAGGCGTCGTTTGTCTGGGAGAGGGTAAACGAAGGTCGACATTGGCTCCACGAACCACACCCACTGTCACTGTGATACCAACTACACCAGGAACGAGTAAGTTATAATGCTAAACAAGACGCTTAAATGACGTTCACTCGGGCTACGAGGAAGCCCGAGTAACAAAGCTTGCTTGCAAAGGTCATCTGGATAATTTTGCGCACATGTTCGTTTGACGACCGCAACACAGATCTAGACTTGATCTACTACAGGTAGCCCGAGTAACAAGACAGGGCAAGGCTACCTCTTCTTTTGTTTTTTTTCCAGATCTATCGCTAAGAACAAAGAGTTAGCCTTACTTTTATGTAACTGGCTAATGAGTTAATATTTCTTTTATATAACTGGCTTATAAGTTAATTCATATTCCTGTTCCTATCTTATAGTTAGTAATGTACGTCACACTGCATTTGACAGAACACTTTTCATATGAATTTGAAGCGGACGACCGCGTTGCGCCGTGACCGTATCTGTTCCGTGATGTCTATAAAAACATTTAATATTCCTGTCGTTAACGTGAACGTGTCGCTCCATGACAGTATCGTTTTCACAGTCATGCGGAAACTGCTCTGTAATGATTGTGCTATGACAGTATATAATTTGTGAATGATGAAGTTTCTGTTTTGTTTGTTGTCAATCTCGTATCTAGAGCCTGCGTTATTCTTGGTCAGCGGGACCGTCGTTCGATCCCGCTGACTAAGAGTAACGCAGGCTCTGGGTAGGAGAGTGTTCGTTTGTTTTTGTTTATTTGTTATCTGTGTCTACAGAGTGTGGTCAGAAACTAGAAGCAGGAGCCCGTAAAAAGACAAAATTCTACAGCAGTGTAAGAGTTAGTACATCTCCCGGTGAATGGCCATGGCAAGCAGCCATCATGAATACACGACAGTTTATGTTCTGCGCAGGAGCGCTCATCTCCGATCAGTGGATCATCAGTGCTGCTCACTGTTTAGACCGCGTTCGCAGAGCTTCTGATTTAGTTATCAGGTATTTAGTCTTGTTTCTATACAATAAAATACAAAATGCTTGACACTTTAGGAGCAAGGATGGCACAGTTGGTTAGTGCGCGACCTTCGGTGCGAGAGGTCCCGAGTTCGATCCCAAGCCAGACCTCACATCCTTGTTTTGACTTCTTACCTTTCGGTGTGGCTTTAAGTAGCTTTAAACGGAAAGAAGTCGAAACAAGGATGTGAGGCCACTGAGGATCGAACTCGGGACTTTTCGCACCGAAAGCCGCGCACTTACCAACTGTGCCATACTTGCTCCTATTTTTACTATAAATTGCTTGTAGCTGTACGATTTTAAGAGTTGCTGGTCTGTTTTTCAGATTGGGAGCTTATCGTAGGGTTCCTAGTACAAGAACGTGGTTACAAGACATCCCTGTCGACAAGTACTACAAACATCCTTTTTATAATCGACCAATGCGTTACGCTCATGACTTTGCTCTAATCAAGCTCACTCGACCAGTAACCATGAATAAACGGGTCACTCCAGTTTGCTTGACGAATAATACAAGGCTTTTCAGAGAGGGTAAGACAGTAATAAAGACCTTTTGCATTATACTGCTAATGATGTACGACACACCTCTCGCCTAACTTTGACGTAGCTAAATAATGGCATGATGGCAGGTGATTCTTTTGTTTTACTGAACCAAAGCGAGGCGAAGGGTGCATCTGCATATTATAAGTAGCTTTATACAAAGGGTCTATAATATAGATATTGTGATCTCATTAAATGAAAGTAAGTAAGTGAGAAAGAGAAGAATCTTATGACCGTACTTGCACTACGATGATATTTTTTGCCTCATGTTGAACTTTTTAAACTCCTTCACATGTTCGCGCGTCCAACTGTAATCTTAACGGCCACCCTTAATCTGCAGAGGGGGTGAAAATAGGTGAAATGCAGTCGGCGTCGAGAGTCACGGTAGTTACCCAGTGAACATGCATGATATAATCGCGTCCCGTTGCGCATCACGTTCCCTATGTTTTGACATGTTCGCGCGGCCATTCTTAATATTAAGTTCTGAATGCCGAGGGGTGAAAACAGGTGAAATGGACGCGACGTCGAGACGATGGTCACGGTAGTCACCCTGTCAACGCATAAATTACGTCTTATTGCATCAATTTCCCTATGTTTTGACATGTTCGCACGTCCATTCTTAATATTAAGTTCTGCAGAGGGGTGAAAACAGATGTAATGGACGCGGCGTCGAGACGGTAGTCACGGTGGTCATCCAACGAACGCATGAATCCCTTAGCGTCGCGTTTGCCAAATCTTATGGCTCAGCATTTGTATATTCCACAGGTGCTAAGTGCTGGACCTCAGGATGGGGTCTCCTTCAGAATTTTAGACGTCGTGCCAGAGTTCTCCAAAGGCTCTCTGTACCATTAAGACCACTTAGATATTGTCGATCGTACAGACGGCGCACTTTGGATAGATCTATGTTATGTGCAGGCTACAGCATGAGATGGGCCGATTCTTGCAGTGGGGACTCTGGGGCACCATTAGTTTGCGAGCATCAGGGATCGTGGTACCTAAATGGGTTGATGTCTTGGGGAGGTGACTGTAAAAGGGAGAGTTTATATGGCCTTTATGGCAATGTACCCTATATAGCGAACTGGGCAGGAAAGATAATGAAAAAATACTGATTGGGATTCCTGTGTTATCTGCGCACTACTAAATATTCACACCTTTTGAACTGCTCACCATTGTAAAACTTGTAAACACTGTAATCGTCTCATACGAACTGGGAAATAGTAAATAGTTTGTTGTGTCGCCGCGTGTTTAGCCAGTGATGAACAATCAGCTTTTAAAAGCCATAAGCTCTTAGCATGTTTGATGAGCGCTCCAAACGCTCTGTCACTTGTCAGTAACCTTGTAACAATCGATCGCATGAGCACAACAGCGCTCACGTACTCTTACTGGCGTAACGTTACATTATAACGTAGTTGGCATATTTTGCTTGTGTGTGTTGCTACGTTTAGTATAGGTAAGGTCCGGGCACACGATACGACTTTTTCTGTAACATTGCGTGCAATACAGAGTTGTACCGTATGTCCATCTCTGCAATATCGCACGCAACACAGTTGCACCGTGTGTCCATCTTTGCAAAGTTGCACGCAACACCGTGTTTCCATCTTTGCAATGTTGCACGCAACACAGTTGCCCCGTGTGTCCATCTCTGCAATGTTGCGCGCAACACAGTTGCACATTGTGTCCATCTCTGCAATGCTGCGCGCAACACAGTTGCATTGTGTTTCCATCTTTGCAATGTTGCACGCAACATAGTTGCACCATGTGTCCATCTCTGCAATGGTGCGCGCAACACAGTTATGCGTGTGTCCTCTCTGCAATGTTGCACGCAACACAGTTGCACCGTGTGTCCATCAATATTGCAGTAGAAGAACTTTATCCTAAACCTGCAACTGTTGCACGCAACACTGCGTGTAATAGTTGCAGAGACGGACACTCGGTGCACTGTGTTGGCTTCTAGACGAGAGATATAAAAGACTAATATAAAACGCACGTGCATGTACTGTAAAATAAACACGATTGGAGATGTAGAGCACAGCTAAAATCGATCAGGTTTCTCTTGCTTTTCGAGTGCTTTTCAACTCCCATCTTGCATGTTTATATCACATCATACATGAGCGATCGTTTTTTATAAAATACTTTCGGACGTTTTAGTGTGAGCCATGTCTCTGTCTTCTGATATAAACATGGTAGCCAGCCAATCATTGCGCGCATTATATCTCAAATATTTTATAAATATATATTGTGATGTATGGGTCATCCAATTGTACAGGCTTACGATTCAAAACACTAAACTGAATAGTGCTTAAAATAAGTTGTACATTATGGCTTAAAAATTAAAAGTACCGTACATCAGCTTGACATATGTTATAAAAAATGATCAAGAATTCTTCTGCGATACGACCCGTCTGTCCGTCCTCCATCCCTCCGTCTGTCTGTCTGTCTGTCCTGTCTGTCTGTCTGTCTGTCTGTCTGTCTGTCTGTCTGCCTATCTAACATTTAAGTTGGATATCTAAAAATATCAATATCTTTCACTTTGCAATGCTCCGTGTTTGCAACCGCTTTTGTGTGGTTTCTTTTTTATACAGCCAGCGTATGGAGAGACAGTGAATTTTAGAAAAACTACCAAATTCGCACATAGAATTTGCCTGCGCAAACACAAGAAGGGATAGAAATGCAGTATAGGACCTTAAAGTAGCCACCGTAGCAAGCGTTTCCGCTCTTTGAGGGGAATGGGGTTTAAAGCGATTGGGTTTCCTGTGCCTTTGGTTACACAGGAAACCCAGTTCTTTCTCCCTTTCTCCCTAAAGAAATTAAAATACACGAAAATAGCGCTTGCTACGCAATCTCACCTACGCAATCTAAGGGAAATCGAAAAGGTTATCGGAAGTTCGGGTTATCGAGAGATGAAGACAAACAGTGACCGGTACAATGTTTTGCTACATGCTTTATATCTATTCAAACCAGTGTGAATTTTAATCAAATATATTACTTAGAAAGTGTAAAAAAGTGCATTGATATATTTAGCCAATAAAACCGCACTTTGAACAGTAAGAAATAATGCTCAAATTGAAGGCCGGTTAGGCTCATGCGATTGGTAAATTGTAAATAAACATGGCAATGGCAGAGGCCTGCAAGCAATAAATAAAACAATAAATTTGTTGACATTTTAAAGAAACAGCTAAGGAGCAAAGCTTGAGGAAAGCTGTAGAATGGCCCCTTTGGTTCCCTTTGATTCCTGCTGACACTGCTCATCACGTGTACAGGACTGAACTGGCACGTTTTGTGTAACTCACGTTTTGTGTAACTCAAAACTCAGAATCTGATGCTTCAATGACTCGCTACGAGGTTCGAGTTATCGAGGTTTTGCTAACCGCGGGTAAAATTACAGTATAGTCAAATGTATAAAGCAAATCCAAGGGAAATCAATTTTGGTTCGAGTTAACGCGGGCTTCGAGTTACCGAGGGTTCGAGAATTAACCTCTTAATCAGTTGTATTAGTATTGAAAGGAATTTTCAGAATTATTCCTATCTAACACTTGACTCTTTTTAAGACCTTTAACTTTGCATTTTCTATATATTGTAGCCTACTAATAAGCATTAAAGGTCGCCTTACAATTGCCCTAGGATGCATAATAGGGTCTACAAGTTGCAAAGTGTTAGAAAGACAATTTGCACATCATCATCATTTCCAATATGGTTCGTTTTTCCCAATTAAATTTCACCATATGGTGAGCAAACTTGCCTCGCTGGCTGAGCCTCGCCCTAGAAAATCAGGCTATGCTCTTGTCGCACTTGTCAAGATGAAGTGCTGTATTACGGTAAAACAATGAAAGGTGTTTTGAGAGGTGTGTCAATATCGCTGTGAAAATAGCCTTGTGTTTATTAGACAAAGAGGAGCCTGGCATTAATCCTAAGTACACTATTAACTGATAAAATTGCAGCGCTTTGTTTTTGAAGTCCTTAGTGCTCAGCATATGGGGAAATTTGTTTTGAAAAGAATGACGAAACATGACAGGACGTGAGTCATATCTAAAATTGAAAATGATGTTTATATGCGTAAAGTTTCTTCACAATACATTTGATTTGCAACTTTGTATATCTTTATTATGTCTCCTGGGACAATTGTAAGGTGATCTGCAGTCATTGTTACAGCTTAAATTAAATTATGATAAGTGGCTTAGGCCTAGACAATGATGGCGATTTGCCAAACAAACGGAGTTGCCGAGAGGTCAAAGAAACATGTTTTGTTTGTGCAAAACATTTATCATTTGAACTATCTGTTGGGGAAATTTTGATTGTGTTTTGTTTTACTTTCACTTTCGATGGATTAAAGAATTTCTTCTTTTAACGAGTTTTCATTTCAGCATTATCTGATGACAATTTGTATTATCAAGTTCCACTTGTACTTGCGTGCATTTTTCTGTGAAAACAAATTCACGTACGTTTTCCATATATGGATTTCAAGTAAATTGTTGCATCAGATTGAATGCAGTTCAGCTCGCACGGGAGCATTTTAATGGCTTTCGGATATTCAGAGTTGCCAAGTAGCCTATCTAGCCCTTTTGAAGATTAACCTGGAGGATTTCTGAAGGGTTTTCATAATTGCCTCCACAGTGCTTTCTCTTTTACTGGAACCTAAACTACTACAGTTCAAATAAATTGACGAAAACTGAAAATGAACATCCTTTAATTCCAACATTACAAAACTGTACAAGTACTGTAACTGAATTACTTATGTGACCTGACAGACAGATATATATTCCTCATACAGATAAGCTTTGGGTCATTTGACCTCTACATCTCTTATGTTTACTTTCATATTTTTAATGTCCATGTTTTTGACTGCATAAAAACTCTTAATATAACTTGGACTGACAAATTGTAATATCCGATACTTTAAATAAATTATATATCATTTGTATATCATAAATAGAACAAGTGCATATGCATGCAAAACTTTCTGTAGATTTTTAAGACGTATACTTCTTACTCTGTTCATGGGATCTCTACATATTGAAGATCATAGAAATGTACATAGATGTACAAAATTATTAAATATATCAACTTGGAACTCAACACAAACTTTCAACTTTGAGCTAACGAAGCTGCAGAGCACTGTTGTTTATTTTGAATGTTTATTGTTCTATCGGCTGTCAAAAAGAGGAACTTTTTCCATTGGCTTTCAAAGGCAAAAACACCAAGCTCACGATAGTTTCTGTGGAATGAATTTCAGACGACAGTAAGATCGACCATCGTATATCTCAAAGCCTGATTAGTCTTCGATAGTTTACGAGTGCTGAGTTCTTCAAAACTGCATCCTCCACGATTTGAACCAGATAGCCGTCTTCGGCATCGGTTGAGGACTTCTTTTGCCGCCGAGAATTTCTCGCTAACTGATGGAGATTTTGGTCTTGGTTTAGACTCGGGATCATTGCCACCTATCCATGAGCGATCACAGACTAGTGCCATGGCTTTTGCGAGAAGTATTTGTGCAAGCCAGTCGTTTCTTTCGTCCTCACAAAACGTTGACAACACCAGGGTTCTGTTCGCTGTGTTTGTAGAGCGCTTCACAAGTTTTAAACAGAATTTCGTTTTGGCTTTATCGCACGCAATGTCGTCCACAAATAAAGACATATCGTTGAAGAAGATGACCCCTTTAGGAACATCTTGATCGGAGTTTTCCTCGTTCTTGTAGTAGCAAAGACACTCTTTCGTGAGGACAAAGTATCTGAGATGCCACTGAAGTTTGATTACATCTCCCTGCTTGAGCAAGTAGCCATTTTTCAAAACAGACTCAGGGTTTTCACTTATTCTTCCCATTGCAAAGTCAGTGTTTATCTGCGTATCTTCAAAAATAACTGCTTAAAGTTTCCACTAGCAAGATGCAGAAGTGTATCCTCTGTTTTGGTTTGGTTGAGGTTGAATTGCTGACAGTGAATTGTTGCCCACCAGCTCAGTAGCAATCAGCAAACAAACACTTCGGTCTAGTTCTTGGTTAATTGTCTAGATTTTCAGAGCAAAACTTTTTCCTCTCAAAAATATAGAGCTAAACGTCTTTCCTCTGATATAGATATGTTCTTCTCAACTAGCTTTCACCAAAGAGCTAAACTGCATGGATAGCATGCATAGCTAACTGACCTTTATATAAATACCCAGTCATGTGATCATTGCTACATTTGGGTGACTTGTCATTAGCACTCTCCGCCAATCACAGTTCAAATTCTCTTGTCGAGCTGTCAGGGAAAACTCTTGAGTTATGTAAAGTAATCAGATTACTCAAATAATTTCCCCGAAGGACCTACGAGATGTTATATTACGAAACTGATTGACAAAGGTCAGATCCGAATCTCATGACTAGCTTGTACATGCTGCGTTCTTCCTAGAAATCGAACGAAGTCCAAAATACAAAAATCTTTTACACGAATCCATCTTCTCTCAAAAACGCCTCTGGAAGATATAATTTATAGCACGATATAATGCATTTCGATCACTTATCGTCAAAATTTTTCTTTTTAAACGATGGCCAGTCTGTCAACGAGTGTGCTTTTTGGCAGTTGTCCGTCTGATGGGTCTTGATTGCATGACTATTTTTACCGGGAAAAATAATCATTAATCATGTGACAATAATCTGGATGATCTGACGCAGTCTTTTTTCAGTTTCCTTCGCTGAGCACGTCAGTAAATACATACGGTCTATGAGACGACGTTTGGATTCAAAACAAAAGTTCTTCAGTGCATTTTGGTTTTGAGTCCGAAGGGCCTTCTTCTTGTTTTAAAGATTTAAAAGCAATATCGCCGCAATTTTTATACATTCGACCATAACAGAACTAATTTGAGATTTTATTAGTTTTTAGCGCTTTAACACTAACCGAGTATTGCTTATATTTCTCAACGGTTTGTCTGGTCTGTGGTTGTTTTTTGTGCTTTTACCAAGCATACATATAACTATTTCAATTAACGTTGTCGCTGAAAAAAAGCCTAAAGGCTAAAGCCTTTCAAATATCTTTTGTTTACCTAACAAACTTCGCTGTAGGCTATCTTAATCGAATATTAAGGCATATGTGTCCAAGTTTAGAATTTGCAAGCATACAGTGAGTTTCTTATTGTAATGATGTCATGGTGAAAAATAAAATTTCATGACTTCCGCTCCAAAGCTTTAGGGCTTTAGGCTTTTTTTTTCAGCTGGACAACGTTAATTGAATTAGCTATATATTAAATGACATTTTTTCATTGCTTTTGAGGTTGGTTTTCGTTGGTATGAAATTAAGTACACGGTGCGCGCAGAAAGGTTCTCTACAACTCCCTGGCATTTTCTTTTGGCGGCCACTTTTTACTGGCATTTCTAGATTTGAGTAAAACTGGCTTTGGAAACAGTCGCTCTTTGGAGTGGAATAAGCAGAAACCGAAATTTGGTTGGAAAAATAAATCGATGAGGCTCCGGAAATCAAACCAGAATGAACCAATCTTAAAGTGCCAAAACTCATGCTTTGAAATTTCAATAACAATTTCTTCTTTAGAACTTAAAGTCCCTATGATGCAATTTGCTATTTTTGAAAATCATAGAATAGTGAAAACAATTTCAAAATGTAAATGAAGTGACGTCATGATCAAAGAAAGCATCTGCTCTGACTTCACGTGATATTTGCAACAAGTTCTCTTCAATTCAATATCAATTTTTTTGGCTAAAGTGCATATTTCATCTATCGAAATGATTTATAAATGGAAAAACTCCAGTATTTTGGATAGAGTCATTTTTGTATAATAAACGGCTGCCTCCTTTGACGTCATAAATTAGCATAAGAAGATTTAAAACGCTCATAACTTAGAAACAGAAAGTTCACAACCGGTAATATTAAACGGCGTGTTAGTTATCACTTGATAAATAAGTGATTTCAATTCAATATCAATTTTTTTGGCTAAAGTGCATATTTTATCTATCGAAATGATTTACAAATGGAAAAACTCCAGTATTTTGGATAGAGTCATTTTTGTATAATAAATGTTGCCTCCTTTGACGTCATCAAATTAGCATAAGAAGATTTATAAAACGCTCATAACTTAGAAACAGAAAGTTCACAACCGGTAATATTAAAGCGTACGTGTTAGTTGTCACTTGATAAATAAGTGATTTCCGTAACAAAAACAAAAAGGGTGATATGGGGTTTAAATCTGAAGTTTAATTTACCAAAATCTATGATCCAGAGGTGCCAGCACATATTGGGCGGCAAAAGTACGTGTGCCCTGAGAGTGCTCGGAAGTTGTAGTGAACCTTTCTGCCTGGTTCCAGTGTATTTTCATACTAACGAATGCCACCCTCAAAATCAATGAAAAATGTGATTTTTGTGATTTTTATATGTACTTTGTAAAAACACAAAACCGATCGCAGACAACTTTTGAAAGTATAAGCAATTTTAGTTAGTGTCCATATGGGCTCAGGGTTGCGGAGCCCAAGCTAAGATTCAGGGGGGAGGGGGCAAAAGAAACCCCGATAACTACTGCTCCCCCCGACGAGAGTGTGCGGAGCGCGCGTCAGTCACGTCACAACTCAGGCATCTCCTTGTGTCTGATGTCTGCAGTTTGGCTTTTACTCGTGACCACTTTATTGAAAATAAGCAATATTTCAATGATCAAATGTATTTTTCTCCGTCTTCTTTTCAGTATGATGACGTTTTCATAATGTTTGTCTGAGTCACGCATCTATTAACATGCATTACGTGAGCTATATTTAGAACCGACGCGCAGCGCTATTCATGCAAACACTGTCATTTGTATTCAAAACTAGACGCACACGTGCGTTCACTCGTGCCCTGGGAGCGGTGCCTTAAGAGAGGCTTCAATGACCGGCCCCGTTCATACTCTTCCCCGAGCCGTTTCATGCATTCTTCACTTAACCGCAACATATAAAGACCTTCTTTGACCTTTTTAAAGAAAATCTGATTAGTCAATTTGTCTGTTTGTCCTTCTATTATCATGCATGGGTATGCTATCTCCAACATGCAAAAATATTCCAGTTTATTCAAGTTTTTATTTCACTATATATCTCAATTGTTTGCTGTAAAGACTTCTACAACGGCGTTTTTGACACAATAACAAATCGTGTATTTTTTCGTTCATGTTTCGGATGTTTTAAGACTTACGTGACCAACAAGGTCAATTGAACCTAGCCGTTCCATGCCAATGGTCTGATCTTAAAATTCAGTACAAAAACCTCTCAAGGTCTCTTGAATGCTTGAATGAGGAATATAATTGACTTGCTTCTATGTATGTTCGTTTAGCAACATGTAGGATGAGAAATTCGTAGCTAGATTTCCAGCTCATAGGAAATAGTCTTTATCGCGAGGGCATTGTTCCAAGTACTCCATTTAGAGTTCGATATTTGGTCAAAGTATTGGAGATGAAGCTCAAAATAACAGCCCATTCTGAAGCTCTTATAAGTATATAGGTATATCTCGAGTTAAAAGCTCCAAATTACATTGTTCTACTGTAGGAAAAGCCTGTCTCTAAAAGCTATTTTCTTTGAAGTCAGCCATCTTGCATTCCTAAAGTTCCTGGCTTGCGTTCGCCCAGTCGCTCAAAGGTGATGAATGAAGGGCATTGTTTTTACGTTCTTAACCAATCAGAGGTCCCTCAGGACGAACAGAGGAAAAAAAAAAAAAAAAAAAAAAAAAACATTTGCAGTTTATAACTCGTTCCCGGCCTAAAGGCCTGGGCACGAGTAACAAAAAACGCTTTCATTTTGGTTTTGAGTTGATATCATACTTGATACAAAATTATTTATCTAAATCTATGATTCTTTCGAAAGCAAAAGCATAAAGGTTTAAATTATTGTTTAAAGGATTCTAAAAGCAATATCAGTTGTTAAAATTCAACCATAACAGAACTTCCGGGATTTGTCAGTTTGGTTTAACTGACCAAATTGCCTATACTTCTCATCGGATTCAGCGATCGATCGGATTGGTTGTGGCGCCACTGTTAAAGGAGGGGGGCCTAGGGGGGGTTACGAATACCGCAATCCCGCACGAAAAATTCGAAAATACCGCAATCCCGCACGAAAAAATGGTCAATCCCGCAATCCCGCATGAAAAATTCGAAAATACGGCTCACCACACGAAAAATTCGAAATACCACTCCCACGGGACCTCACACGCAGAAACATGAATCACAGAAACATGAAATTTTCTATCGAGCGCCAGAAGCAAAATCCCGCATCTCGCAGGCCTCAAAAATACCGTATTACCGCAATTTCAAATCGTTTTTCCCGTAATACCGCAGCTCAAAAAAGAAAATACCGTATACCGCAGGGTTTGAGAATCCCGCAATACCGCAATTTTTTTCCTAAAATACCGCAATACCGCACAAAGAAATGGTCAATCCCGCAACTGATCCCGCAAACCCCTAGGACCCCCTCTTAAAGTTTGTGCTACGTATTCTCGCACAAAAATGACTTGGATTTTGACTTTAAATTCCTCGCATCTCTTATTTTCGTTGAAAAATTTAAATGCATTTAATTTGTCAAAAATTGTACTCACCCAAAAGCAAACAAATACGCAAGCGCGCGAGCAAGCAAGGTCTTTAAGACTATTATGTCCAATAATTTATCCTATACTAAGCCTACTCTCATGAGTTTAAAACATCAATTTTATTATACCACCAAGCTATATTCTACATTAGGTTATTCGCTTTAAGACTATTAGAATACTCCAATAATTTATCCTATTATAGGCCTACTGTCATGAGTTTAAAACTCCAATTTTATTATACCGCCAAGCTAAATTCTACATTAGGTTATTCGCTTTAATTTAACAGCCTTTACAACGACTTTAAAACATATGAAATTTGAAGACTGTCGCATCCAGTGACAGGTTTACTTGGTCTACAGAGACCTTCAAATAATGGCTAACAGCGGACCTTTTAAACCATATCTTTAACGACATTTCTACAATAAGTTTAACTTGTTGTGAAAGGTTTCTACTCTAGCATTAGTTTGAGAAAGATTTTCTTCAGGGATAATTGATCTGAAAAAGACACAAATATAAATGAGAAAATATATGGGTAGCCTGCGTTGCGGCCCTCCAAGAGGGATTGGGAGGGGGAGGGGAGAGGGGGGATGGGGAAGGGCAGACGGAGGGGGAGGGAGAAGGGGGAGGGCGGGCTATATCTAAAAGGTTTGTGGCTTGGACGGATGACTTCAACAGAGTTATGTTTCTATATCTTTGTTGTGGCATTGAATTCTAGGCTAAGGGCACGTAGTCCTTTGCCTCAGCTGTCACATGTCAGCCTCTTTAAGCAATCACAAAACTTCGGAAGCCCTCTGGCTTACTAGATGAGCTTGCACAAACGAGTTACCATTAGAGATGGACCATTAGAAAAGTGATGGGGGGGGGGGGGGAGTTTGGAAGGAAAATAATTCTTTTTTTGGTTCCAAGAGTGGATATGTAAATATTACTTAGACTTGTCAGGAATATTTTTTATTATATGATAATGGCAATTAAGGCAGGAATTTTGTTTCTAAAATTATTCCTGGAATTTTTTTTTTTGCGTTTGTCCCCCCGTTAGCGTTTGTTGCTAATCTCCCAACATGGCTGCCGTCCCATTGTTATGTTTCGTACCACACCACACCACACCACGCCACATCCACCCCACATCCACCAGACCACCCCACATCTACCACACCACATCCACGTACCATACCACACCACAACAAACCACTCCATACTACACTACACCACACCACACCAAACCGCACCACATCCACCACACCATACCCCATCAACCACACCACACCACACCACATCCACCCCACATCCATCACACCACACCACATCTACCACACCACAACACATCTACCACACCACACCACATCACACCAAACCAAACCAACCCACACTACACCACACCATACCACATCACTAGTACCCCACACTACAACACACCACATTCACCACACCACATCCACCAGACCAAACCATGCACACCACATCCATCACACCAAACCACACCACATCCATCAAACCACACCACACCAAACCACCCCACACTACACCACACCACGCCACATCACTCCACCCCACCCCAAGCTACACCACTTTGCTAAACCATGCACACCATTTCATATACCGATACTAGTACTGTTAATGCAAAAACGTGATGACGATTATTTACCAATTAGACAACAGAAAGCCGCGCGCCCATGGCGTTATTGACGCACGAGAGAAAATATAAAGAACGATTAACAAACGTAAGAGTGGCACGAGTCGTAGCCGAGTGCGACTCTAGTTTGTTAAGAGTTTTTTATATTTTCTCAAGTGCGTCTATAACGCAATGGGCAAGCGGATTTCTGTTGTCTAATTGATTTATAACAGAGCCTAGAACGTTAAAAACGAAGCCGTGCAGCCCATGGGGAAATAGTTCATAGATTTTTCAGCCAATCAGAGCGCGTGTTATATGTGTCGCCATCTTAAAAACGAACGATTTGAAAAAGACGATGACGAAGATAGTGCGCGCGCAGTGCAGCCCATGGGCAAATAGTTCATAGCTTTCTGGCCAATCAGAGCGCGCGTAAGATTGTAGCTATGTTATAAAGTGAGGTATGTGTTTTACAAACTTACTAGCTTAATATGTTAACTTGAAAGTCTTTTCCTTTCTCATTATTAGTGCTGCCATGACACCATAGTCCCACATAGTTGTTCGTTTTGGACGCTGCTCCTTTACCTAACATTGTAACCTGTTTTACCAGTTTTTTGTTGATGTATATCTTGACCTTTGTACCTTTGACTACTGTCTTAAGGTCGTACCACTTGTTCGGGGCGTATTTGTACTTGAGATGCGGAGAGCTTTCATCGCCATTTGTAGTGATAAACATATACAATTTGGCCCAAAGAAAATATCCCCAAGCTTTAGTGACTAAACTTGAAGTCGAAAAGAAAAAAAAACAAAAATGTAAAGCAAGAAATTGTCAAATGAATAGATTATTTTGCAAAATAATATTCAAAATGTGCTATAAGCTACATTTGTAATACGGTCGAAGATCTCGATCACTTAGGGGATTTAAAAACGTGGTGGCAGCTAGTCCAGACGCTGGGCCCTCCTTCGCCGCTCCTCTTTTTTATTTGGGCTTCCTGTGTCGCGCAAATAAAAAAGAGGAGTGGCGAAGGAGGGCCCAGCGTCTGTACTAGGTGGCAGCTAGAGTTGGTCACTTAAAGTACCTCTAACCCCTAAATTGAAATTTTGATAATCGTTTCTTCATGAATGGAAAAGCCTATTATGGTTAAATATTTCAGGATAAAATCATCTCCTTTCTGAGGACTAAGCATTTGAAATCTGAAAATGCAAATGAGATGACGTAGAAAAAGGACTTCTTAAATATACAAAAACACTAGAAATGAAATTATACTATTTTTCCATTTGCAAAACATTTTCATTGCTAATATACACTTGTTTCATCAAAATACACTTGTTTCAAAATTGGATACAAAATCTGGCATGCAAATTCCTTTTTTTACGTCATCTCATTTGCATTTTCCGACTTCAAATGCTTCATGCTCCAATTCCATTCATGAAGAAACGATTATCAAAATTTCAATTTAGGGCTCAGGGGCACTTTATTTAAGTAGCTTTATACAAGAATCGCACTAGAATAATAGAGGCTGGTCATTGTGACTTAGGTAAAAGGTTGCAGGAGTCTACGAATACACAGATTGCCATTCTAAAGAAGGAAATTGGAATAAACTTAAAATTCATTGATATAATCAAAACATAAATAATAAATAAAAATTGGAGTCGTTGGGCTTCCTGTGGTAACGATCTCAACGGTCTCGATGCAGAATGTTCAAATTTTATCTTCTTTTCTCTTCAGTCTAGCTGAGACTGAATTTGTTCCGCGATTTCGATTGGTTCAAATTCAGTTTCTCGGCCATGCTTGTAATATAGCCAACTGGTTTGCCTCCTTGCCAGTTGGGATTCTTAATCCATTTATGTTTGATTTATATGATTTAGTTAGGATTTGTAAATTGAGCTGAAAAGCCCTGTTGAGGGAGTCTCAATCGTGTATGTATTTTTTTAAAGATATTTAATGTTGAAATTTCA
Source organism: Telmatactis stephensoni (assembly GCA_029948255.1). NCBI lineage: Eukaryota > Metazoa > Cnidaria > Anthozoa > Actiniaria > Isophelliidae > Telmatactis > Telmatactis stephensoni. The sequence goes on along the minus strand of JALIZF010001632.1, from coordinate 21,231 downwards.
AAAATGGCAAATAAATATAGTTTAATAGTTATTGAACACTTGTAGCATGGTTATTTTCCATTTTGAGTCCGTTTTAGTGGGGTTTGGGAGCGTTGAGTTTTGACGCTGCTGTTGGTGAAGAGAGAAGGGTTCGAGATAGGCAACTTAGGCCCATCCCCGACTCCAACGGCATCTTCTTTCGGCCGAAAATCTCCACTTTCCCCGCGCCCTTTGAATACGACGTTTTCGCGCAGTACAGCCTAATAATCGGACTAGTTCTGCTGCGAGGTTCAGGTCAACAAATCTACAATCATCAAAAAAAAATCAATTCCAAAGTCCGTAAATTGCCTTTCTTCATATGATCAAAATAGCGACTAACAAATACTCGAAATACGCAATAAAGGTCGAATTTTAATCCCACATCCCCTTCGCGGAAAGCACAAAAAGCTGTAAAATATGCCTTCAGTGGAGTACTCAGTATTGAATTTTGTGCTTTCCGCGGAGGGGATTGCGGGATTAAAATTCGACCTTTTTTGCATATTTCGAATATTTGTTAGTCGCTATTTTGTCAGGGTCCCTTATACCCCTTTGCAAAATGAAGTCAGGCAAAAATAGTTGGTCTTCTCACGCGTCACGAATAATTCAAAGATCTCTTTCACGTTCACAAAAAAATCAAAAGTTGCTTTCACGTGGACGAAAAAGATTTTAGACCTAAAATCACGTTTCACGTCAAAATAAATCAGCCATTCACGTTTTACGCAAAGGTATTGTGGACCCTGTTTTGTCCGGATCATATGGAGAAAGGCAATTTACGGACTTTCCAATCAATTTTCTTTGATGTTTGTAGATTTGTTGACGTACCTGAACCTCGCAGCAGAGCTAGTCCGATTATTAGGCTGTACTGTGCCAAAACGTCGCATTCAAAGGGCACGGGGAAAGTGGAGATTTTTGGCCGAGAGTAGATGCCGTTGGAGTTGGGGATGGCGTAAGCTGCCTGCCTTGAACCCTTCTCTTAGTCTTTCCTCACTAACAGCGGCGTCAAAACTCAACGCTCCCAAACCCCACTAAAACGGACTCAAAATGGAAAATAACCATGCTACAAGTGTTCAATAACTATTAAACTTTATTTATTTGCCATTTTTAAAATTTCAACATTAAATATCTTCAATTCAGAAGAGAAAATTTGAACACCCAGCATGCAAGACCGTTGAGATCGTTACCACAGGAAGCCCAACGACCCAAATTCATATTACCCCCGTACTCACACAGAGTATGGTATCTCCGTATGGTCCATGTATATATATTTATATATGGGGTATAGCCCTTCCCCCTCCCAGGAATCAGTTATGCTAGGAGCCGATGGGCTCCCTGTTGTACCTTCTTGTGCTCATACTTCCATGTTTGTACTTAAACACGTGTCCACAGGCACTACTGCTCTCAGCCGATGTAAAAAGTCTGCTTGTTATCTCTGTGTATACAAACAATCGATCAATCAATCAATGGTAGGATTTTAACATGGGCTAAAGCAAAACTCTGGTGTTACTCTCAACCCATAAGCAGTACAGCATACTGGCCTTAATTGGTTGGTTGTACATATTTATATGCTTAATGGACCATGAGATTGGGGGAGTATCCAAGGGGACCTTAAAAGATGTCTTTTGGAATCATTTCCCTACCTTGTTGGTTACAGGACCAAGGTGAGTACTGGTCAATAAAGAGAGAACCCCGGGGCCGGGCACGGGGATGCTCCACCCACACTCTCGACCCCTAACCCTTTAATATACCAAATTCGGCAAAAAGGTACCCCTTTAATATACCTTGAAGCTTTTTTTTGAAAAACTATTTCTAAGGCCGCTAAATGTGCATGAGCGTTTGGCTTGAATGGTAGTTTTCGCAATCCTTTTTATACTAGGACCTTTTTCGATACCCCAAGTTGCAAATTCCCTACTCTTTGGTATACCCAAAATTGCAAATTCCCCACGCTTTTCTATACCTCTGGCCTCAAAAAGGTACCACTGTCAGACGGAACATCCCCGTTTAACAAATATTATTATTCAATTTTCATACACTGTACAAATTTGGATTTTCTGATTGGTTAGTTTGTATCAATGACGCGTGGTTATGACGCGGTGACAACCATGTCGACGTCATTATCGTGGTTTAATAACCGTTAATCCACGGCTATAAACCACAGAGAGAGAAAAAATGTTCCTGGTGATGAATTTGAGGATTTTTCGAAAAAGAGAAGATTAACAATCATATTAACAAGATGACACCTAGAAAAACAAGAAGGATACTGCTTGGCATGCCTGTTTTCAAGTTAAACTCTAAATTTCATTCGATTCATGTTTCTGGAGTACTGAGATCAACATATTTCAATCAGCATGAAAATAGAGTTCGCCGGCTTTCCAAATTCATCTTAATAGTTACTGTTTTTTAGACTGGTTATCCAAACCTTATCTCACAGAAAGTTTATAGAAAGTATGTCGCAACAAGTTCTCTCACCGAACAAAAACAATGACAAACCAAACCAAACCAAACCAAACCAAACCAAACCAAACCAAACCAAACCAAACCAAACCAAACCAAACCAAACCAAACCAAACCAAACCAAACCAAACCAAACCAAACCAAACCAAACCAAACCAAACCAAACCAAACCAAACCAAACGAGTACTTCAGCCTTTGGCTCATCGACAAATGACAACTATTGGGTTCCTGTAGCAGAGTTTAGCAGCGTTTCAACCGTAAGCCGCCAGTTTAACCAATTAATCTACAAAATTCGAGCGATAATTTCTAGGCCTTTCACTAACTGAACAGAGTTCTAGGACTCAGTACTGAATCACTTTTAACATTCCAAAAAGTAGTTCTTGATTAGAAAACGAAAGATGGACGATTTCAATTTTACAGAACAGGTTGTAACAGGGTCCCCTATACCCCTTTGCAAAATGAAATGCCGCAAAAATATTTGGTCTTTTCACGCGTCACGGATAATTAGAAAACCTCTTTTGTACTGTCATTCAACTAATTTTGAATGACCATTTTAAGTGACTTGAGTTATTTCTAGTGATCTTAGATGTTGTACTGAGAGTGTTAGCCTGCTTCTGCAGTATATTGAAATTGAATAATAAAAAGGTTAGCACACTCTTTGCTCGTGAATTATTGGGATTTACCTTCCCTCGTTCACTAACAATGAACTCGAAATTTTCTCATACATACATTTTAAATTTCTCATTCACTGTTAATTAGCGAACTCGTGTAGGTGAATCCCGATAACTTACTCGCTCGAGGGCGTTAACCTCTAAATAACAAATATATGGGAGAGCCACCCCTCCCGCTGATAATAGGGTGCTTAGCCAGAGGAATTAATGAAGCGCTTAGAGATACAGATCAAGAAAGTCATCGGAGATCATCAAATGGCACGAACGATTGTCAATACTGTAAGGTTACAGTTTTGATAGAAAGTGAAACAATTGTTAGAAAAGTTGTATATATCGAACATTATTCAGCCAGTAGACTGACATTCAAAGTGTAAAATGTAGACGTAGGCTAGCAAAAAATTTGGTAGTCCCGCCATTCAGTTAAGTAGATTATGTGTCATCAGAACGGTATGCATTTTCGTTGTTACTACTACTATTACTACTACTACTACTATTACTACTACTACTACTACTACTACTACTACTACTGCTACTACTATTACTACTACTACTACTACTACTACTACTACTACTACTACTACTATTACTACTACTACTATTACTACTACTACTACTACTACTACTGCTGCTGCTACTACTACTACTACTACTACTGCTACTACTATTACTACTACTACTACTACTACTGTTACAACAATTACAAATCTCTACTTTATTTCCAATTGGCTACTCGAGTGTTACATGCATTTAACAACAGTTTATAACAAAACAACAACAACAACAACAATTAATAACAACAGCAAAATACTAATAATAGTTGCAATAAAAAATAAATGACAATAAAAGAACTTAAAATTTCATTAATTCGGGATTATTCCATTCTTTGTTTCGACAACAAAAAATGTAATAAGATGATCTGATTATTATATTAATAATAATAATAATGATAATAATAATAATAATAATAATATTAATAATAATAATATCTTAGATTTATATAAACTTATACAACGTATACATATATGTTTTATATCCTAGTCCACATTGCCTAGGCTGTGCCCACAATGATATATATAACAACTTTATTGAAGAAGAACTAAGAACTAGTACATCAACAAAAGGGTTATGCTAGAGAAAAACTTAATTTTCATATAAAAACATACCCCTCAAGTACATATATCATATATCAAGTACATATATGATGTTGATATATAGTCAATTGAAGAAACGTTGTCAGGCCTAAAAACATAGAACATAGAAGCTGAGACCGAAATGGTGCTTGGGATGTCAATAATAATATTCTGATTTATTCATTTACGCTTTGCCTTCGATGCAAAATGCCAAAAGCGTGTTCAGGACCTGGGTTGACTGGCCGTTTGACCTCGATTTTTTTTTCGGTTGCAGCTTAAATGAATAAATCAAAATATAATTATTGACATCCCATGCACCGTTTCGGTCTCAGCTTTTATGCTTTTAGACCAGACAATCCTTAATTTGGATAGGTAGAAAAATTCAAAAGTAATTTTGTAGTTAGCTATATGGTATTTTAGGAGAATTATATAATTACATATACTAATAACAATGATGATAATAACAATAATAATAATTTATTAATGATAATTTATAATTTATATTGCGCATATTTCATTTTGATATGCTCATATGCACACTAATTTGCTTTGAAACCGCGAATTTCAGCGTTTGAGTTTTTTCTCTTCGGTCAAATGGACTTTGACAGTTGGTATAATCAATTAAAACAATTAATCTCTTAACTCAAGGTGAATAGCGGTCGGTAAAATATTTACCGAGACGCGAAGTGTCGAGGTAAATAATCCTAAAACCGCTATTCACCGACAGTGAAGAGAATAATTGTTTTAGTATACACCAACTCCACAACCCAACACTATAGGATTCATAAAACTACATTATTTTTAGAAATGTCAACTTATATATTTTTGAAATAGTCTAATAACAAAGCGTGACAATGCGTGACAAAGCGCGCGAAAGTTTATAAGCCTCGTTTGCAGACTCTCAAGGAACACGTTTGGTCTCTACAAATACTGTCGTCAGTAGCTGCAGTCTTTACCTATTTTAGCATGTTTCTTAGTACTTTTAAACACATTCTTGAATAGAGGACAACTTAAATCCTTACAAACAAGTGTTCAAGAACGAAAGGCGAATTGGATCGATCAGAAACACTGGCGGATTCGATGAACTTTTTCTCCGGGGTCGAGAGTTCGACTGTCCGATCGAGTTCTACAGCTGCTTTTTCAAGCTTGTTTCAAATCTTACTGCTTAAGAATGTTGTGTTTGGTGGACAAACCTTTCAGTTCAGGCTTTTTAAGGTCCTTTGGAGACATCTCAAGATGACTATTTACCTCAATAAAGTCTGGAAAACTCAGTTGTGTTTGGACAAAAGCTGAAAAGTTGCGCCAGCCGCTCCAAAGTCAATCGGCCGGCTAGCTAAGGTAAGCCAATTATAATATAATTGATTCTGTCTTTTTTTCGTATAAATATTCTCGAAATTATCAAGATTTTCTAGTTACCTTTTATTTCTAAATCCATGTTGCTTAAAAACTATTTAGGAAATGAATCGTTCGCACGGCCATGAAATCTATTCCATATTTGGACAGGCATTACCTTATTTGGAAGTCACGTAGATTTATTTTTGTTGATTTTCCTGCAATTTGGAGCCTCAAACTGTCAAAATCCCATCAAAACTTGCAGATATTGTAGCGATGAAACACATCACATTGCCCCATCCTCTTGAAATTAGCTTAGAAACCTAGCTTTTCGGTAAACAGGAAACCCAATGGTAGAAACACAGGAAGCCCGCACGAACGACACAATATGTTTGATATGTAAATTTAACAGAAAATCAGCCTGAATCACTTGATGACATGTGCAACTTGTTTCTCTCTCAATATATTCTCCAAACCGGATAAATGTCAAAGCTTTCTTTAGTTTTAGAAGACTGTTATGATTTCTTCGTTAAAGAGACCATTTTGTTGAAAAGCTCATCAGTATCCCGAGCTTGGGAAGTAGATATAGTCACAATAGTCCGATAGCGAGCCAATATATGCATATATTGGTACTAGGATCATCCTACTACTAGGACCATCCTGTCTCGCCAGTAGGAATATCCTAGCACTAGGAGTATGTTTCAGTCATGTAAACGGAAAAAGAAGAGATACTTTGCCAACTAGGAATAGGAAACGCTAATGTTGGGGCTCCTGTGGTAGTTCGGGTGAGTAGCCACTCATTTCTTTGAAATCTGCTTCGGGTGATGAAAAATTGTCATGTAAACTAAACTAAACGTAACTAAAGTTTAGTTTACTTACGAGTCTATCATAGCAACAAAACAAACAACCAAAAAAATAAACCCCGTAAAGTTTAGTTTACAAGTCTATCATAGCGTCCTGGGTCACCCGGACTACCACAGGGGCCCCAACATTAGCGTTTCCTAAACCTAGTTGGCAAAGTATCTCTACTTTTCCGTTTATATGACCGAAACATACTTCTATAGTGCTAGAATATTCCTAGTAGTAAGTACCCGAAGTGAAGATACAAATTTCCATGTCAACAGAATGCAGTCAATGTATAGCAGGTCAAAAGGAACAAATTTGCTTTCTGAATAAAGTTTTCAATCATCGTGCGTTTATACATATTCTTTCGTATTTTTACCGGCAGACGTAGCATTTGCATATTGCGTTTCGTCGTTCATCAGCCAACTTTGCTAGTTTAATTTAGCAATGTTACATTAAACCAATGGAAATGATGCTTTGAGATATCATTGCTTAGAGATTTATAAAGTAACAATGATCAGTTAAAAAAAAAAAAAATCCGGAGCAGTTTTAGAGAAATTCGAAAAAAACGTTTGGATGTGAATATATATTTGGCACTGAATCTAAAATGGACGGTCTCATAAGATAAATTCGTAGTCAATATTATGAATGAGATAACTCATTCTTAGACTTGCCACAGGTCGTCCTCTCTTATTTAATCTTTATTTCAATCATTATTCTTCGATTATTTTTTACGCGTCCCGCAAAAGTCAAAAATTAAAAAGCGGGGCTGACGACTTTGAGAAAGCCTTAAATGAAGAAGATAAATGAATGAAGAACTTTATTTGCACTCTTTGATGAAAATTTATACAAAAAATATATGTACAGAACATATATTGTCTACATGTTGAAATAAACTATAGATATTGAGCACAGCTACTATTAATAGCTAGAACTGAAAAGCTAATGAGGCAAAGTAGCTATGGACAGATCGTTGTTCTATTGTGTAGCAATAGTCTAACTCATTCTCAAAACACTCAAGGTATCGAAATATAAGATGAAGGAAGATTTTGACGAACTTTAAAAGTCATTTTATTTAGTCTTTCTAAACCATACTGAGCGACTCCTTGTGACAATGAATCTTTTTTTGCGAGTTATTCAAAATTAAACATATAGAATTTCTTGATTGGAGGATATATGATTTTCATGATACCATTTAAGTGCAAAAATGCTATTGGATTTTCTGGATATCATGATCAAAAGCGCTGAGTATTTCAGTAAGTTTCAGGGATTTCAACATTTCTTGTTTATCGTTGCTATGGCAACGTGTACTCCAACAAAACGTAAATCATAAAACGTCAGACAAAGGGTGATCGCAACACATCCTCACTGATAAAACCACAGGCTTACCATCCTCAATTTTTGTGTATCGTGTTCGGTTGTTGAAAGTTTGGGAACCCTGTGTTGTAATTCAAAGGTTCATTCCCGTAGTTTAATTTTGGTCTCTGAAAGGCTTTCCTTTTCTAGCCTATTCTCCAAAAGCTTACTGAAAATAAAGAAGGGTAGTTACTTAAGATTTCTAACTAGTTTATTTGAGGGTTTGATGTGTATTTACTTAGTTTACGGGGTTGAGTTTTGAGTTGAGTTCCCACCATTCAAGCTCCATGTCAGGGAATCCGGAATCCACGAAAAATTTGATTTTGGAATCCGGAATCTAGTACTTGGAATCTGGAATCAAGGTTATACTGGAATCCGAAATCCACCTTCTTTGGAATACCGAATCTGCACTTGAATCCTGCAGCTCTCTTACTATCAATAAGGTATTGTAATTACTCCAGGAACCACTATAGTCCACTATAGTCCCCCCCATAAAAAATTATCCTGCAAAATCAGTTACCAGTAAAAGATATATTGAGCAGGCCGTCAATTCATACACTGTAACTAACTAAAAACACTTGTTATTTCCAGTTCTCAAATCAACCAGAAAGCAACCGTTCTGAACTGCTTTACAATTAGAATTTTTGCGATCGACTCGCTCGCGCTTCGCGCTCGCTAACTCTAGCGTTTACAGGATACAAAACTAACAAAAAGCAGCCATTTCAAACTCCTTACAAGCTGATTATTGTATTATTTGCTTTGATCTTTGTCTGAGTGACTTGCATCTTGTGCCCGCAAGATCATCGAAAAAAAAAACAGTCGTTGCAAACACCTATACTTTTGACTTTTTGCCTGACCGGCTCGCGCTTCGCGCGCTCGCAAAAGCTTTATCGGATCTTATGATAAATGCCACGAAATGTAGAACTGTTGTATATATCTGTACAATATAACTAAATATATCGTCACATATAATAGTAGGCCTTCCAATCAATTCAACAGACCGTGGTTTTATTTTTGATAGACTTTGGTAGAGAAATATCGAACTGGCATGAAAAACAATATCGTGCAAGGGCTTAGTGAACTAAAAATAATGTTACCTTACTTAATTTGAAGCTTAATTAGGTGATAGATTTTATTAATTTTATTTTTATTTTATTTCTTTTTGTATAGTGTTTCTTTCTCTCTATTCAGTTATTCATTTTCTCTACCGCAGTTCCCTATTGAAAATCACTATTGTCAGTATAGGCATACTGATTAAAGAAATGATTTATTATTATTATTATTATTATTATTATTATTATTATTATTATTAATATCTTGAAGCACGTGAGGTTTAAAAATAGAATTCAATCACATGCATACATACTCTAAACTACCCCCCCCCCATCATTTATCAAATAGTCCGCTACTTAACCCTAACCCGTAATCCACGTTATTCCGCGACAGACAGACAGACAGATTTTTTATTTGGTGTCTTATATATATCGTATACATTGACGTAATGCCAAATAAAGTACAGTAGTTTTTTTAGATATTATACTTAGACAGACAGACAGACAGAAATTTTTATTAGCTCTTTCTACTCTTACAAGTAAATAAGATATAAATGCTAATAAAAGAATTCATTGAATAACAGAACAATGACCAACAATGTACATATATAATCTAAACTATTTCTTTACTTTGCTTTTATACTTATAAGTGCGATCCTTGTACCAAGTCAACGTATAAAAGTGAATTGATTCAGTAACAGGATGGGATGGGTGTATAAATTCCAAAATAGACCCTTAATATCAAGCAAGCATCCTAATCGAGGAAGAACCTGAAACACACTTAAATCAACAAGAAAGCAGTGCTGACTTACCTTACCGTAAAGATTTGCCGAGCGGCTCGCGCTTCGCGTTCGCAATCAATCAATTCAAACAATTAACTTTATTTAACCACGGTTAACGGCTCAGTTAAACAGTTTTCAGTTCAGACGTGCCGTGCTAAAAATATAATTATATATACAGTGTAAATAGCTAAATGTCTATAAAAGAAATTATATATACATTAATTATTAAGCTCTCGTATTTTGTTTGGTAACTCATTCCAGACAAGGACCAACAAACAAACAAAAACAAAAACGAAAACGAAAACAAAAACAAAAACAAAAACAAAAACAAAAACAAAAACAAAAACAAAAACAAAAACAAAAACAAAAACAAAAACAAAAACAAAAACAAAAACAAAAACAAAAACAAAAACAAAAACAAAAACAAAAACAAAAACAAAAACAAAAACAAAAACAAAAACAAAAACAAAAACAAAAACAAAAACAAAAACAAAAACAAAAACAAAAATACAATGGCATGGAATACAGGTATAGAAAAAGGAAAGTGATAGTTAAAAATATTTAAAAAAATGAAAATCGGAACCCAGCACGTGGAATCCGGAATCCGGCCCTTGGAATCCAGAATCCGGCATCGTTCCGGATTCCCTTAAATGGGGCGATAGGTGTCGTCTCGAAACTCAAACCCATAAAACTCAGTAAATACGCATCAAACCCTCAAATAAACTAGTTAGAAATCTTAAGTAACTATCCTTCTTTATTTTCAGTAAGCTTTTGGAGAATAGGCTAGAAAAGGAAAGCCTTTCAGAGACCAAAATTAAACTTCATGTATTGAACTACTGAACGAACCTTTGAATTACAACACAGGTTCCCAAATCTTCAACAACCGAAGAGGAACGATAAACGTGATACACAAAAGTTGAGGACGGTAAGCCTGTGATAAAATAGGTCGCTCATTAAGATATGGGGGACGCAAGTTTGCCTGCGGCCTATTCCAGTGTTATTCCCAGACAGCATCTGACTACACTTATAATGGTATCAGCTGGAAAAACCCCCTTTACTACATTTTTCTCTCTCTAAAACTCAGGAAAAACCCAAACCCCTAATAAACTCCCATATCCTAGAAGTAAATTAAATGACTTTTTCGGAACTCGAACGCTTTTCATACTCAAGTGTTCTATAAGGGACAATCTTTGCTAAAGCTGATGCTAAGTTAGTGGAATTTACGTCAGGGATCGAGCATTGCCTCTGGAGAACGTGTCGACGGCGAAGAACCAGCCCGACTGGTAGGGTTCCCTTCCCAATTATATTCAGCATTGGGATGGGACATACCAAGATTACAGGGGCAAAGGGAAGGAAACACCCACCAGCCAGGCCGGACCAGGGACCCGTCCAAAGACAGATATAGGGTATATCTGGCGAGACCTGGGAGGAGCCCGGTGAGTGACGTACAATTCCATATGTTGTTACGGCAAAGATATTTTTTTGGCAATCAGCATAAATTATCAAGATCACAAATTTCCATTGAAGCGTTCTCAATTTTGACATTTTTAACCATATCAAGGTCCATAAAGGACATGAAAAATCCACTAAGGTAGAATCATAGAATGCGCAAAAATACAGTAAGCAATCAAACCTGTATGATGCTCTAGACTCACACCTCGTAACTAAAGCAAGATCGGCAAAACAAACTTTCAATTTGGCTATCTAGGGCCGACATACGGCCAGAGTCCAAAATTAAGGTGGACACACGATACCAAACAAACATATGGGTGCTGGTAAAAACTACGAATAAGGGTCGCTACCACGACCAACAACAATTACAGTATCTCTAAACAAAATCTCCTTTAGCTGAGGCCTAATGGCCGGCCAACACCGAAATACTGTCGCTACAACGACCTACTAATTTAGCTAGGGCCGACCAAATACGGCCAACACCGAAATGCTGTCGCTACAACGACCTACTAGTTTAGCTTGGGCCGACCAAATACGGCCAATGCAACACCGAAATAACAACGACCTAGTGATTTAGCTAGGGCAGACCAAATACGGCCAACACCGAAATACTGTCGCTACAACGACCTACTGATTTAGCTGGGCCGACCAAATACGGCCAACACCGAAATACTGTCGCTACAGCTACCTACTAACTTAACTGGGCCGAACGAACGGCCAACACCACAGCGACCTACTAATTTAGCTTGGGCCGACCAAATACGGCCAACACCGAAATACTGTCGCTACAACGACCTACTAATTTAGTTTGGGCCGACCAAATACGGCCAACACCGAAATAACAACGACCTAGTGATTTAGCTAGGGCCGACCAAATACGGCCAACACCGAAATACTGTCGCTACAGCTACCTACTAACTTAACTGGGCCGAACGAACGGCCAACACCACAGCGAACTACTAATTTAGCTTGGGCCGACCAAATACGGCCAACGTCGAAAAATGGTCGCAACAACGACCTGCTAAATAGGCTAGGAAAAAGCGGAAAACACGGTGGTCGCAACCGGCCACCAACAAATGTAAGGACATAAGGCCAAACATACCTCGAACATATGCGGAAAATTGTCCAAAGAAAACAAAGGGGCTCATAATGCATGAACTGCAACACAAAGCCAACTAAACGAATCGTAGAACAAACGAGAGGAAAACTAGAAACACAAAATCCAACAAAAGGATGAACGGAAGGCAAAGTAGCTTGTAAAAGCGTGAACCGTAGAAGATTATCAAGCCGAAACTCTGGTCGACATACGACCAAACAAATTTTTAAATTGGCCAACTAGGGCCGACGCGGCCAGACGCCGAAACTCTGGTCGAACACACGACTATCAACTTCAAGTGGACCAGCTAATTGCTTTGGCGCCGAAACGCCAGCAACAGAGTCAAGCGTGCAACCAAATAGAAGACGTCCCTGCAACGAAACAAAAGTAATTATATCTTAAATTAGACGACGGATTTAAAATCAGAACTCAGCTGTACAAATAAGTAGGCCATGAAAAGTGGGGCTAGCAGAAAACCGGTCAATATACGAACACGAAGAACGACATAAAGACTACGACCATGTATGACACTGAAAGACTATGTTTACACCAAACCAAAAGTATTCGGATTTACAATGAATCCGGGACATTTTAGTTTCGGATTCGTCTGTCCGCGTTTACACACGAAAGGACCAATCCGATAAAAAATCGACCCGGATTGGCAGCGTATCCGAAGACTTTGAATTCGAAAAACAAAGTAAAAACTTTGTATATCCTATATAAGTAAAAACCTATTGTATATCTTTGTAACCACAACAATTTGCTGTGTAAACGACTTTTTCCAGGAATCCGCACAGTTTCAAAATGGCGGACAACAAACTTTGTAACCGTTCTTGACACAGGATTCCCGAATCCGAATACACTTTGAACACTCTTGTAGTGTAAACGTCTTGTGAATCCGAATACTCAACAGAAAGCCTATATCCGGAAACTTTTGCGAATCCGGAAACCTTTCATGATCATCTAGTGTAAACACAGTCAAAATGGAACGAAGTTTAATCTACGTTTGTGAATATTCATCTGTGTTGGTGATGAGAATTGTAATGAGATTAAACTTTTGATCACAAAAGAGTTTAAACTAATTCAACTTAGGACTCAATGAGATTTTTAGGCTGATGACTGTACACGTTCTGTGCCGAAGAAGTTGTCCAAGTCCTGGTTGGAGGCTTCGGCGACGAGTATCTCGAAATAGAATCTTCTCTGCGAGCTTGAAGACAACACTTGTGAAAGAGATCAAGGCAGAGATTGGGCTCGCTTATAAATCCTAATGGAAGTCCCTAGGGACATTATGACGTGCAGCACGAAGAACGACGTGTTAAATAAGCCTTAACTACGTCGATCGAGCTACAGGAAGTTAATTATATAAAGACCGTTTTAAGAAATCTTAGGGCCTGATTATATAAACCGGGCTGACCCGGTTAAGCGGGCTGACTTCTTTTGTTTTGTGGCCCAAAGGGAAAGAAAACAAAAGAAGTCAGCCCGTTTAACCAGGCCAACCCGATTTATATAATCAGCTTTAGTATGGCAGTCAAAAAACAGTTGGGAAACACCTTAGGCCTGATTATATGACCCGGGCTGGCCCGGTTAAGCGGGCTGACTTCTTTTGTTTTGTTGCCCCAAGGGAAAAGAAAACAAAAGAAGTCAGCCCGCTCAACCGGGCCAGCCCGGGTCATATAATCAGGCCCTAAATCTTACCGTAGTGGTCTGAATTTACTGGAAATGGGAAAAGTTTTGCAGGACCAAAGTGCCATATAGTGTCATTATATGGTATATTTACGTCCCACCCGTTACCGTTGTAATTCCAGTCTGCAAACCCTGGTGCCATGTTACGCCAACCTGGAAAATGTTCCAAAAGCCTGCTTCAGTTATTAGGGATTATTCGTATTGCGTAGGAGTAATTCGGTACACAGCCTTGATCACAAAATTGCCAATAAGCCTAATTTTTTCCCGCCATTCAGATGTGCAGACGCGTCCGCCAACAGAACGAAAAGGCGGGAATTTTTCCCAGGACGTTTCTTAGTAATTTGGTTTTCCAGAGCTACCCGCTTTGGATTTTATGGAGTATCTTTCAACAAAATGGCTCTTCACTTCTTCCCCATTGTTTACAAACAGTGATGTCCCTCAGCTACAACTTGTGGCGCGAAAACTAACGTAGAGGGTCAAAAATGTGAACAGGACGTGATTGGCGCATGCACAGACAAACATCCCTGGACTCACTTTTACGTAATAATCGTGTCGCTAGACCGCTTCATCCAGATCTTCTCCTCTCGTTGTACGTTGGTGCGCGTGCGTAGATAAAAGGGGGGTTCATCTCTGGACTAAAATATGCTCTGCTGCTTACCTGCGCACGAGAGCCCATTACCAGAATATCCCGGTTTACACTGACACGTGTAAGAGCCTTTGGTGTTGTTACAAATGGCCTCAGCATGACAAGTGTGGTCACCTGACGAACATTCATCGACATCTAAAAGAGATAAAAACTGCCAGATAAGAAAAAGCGGTAAAACTGCAGATATTATCAGTGACTTAGTGTTAAAGTTTATATTAATATAGATATTTTTTTTGCTGAGAACGCAAAAAAGCTCGTCATTCATCAATGTCATCTTCGAGGCCACGTCAGACTTGTGCGAGCTTCAAGGACGTAGTAGAATTAAGATGGTGGCCAACTGATAAAATGGCTTTCAAAATTAGGCTTTTTCAGCAGTAAAAAAAGTAAATCCGAGCTTTTTACTCACGATATACCTATTTACTTACAAGAGCTTTAGAATGAGCTGTTATTTTAAGCTTGAGACCAAATATCGAATTCTTACTGAGTACGCTCTTTCTCAGCATGTCCCTATCCTTAATATATCTATGTACATATGTACATGTACACCATATACAACACCTGTACATCCCTCAATCTAATTGTATGAATTATGTACATATACACCATATACACTCTTACTTCTTACCCTTCCTTAGTATATCTATGTACATATATGTACATGTACACCATGCACAACACCTGTACATCCCTCAATCTAATTCTATGAATTATGTACATATACACCATATACACTCTTACTCCTTACCCTTCCTTAATATATCTTTGTACATATTTGTCACGCTACAGATTTCCAGTAATTATGCATTTATTAACCTCAATGTCTTTTGAATAATTTTACAAGTTAAGCATTGTTAGTGTTGTAACCTTGACCGTTTTGATTATAGGATTTGTGTATTGTTTCGACTTGTGTGACGCACCCTCTTTCACTATAACCCAAACATATGACCAACGTATAGTTTCGCTTTGACTCAGAAATGTGTGATATATGTAAACAGGAAATAAGATATAGTTTAGTTGTTATTTAAGGACTGTCGATATTTTTCACACTTGCACACTCTTTAGTCTTTGTACAAACTAGCGAGGCAAGTTCGGGATACGACTCAGTGTTAATTGTACAGCCCTAAGTAAGGAAAGTGGTCGAGTAAGGAACTCCTTCTGACACAGGGAGCCCGGCTTTTCAGAATCGTAAATGAATATATAAATCAATTTTAATCGATTAAAAGTATTTTGGGTTTCCTGTGTTGAGATTTGAAACGAGACGCTAATAGAGAATAGAGAGTTTCCGGTAATCGTAACTGCCAGTAACTTGATAGCAGAGTATATAAACGTATCAGTGTAACGAACTTTCTAGTAACAGTCTCTTAAGTGGTATTATTATACAATTGTGACGTAAATTTACCAAATAAGGTATCATTTGAGGTAGTCTAAGGACCGTAATATATCCTCAAACAGGCTTCAAACCGGTTTAACGGTTTCTCTCCTAAAGGCTCGGCAAAATACCTGCACGACTCATAAAATATCAGCCCGTAATACACAAGAAAAAACGAATTCACTATCAAATTCATCACACCGATATTAGAAAATTTCAGAGTTTCGTAAAGATTGCCTTTAAACTGACGAAGTTATGATTTTTGAAGCTAGATATTTTTGTGGAATTTTTATAAAGAAATGTATGTGTTTAGCATGATAACGAGGCTCGCCGGAAATGTGATGCCAGTCCACCGTACATTTCTATGTAAAACTCTAAGGTTAAAAAATTCATATCTTTGTCAGTTTAAGAGCAATCTCCCCGAAACTTTGCAGTTTTACTAATATCGATGTGATGAATTTGATAGTGAATACCTTTTTCCGATAAAACAAATAATTTATAATGTCACGCTTGCGTGATATGGACATAATTGTGTGATGATCTTTGATAACCTTTTGCTCGTGTAAATATCAAACAAAGAATTACTCTGGTAGTTATTTTATGTCAGTCACATCCTTATAGAAGTCTTTAAGACAAACAATTCAAATATTCAGTGAAATAAAACCCGTTTAATAAACTGATATATTCCCAAGTATTATGTGAGAAATATAATATCCACAACTTTTAATTAAAACTGACCCAGAACTTTAAAAGGTCAACAGGTAGATAAGATGACAAGCTAGACGGTATAGAAAAGGGATCCGAAAAAAGGTTTCTAGATACGAGTAGGAAAGCTCATCATTTCACTTTCTGATAGAAACGGCTACTTTTAATCGGTAATAGAAGTATCGAAAACACAGAGCAATATTCTAAGATCTTTTCAGACGTGTCAGCATCGAGTTATTCTATTTATATGCCAAGGTAAGCTGGTTTGAATGACAGAAGGCCAAAGGCCATACTAGAAGCTGACAGACACGTAACGTATGGTAACTGGTACCGCAAGAGGCACATTTTCAAAATGCTGAAATGTTGACTGAACGCACCACTACAGTTAAACACCTTTTGGACGCATTGGTTCTCGATCAATCGTATCTTCGAGCAGTAATGATGCAATGTTGTGCAGTGCAGGCAACCAGCTACAGTCTTGTTCTATTTATACTGCTTAGTAATCGTGTTGTTACACGTCATAATTCAAGTTAATTCGAGGTCATCTGTCACTATGTGTCGCAAGACACGATTACTGCATGACGAACATGTTAAGACCTATCAAAGCTCCATTGTTGACTGATAAAATAGGACTGGTGTTTCAAGACTGATCAAAATATCACTAAATTTGTTAAAAATGTGCTCCGTAACTCATCAACTAACTTTATACTTCTATTAACTAAAGTCCAAGCCAAGACCACAGCGCTCTCTCTCCTGCTCTAATTTAACAGAAAGCGTGCTTGCCAACTTGACCAAAATTCGTAACCTTCGTTTTTGCAAAAGGAGACTTATGCCAACGCTAATAATGACTCACCCTTCTTGCAATGCTCTCCTTTGAATCCCTCTCTGCAGGCGCAACTATAGTCTTGTCTGTTGTCCTCAATGATACATTCACCATCATTATGACAAGGCTTCTCTTCACATGGGTTCTAAGAAAAAAATGGAAAAAATAGTTTGCCAGCGCTAGTGACCTTTACATGTTGCTACAGAGCTCGTCCACTTACCTTGATACTGTAGTGGTTGTAATTCTTGTCTTGAGTCATATATCTTTTGCTTGCGAACTGATCAGAGGAGAGAAGCTGGCAGAAGTGAAGACCATTACTTTGAGGTGTGGTTTTAAAGTTAATCGAGCGACACCAGTGAACACTGGTGCAATCGAAGACACATCCGAAGTTGTCCTCAACTAGAGTTGATTCCTGCTTCACTCCTGTCAAGTTTCGAGGGATAGTCAGTTTCTGGCCTGGATAATTGTCAAAAATGAGTTCTTTCTCGCGGTCTTGTGCGCTGGCGCTGTGCAGAAAACCCACCAGCAAAACAAGAACGGTGACCGAGCAAAACATTTTGGCAAACTGACGCAGCTCCTGATTTGCGCTGAATGACAAAACAATATCAGTTCGTAACTTGTTTTAGCCAGAAAAACTGGTTTTTCATGATTTATTATGTCTTCGTTCAATTTTTTAAAAGATAAATAGGAAAAGCAAACAAGAAGAAGTTCGAGGTCATCATTGAAATGATTTTTTCTGACATTTACAAATAAAGCTAAAACCGGTCTTACTAAAAGATATATTTTTAGAATTGGCATAGGTCATTACACCCAATAAACTACAAAGTAGCGAGGGGCGCACGTAGGAAGAAATGGAAAACAGTTATATTATATTGTCCATATTAAATAAGGTAAAATAAAAAGAATGTGATCCTCTTCCGCTGAGTTCCGCAGGCATTGCTTGATTGGTCAATCGACAAAAAATCGCAGCTTATTAACTGCAGTTTAACAGCTCCATGTGTCCTGCCAGAACTGCGATCCCCGGGGGTGGGGTGGGCTGGGGGTGGGTTGGGGGTGGGACTCCATTGTAAAAGGGTCGGGTATGCTCGTCGTATCTCTTTGGGGGTAAAAATCAGCGATTTGGTATCTTTTAGTGGGTTAAAATTGAAGTTTAGAGTTTTATAGCATTTCCTTGTCTCTGTTAGGGCATCAAAAGGTATTCAAGGGGTATTTGAGAGCTCTCATAGCGCAACCATTTTTGAAATAGGTGTATGTAGATCTTACAGGAGGGTATCAATAGAAGTTTGATAACAGTCAACTACTAAACCCGACAATAATTTGCCGGCACGGTGGTTAGAAGTTAATGACTAACAATGTGTATTGAAAAAAATCTTTCAGATCAAATACTACAATTTAAATTAATCCATCGTTTGCAAAAGTCCTTTTAGTTAAAACTGTTTCCTAAAAAACTTCAAATTTCACATTGATAGAAGACTGCATTGATGTTTTACTGCAATGCAAAGAAACCCCATGGGCGTCTTGTTGTTTATCCTCGAGGGGTGCCCGTTTACTCGGCGGGTTTACCCGTCAGCCAATTTGCGCCGTCGACACCCTGGTAAGAGCCCCTAAGAGGAGAGGACTTGGGGAGGAGAAAGGTCCATCCTTCTTCCTTCTTCCCCCATTTGGACCGCAACGCTGGGAAGTACTTAGGTACCCTTTCCATCCAAACATGGAACACAAACAACAGGTCATTTACACGATAGCGTCATATACTCCATCAACCAGAATACTTTTCCCACTTTCATTAATAGTCGCGCATTACAGCTGTGAAAGATGTTGATGTTTATGGGTTCATGCGCAAAAGAGTGCGAGATAATTGACTCACTTCATAATCATTTTGAGCTGAGTCGTCAGCTGTGGACGTTGACTTCTTCGAGCATCGAAGCTAAGCCTACAAATTCCAGTCAGCCTAGGGAAAAGTGCCCTTAAAAAAACGTGTTTCTTGCGGTGCCTTACGTGGCGAGAAAACCGCGTGGACGCGAAGATGTGTTGGTCTTCTAAAAATGTTAAAAGGAATCGTGACCTTGTTTGTTTGTTTGTTTGTTTTTGTTTTTGCCTTTTGTTTTTGCTTTATTTGTTTGTTTCTTTTTTAATAGAATTTCGATTCCCTTTTCCCATTTGTTGTTGCAGAATAATCCCGTTAAGCAGGAAGTAGGTTCAATATTCTCTCGACCTCTTGTCAGCTGTCTAGACTCTGCGTCTTATCGCGATAGCATCATTATAGAGGGATTTCATGGCAGCCATGTTTGTAGGCAAGTACAATAGAACGTTTTTGAACAAAAAGGTTTTCTTTCTCTTGGGAGGAAATCTCTATTGTTTTGACCACAAACATGTTTGCCTTGAAATCCCTCTATTATTACTGCTACATTGTAATAATAATATGACACGTTCAACAGTTCGGCAAATCTACATTCCTTTATTGTACCCTTTTGGAGAGGGCCTCTATGAGTCTGCGTATGTTGCTTTTGCTTATGCTTATGTCACTAGTGAAAACTAGCCCTTAAGGGGTTGTTTATATGAAGGCAGGTAAGCTCGATTAGCGGGATATATATAACTCTTTTGTTTTCTTTTTCTCTGGGCCAGTACAAACTGTATGCCCACAAGTGCGCGTTTAAAAGAGTTATCTCACTGCATATCCGGGCTGGCTTGCCTTTATGTAAATGTCAATTGTGGTAGTTAACGAAGACCGCTCTGATGTTAACCAGTACCAGGTCGTTTATTTAGTTTTAGCTCAGCTTACAGTTTACAGTAACTGACAACTAACACAACTCTGACTAACTATCTTGTGTGCACTCTATTCCCGGGGGGACTCCATTGTAAAAGGATCGGGTATGCTTGTCGTATCTCTTATAGGGGTAAAAATCAGCGATTTGGTATCTTTTAGGGTGTTAAAATTGAAGTTTAGAGTTTTAGCATTTCCTGGTATCTTTTAGGGTATCAAAAGAGCCCATCGCTTATCTTGTTCTCAAAAGGAAGAAATTTGCCCAACAAAAGCATGTCAACCATCCAATTTTGTGTTCGTAATAATAATATCCATTAGCTTGTCATCGCTGGTATCTCTTAGGGGTTAAAAATCGTCCAGCCGCGCCCTTTTAAAAAGACTGTGCTTCCGGTATCTTTTAGGGGTATTTTTGAAACTTTCCGACGAGTATACCCGATCCTTTTTCAATGGAGTTCCCCCGGGGCTCTATTTAAGGCTTACTCTCTAGTGATTAAAACCGGTTTCTGGTTACATGAATATTACATTTAAATATGCTAATAGAAATGGGCATACAGAACTAAGGTACTTTTCATAAAATAACTAGTTATAAAAAGAATCATTCAACGATTGATTGGGAGGAAAGGATAACACTAAACATAAAGATAAGATTTGCGCAACAGAATCTAGGTGTTCATCATAGACAACCTAATTACTCGTGCCCAGGCCTTTAGGCCGGGAACGAGTTATAAACTGCAAATGTTTTTTTTTTTTTCCTGTGTTCGTCCTGAGGGACCTCTGATTGGTTAAGAACGTAAAAACAATGCCCTTCATTCATCACCTTTAAGCGACAGCGAACGCAAGCCAGGAACTTTAGGAATGCAAGATGGCCGACTTCA
Organism: Telmatactis stephensoni; assembly: GCA_029948255.1. Classification (NCBI taxonomy): domain Eukaryota; kingdom Metazoa; phylum Cnidaria; class Anthozoa; order Actiniaria; family Isophelliidae; genus Telmatactis; species Telmatactis stephensoni. Next base: position 186 of record JALIZF010001632.1, on the reverse strand, counting down.
AAGAAAATAGCTTTCAGAGACGGGCTTTTCCTGCAGCAGAACAATGTAATTTGGAGCTTTTAACTCGAGATATACCTATATACTTATAAGAGCTTCAGAATGGGCTGTTATTTTGAGCTTCATCTCCAATACTTTGACCAAATATCGAACTCTAAATGGAGTACTTGAAAGCCGAGGCCCTCGCGA